>CM062094.1:3199925-3381507 GCA_031163375.1 Conogethes punctiferalis
CCATATCTCAGGAAGTTTAAGGTCAAAACAGCAAATTTATATTTTACTAGCTTTAACTCTCGGATCCTATCTGTCACCTTCAACTATCATAACCTTTTGCGTCTAATATAGTTGCTACATACGGTCCGGTGTACATCTATGCTCGGTATACTCGTACATAATTCGATGACATGCTACATTAAGTCTTACCTTAGTAGGCGAAGATCCATGTCGGGTTCCGGTGACAAAAAACATCGTGTTATCTGTTGGGGATGTAAGGGAGCGACTATCACCTTTTCGCTCACAAGCCATCCTCACCTGCCCGTGGTGCATCTGTGCCGAACAATAAACGAGGCTCTTGGCAAACCGACTGGTGGCGGTAAATCCATCACGATAGAAGGCGTAGCTAAATACCACAGGCCGATGACGGGCAGCAGCGTCACCGGAGCAAGAAGCTACGCCCTGCGATCGCAACCGCCTGCCAGCGTGGCGATGATGGGATTTCTCCTCCAGAAGTTTTCCTAGGTGGCGAATGACTGGACGAGGCCTATGTCCAGCAGAGGGACTGCAATAGGTCTAGAATTGCAGAGCAGGGTTGTAGCGTCCAGCACGGTGAGACTAGCTAGGTCTAGCGCTGGTATCTCTATGATTCGCGACAGTCCGCTTCTATCGCGAAGGTTTCGTGTAATCCTTGTAATTTGTAGTATCTCTTAGACATAAAAGCTGACTTATTGCGAGCATTAAAATCTATGTATAGGCAAATCAATAATATTATGCGGCATCTTGCGATATATTTTTACACTTTTCCAATTGAATGGAGTCTTAACAGTTTGCGAAGCTTGAGGTTAAAAACAGCAAGTTTGTTCTTTAAGTTGAACGATGCACAAGGATTGTACTTGCGTGGGCGTCTACATCATTGCCTTAACGAGAATCTCATTACTCGCCGATGCTCAGAATAAAAATGCCGCCAAATTAAATGGTGTCTAGATGTGAATGTTACAACTAGAATCATAATTTAAGCAATATTTCAGCTACGTAATTTTGTTCTTGATGTTGTTATAATTTAATATTTAGATATTGTTGCCTAAGCGCTTTAGATGGCTTTGACAAACTGAAACAAAAACGAATTAGTGAATTAAAGAATTTCAAAGCGTTGAGCTAAATTAAAATGAATAGCATCTGAGTTTCGGATTTTATGCCGATTTTCACTGTGTGACTAACTCTCATTAATTTTATTTGAGTCTGATAGACCCCACTCATAATGTAATAAAGTTAAAACAAAAAATTAAAATCGTAAAACACAACCATTTAACTAAATTAAGAACCTCTCTTTTTAACCGACTTCGAAAAAAGGAGGAGGTTCTCAATTCGTCTGTAGTGTATAATTTTATTTTTTTTTCTTTTTTTTATGTTTGTCACCGATATTTCCGTCAAATTATGGGATGGATTTCAAAAATTTTTCGACAGTTCGCAGAGACACTTCCGAGGTGGTCCCATTATCCACCAAGTCAGGGATCTGATGATGGGATCCTGGAGAAATTGAGGCACAAGCCGAAAATTGTATGCCAGATGGTGATTTTTGGTACGGTAATCATATTTTACTCAGCCAGGATAGGCACCACGGGCAGGTGAGGTTGTTCGGAAGCCGAAAAGAGAATAGCCGCAATCTACGTCAATTGTAAATATCTCGTACAAAGCTAGTCATAGTCGCTAGTCAGTCTATAAGGACAAAAGTGAATTTTGATTAATGAGCGGATTAATTCACTACCTTTTTCTTTTATCACCGTTTAACATAATCTGAGTTACCAGCATATAAACTATATCTACTTACATTTAGTAGTGTATAGTTGATTCTGATGTAATGCTCAATATAGAGGGCCTAGACTTTCTTTTCACTGTCCTATGATAATATTTTACCCCCGATACCCTTAGACCAAACGTAATCTGACTAGTCCCCGCGTATTGTACAATAGTATTGCTTCAATTTTAGTTCGACGGTCGCCCCTAAACGGTGTTTCGTACAAATAATGTCAATATTCTGAAGATCATTGAAAGTTTAGCAGTCCACTGCTGGACATATTAATGGGGCCTGAAGTAACCTGCATGGTCAGTGACACTTCAGCTTCCGCAACACCAGGGGGTCTCCAGGCTGCATTGCCAGCCCTATTTATGATTAAAGATATATATAATATAATCCCTTTATATACCTGTCTTAGTGCACCTCTACGGTACCTAAGCTATCTCTCTTCCCGAAGTTCCGCCGTTTTAAGCCGTTTAGGCTGTGCGATGATACTGTCATTGCTGTCAGCAGTCTCTTCTCCTTTTATATAATTAGAGAGGCTGATTATGATGGCGCTACTCACTGTCCAGCAATCCGATCTTGAATCTGGGCCTCCGATCATCAAGCTGTGTTAATATATTCCGGCTGTCTAGGATATTCTAATACCTTACCAAAAATTCCAACCAACTAATACTAACAAAACTAGGTTATGGTTATGCAACGAGCTTTACTCACTTAGCCTAACAACATCATTAATAATAGACCTAATAACACGTTTATTAACTTCTTTAAACGCCCCTTTAGACGTAAGAAAGTTTCTCCACTTCGAAACGTGTAAGAACAAATACAGTGTATTAAACAATTCCTACTCCCCGACACAAAACTCGGGGCTCGTCTAAAGTAAAATGGCTACGAGTTGGCAAAAAGTGTTTCAAAGCGGACTGGACAACTAAAGAGTCCTAAGTTAGTTATAACCGTTTCCTAATTTTGGCGTTTCTTGTGAATCTAAACATTGATGGATGGTCTTCTTGGCTTTTATGCGTTTGTTGGGTACACTATCTTTTAGGGGGATCGCTTTTTTATAATTATTAATGTAGATAGAGTGCTATACTGCTTTGCGGTTTTCCCGGGTTGGAATAGGACCAACCATCGAGTCCCTGGGTGTCGTAGAAGACATCTAAGGGTGTTTTTTTATAGTAGCTCGACATAATTGCTTCCCTTGATCCCTGATGGAAAGCGAACGAGAAGCCCACGTCACTGTGACAACTGCAAGTAACTGGTTAGTATATCTGTCAAGTTGCCAGCCGGGCCATGCGGCCCAAGTCCTAACCCTACTCACCAAGCAGAATCCTGTCCCGGACAGTCATTTGGCAGCGGTATCTATAGGCGAGAGGTCCTTCCGTCCGGGCGGCTCAATATAGAGCGAAGATTCGCAATGCCCTAGCTATCTTATAAGATAGAATGTCTTTTGGCCGTGTGGTTACTGGGTTTCGAATAGGTTCCACCCTATCTCATACCATTGATGAGTGTCGCCACTAAGAAAATATCAGAAAAAGGGCAGCAGCATTTACTTGATGCCCAGGTGCCCAGGTAAACGCTGAAACAACAACATCTTTACGCTCCAAGCCACCCCACCTGCCCGTGGTGCATCCTGCTGATTAATATACAGCAAGGACCAACCCGTCTGCCCAGCGTGGCGATTTTTTTTATAGTAGCTCGACATAATGGCTACCTTACGCCTGATGGAAAGCGAAAGAGAAGCCCACGTCACTGTGACAACTGGCAAGTAACTGGTCAGTCACCTGTCAGTTGCCACTGCCATGCCGGCCCAACCCTAACCCCACACGAGCTCCGGAAACCCTACTCACTAGCAGAAACCTGTCCCGGAGGTCATTTGGCTACGGTATCCTATAGGGTGGAGGTCCTTCCCCGGACGGGCAGCTCAATTTAAGCGAAGAGTCGCAATGCCCTACCTCTCTTAATTTAGTTTATTTTGGATAATTTATTTGATTATGGATAGATCTTTCAGGTGTTATATATGGTGGCGAACAAGTGGAGAGGCCTATTTCCAGCAGTGGACTGCAATAGGCTAATAATAATGATGATGATAAAACGCTGCCGTCAGTTTCCTGATATTAAATTGTGCAACAAGTGTCTGTAATACCTAGTTTTTAAGTCAATTGTATGGTGCGCAATAAAGAATATCGAATCTAATCTAATTCCCTTATAGTTCATTCGCGTTAAGAAAATAGTGACTCATCACCGACTGCCGGCCGCCTAGCCAATTAAAACGCTAGAAATTATAATTCTAGGCGGCCGGCAGTCGGTGATGAGTCACTATTTTCTTAACGCGAATGAACTATAGTCGTGTGCTACGACATCCACAGAAGGAGATGTACCTACTTAGTGATCCTATACTAAATCCGATAACCACACCGACATAACCTTAAGAGCGGATAATGTGAAAACGCTCTAACGTATACATATAATATACTAAAACGTAGGTATAGTTAATCATATATCCCAACGCGGAGACTTACCCACACTTACCCAAACATAATATTTCAGCCGACCGTGTACAGTCAGAATTATGGAGTTCGTTTGTACTGCGAGTGATTAATGGTAGGATGGAGATATCTCGCCGACTATACCGTTTTTCCATAGATTACTTCATAAGGGTTATTTTTTGCTGCAAATGGTGTTAGAAAGATTCTCATTGTTGTGGGAATAAGGTTTTGGTAAGATAATGTTTTTGGCTTAATAATTTTCGTCATATGTTTTTATTTTATACGTACGTTCTGTTTTAAGGTTTTACAGTAGATCGTTGAAGTAAAATGCAGTTATAAATTAACAACAAAATTATATAATAGGGATGTTTCCAGGGTCAAAATACTTACATTATGTTTAGTCCGTATTTTCGATTATAAAAATATATTGGACACGTATTTTTCCTTTTTTCATTTAAACAAAAAATAACAAAGATACAAAGCATCAAAATTTAGGAGTGGGGGTTTTTGATGTCACGCCGTACGACAAAATGCCACACGGCGTGACGTCACACGCAACTTTAACGGGCTATATCTTTGTAATTTTGGGTCTAATTTACAAATGAAAAAATACGTATCTCTTTTTTTTAATAATCTAGAAGACGGACTAATTATTTTTTTTATGGAAACAAGCCTATTCTTCGTTACGTCTTAACTCGTCTTTTCCTTCATGCCACTTCCCATAGACTCCTCTCAAAAGAGTTTGCGGAACTCATTATAAAAATAAATCTAGAATATAACAGAAAATAGACCTTCTCCCACACGGAGCACTTTACTTTTTAATGGCTGTTTTCCTGCCAGAACACGTCTTAGGTTATTAATGAAGGTTATAAGTTTTCTATAACAGTTTAAAAATGTTTAATAAAGTCACATACAAATTAGCTAATAGATACTAACAAATACATAATATTAACAATGTAATTAAATAAAATAAAAAGATAAGTGTAGGTATTATTAGGGTTATGACACAACCACATTTTCATTTTTTGGTTGTCTAACATCATTTCAGCCCCCATCCATTCCAGCAGCAGTGGGGGGCCACTGCTGCTGAGTATAGTAGTTCCTAATATAATTATTATTATAGTCTTTATATTTACGTCTGTAAAGGTCTAAAGTTTCATGTTAATGTCGGTGTTGAACCGAAACTTCAAAGCAGTTTTAACGAGAAAGGTGTTTTACTAAATAAACTTTACCTAAATATATTTACAGCTAGTTATTTAACATCTTGGGCACGTACAGAAATTCTATTAACTGAATTTCCGCTCGGATAACGTTGAAAATATCTAGCATCTAGAGACTGAAGTGTATCATAACCAGTATAACAGTTGATAACCCAATAAATAACACAGCTCCATCTAGTCCCAACTAATCCAAAACATGTACTATGGGTACTAGATAACTGATTTTACTTTAATACTTTTTATCAGATGTAATACAAAGCCATCATCTTCAGCCTGCAACAATCCACTGCTGGACATATGTCTCTGCAGTTGTTCGCTACTCTGGAAAAACACGTGGAGGCTTTACCCCTAATGACCACACTGGGCAGGCGGGTTGGCGATCGCAGGGCATAGTTTCTCGCTCCAGTGACACAGCTGCCCGTCGTCGGCCTGTGGTATTTAGTTACGCCTTCAATCGTGATGGTTATACCGCCACCAGTCGGTTGCCAGAGCCTCGTTTGTTATTCAGCAGGACGCACCACGGGCAGGTGAGGGTGGCTTGGGGCTAAAAGATAATAAGTATTAGCCCTTACATCTCAGCAAACTCCCAGGCCCATACAAACAGACATTATGTCCATGCACACGAATGTTTGCACGGTACAGGGATTCAAACCGCGATCACTATATTATGAACTAGCAGTGCTCGCGACTTCGTCCGCGTGGCATAGTTATTTTTCCCCCTTTTTTTACATTTTCCATTATTTCTTCGCTCCTAATAGTTGCAGCGTGATGTTATATAGCCTAAAGCCTTCCTCGATAAATGGTCTATTCAATACAAAAAGAATTTTTCAATTCGGACCAGTAGTTCCTGAGATTAGCGCGTTCAAACAAACAAACTCTTCTGCTTTATAATATTAGTTAAGATTATCTTCACTAATTAGCGTTCACTAGGTACAAGTACTAAGTTGGTAGTATCTAGTAAACCACGTAGGTCGTACCAAGAAATACCGCTGTACTCCCATTTAATAGGATGTCGTCACACGAACATGTTGGAAGGGAGAAATAATCACAAAAACAAACTAAGTCTGCAAACAGTATTACGTATTAGACTGTTTCAGTTTAGTGATGTCGAAAGAATTGTTTTATCGATAACTAGATGATGCCAGCGACTTCGTTTGCGTGGATAAAGATAAATTTATTGCTTAATCATTACCTCTACATCAAAATAAACGCTTCTGCAAATCAGTGTCTTAACACAAGTGCTTAATATACTTACTTTAAGAGCAAATATATGTGATATTCTCTGGTATTTATTTGTTATTTATTAAAAATAGAACATACTGCTTGCCAAGAGTGGTGACTAGGGCAAAGCAGGGAGCTAGGGTGACTAGCAGGGAGGTAAGGGAGTGAGCCATCATCTTTTCCCTCCAATCCACTTTAAACTGTGGCGTAACCCGTTGAATAACGGACGAGGCTCAGGCAACCGATTGGTGGCGGCATAACCATTAGAAGGAAGGCGTAGCTAAATATCACAGGCCGGTGACGAGCCGCAGCGTCACCGGAGCGAGGAGCCACATTCCTGCGATCGCCAACCCACCTGCCCAGCGTGGCGATTATGGGTAAAACCAGATGCTTACTTAAAGCGGCGAACAAGTGGAGAGGCCTATGTCCAGCAGTGGACTGCTATTAGGCTGATGATGATGATATGACCAGCAGTGGACGTTAACAGGCTGACGATCCTCATTGATGATTAAATTTATGATGGTTTTGATATAAATGCCATCCAATTTATTCTCTTGCATTAAAATACCGATGTCGATAACCAATCTCTTTTCCAAGCTCTATCGCGTTCTATTACGAACCAAATCCATACCGATTCAGTACCAATCACAAGATATCAATAAAACGTCTAGAGACGTCTAAACTAAGTTACAGAAAGAACATGTTTTCGACGTGCCAAATTAGCTTTTGTCATATAAGACTTTGAGTTCATTATCCTATGTTGTCTCATGATGTCGATGTTCTGGGTGAGTTTTATTGGGCAAATCAGAAAGGGATTAAGTAGCATAAAATATTATGTTCCGAAAATTAGGTGGGTCTTTATATGGGTACTTTAATGAGTACTGTTGGCTTGGGAATAGGGTTATTGCCTGGGGATGTCTCTGTCTCGAAGTCATGTTCTTAGCGTTCCGTAGCTCACGTTAACTAAGTAAGTGTGGCTCGGCTTGGCATGTCTTGGGCTTTTTGTTATTTATTTTTGGAGGTTCCTCACTTAACATGATTTTTTACCAAATCTTAAGCATTTTTAGAAGTGTCCTCTGTCCATAGCATGAAGGTATTCCATCGTACGTACGTCGTATTCATTTTTAAGAATTAGAAGATCTGAAAAGCTCAATTCGTTAAAAAATGAAAAGTATTTGCAGATCTATATACAATTTTAATTAACAACCATGTCATCTGATCAATCACACATCTTAACAATTTTAGACAAATACATAAATAGCTTTAGATACGAAATGACGGACTTTTAGTCCTTTTACAGATAAGCAAAGAGAAGATTGTTCCGGAATCTTTGCGTACACCTACTGCGTTCGCCAACCCGCCAAGCGTGGCGACTAACCATTGGCACTAAAGTATAAATACGTTACGATATTTTGATAAAGTCTTAATTATTTCATTAATACATTTTATTTCCTAATGAGTAATAATCACAAATCGCATCAAAATCTTAAGTTATTGTATAAAAATTTTAATTATCACATTGATAAGGCATCATAACGTAGTATTTATTTCGTCAAATCACTTTTTAAGCACATTTATACATAAAATTAGTTACCAACGAAAAGTTTTTTTTAATACTTTAAAATATTAAACAGAATACATTTAAGAATAACATTTTTATAACATAAGATTTTTATAAAGTATCTCAATCAAGTTCTATATTTTCAAATACTAGGTACATCATTGCCAAAACACAAATCGTTTTTTAATCACATTCAGCATAATGTTTCGAACTAGTAGTGTTTAGAACCAGCATAATTAACACTAGTTTAATAAATCACTGTAACATTCAGAATTTGCCGAGTTTTGAAATTGCATTCGCGACTCTCTATTTACTGCCAAACGATTTGCATGACGTTTATGAACGTAAAAGCCTAAAAGTCCTATGACAATGACTGCACTTAAAATACCACACCAAATGTAGAGAACAGATTCAGTAGCCTTTTCTTTGAAACCCTTTGATTTTGAAGCGAATGCTTTGGTTGTAGTCGATTCGTTTGTACCATCAGTACTGTTACCACATTTTACCCCATGCACGTTGTCTTCATGGTAAATTTTGTGAATCGATGTTAAAGAAACTCTAACACTATGGGACATATTTGAAATCTTGTGATTGCTCCAAATTATTTCTTCGCAGGCAATCGGATTTCCACCTATACTCAAAAGTTCTAACTTAGGAGCTGTTTTAACTACTGTCTCGATATTTAGACTTGTTATATAATTGTAATCAATTATTAAAGTGTTTAATTCATAGCATTCGTGAAAAACTTCGACTTGTAAATAACTGATCTTGTTTTTTGATAAATTTATATTTGTCGTTTTGTTTAAACCTCTAAAAGAACCAAAAGGTACGTTCTTAATGTCATTTGAAGATAGGTCTAATACTTTTAATGAATTCATATACTGAAATGTTCCCGGTTTGATTACTTTTATTTGATTGTTGCTGAGAGATAAATCTTTCAAAAAAGGTACATTTAACTGAGAACTATCTATGTAACTGATTTCATTATTACTCACATCGACCTCTTGCAAATCGTTATAAAATGTCATATTTATCATTTCTTTTATGTGGTTAGAAGCAAGTTTTAAAACGATCAATTTGTTCAATAAATTTGTATATTCATTATTAAACAAAGTAATATTGTTGTGAGACAAATTAAGAAACAGTAAGTTTCTTAAATTTTTAAAAGTGTCATCTGTAAGATTTGAAATCTTATTTTGTGAAACATCTATATTCGTAAGTATTGATTCATTTCCAAATATATTAGGTATTCGGGTAAAGTTATTATTATTCAAATAAATTTGTTGTAAATTCTCCAATTTAGTTTCAAGAGCCATTTCTGTTAGATCATTAAATGATAGATCTAGAGTAATCATTTCGTTAAGACCCTTAAAATTACTTGATTGTATGAAGTTAATGTGATTATGTGAAAGATTTACGAGTAATACTAAGGGTAAGTCTACTATTGCAGAATCATTCAATTTTCCCAAATTAAAATGACTTAGGTCTAGATGACGCAGTAGCTTTGCAGGACTAAAAACCTTATCCACAACTGTTCCGGTTAGATTATTATAGTTAATTTTTAGATATTGAAGATTATTTAAGGGTAAAGCATTTTGACCAATGCTTAGTAAAGCATTGTTGGAAATGTCCAAAGCTTTTAAATTCCTGTGGTTTTCAAAAGTACGCTCTAAAAGCTTTACAATGTTATTATTATTGATATATAAATCACTGAGATCACTAGTAAAATATTGAAAGAAATAAACATCTTCAATTTTATTGTAGGAAATATCTAATACAATCAACGTGCTTGCGTTAACAAAACTTGAATTTTCAATGTTATTTATGAAGTTGTGGCTTAAATTGAGATATTTTAAATTTTCCATTTCTGAGAATGCATTGTTTCTGATTGCTTCAATATGCTGATATGTTATGTTGAAGTCAGTTAAATTAAGACCTTTAAATAAATCACCGGTTATATTACCCGTTATATTATTTTTTTGTAAATTTAAATACTGTATACTATTATGTTGGAATAATCGTGAAGATATAGAGGTGATATTATTGTCATAAATATCTAAATAGACAAGACGGTGATTATTGATAAACATATCTTCTTCTGTCATTGTACTAATATTATTGTGGCTCAGGTCCAAAACTTCCAGTTTAGAAACTTGGCTGAAACTGGCGTGGTCTATACTTTCTATGTTATTATAAGACATATTCAAATGTTGAAGAGAAACAAGTCGAATCATTTCAAACCCAAGCAGTTTTTGTACACAGTTTTGTGATATATCCAAGTATGTTAATTCGGTTAAGAGAGCGAGAGTCATGTTAATGCCACATATTTTATTATTTCTAATGATTAAATGGTTAAGATTTTTCAGGTTATTAAAGCAATTCTCCGCCAGTTTACCTATTTGGTTGTTTTGTAAGTACAATTTCTGCAAGTTCGGATAGTGAGTAAAAACGTCGTTACGTAATGAGAAAATGTAATTATTTGATAGGTCTAGTACTTCTAATGTGCCAGTTGAACCTTCAATGACTTCAAACGTTCTAATGCTCAAATCGTTCAGGGCATTGTGTGACAAATTCAAATACTTCATATCACGCAAACCCAAAAACGCTCCATCTTCTATACCATATATATTGTTATGCGACAAGTCTACATTAATTGAATATTTGTAGTACTTAAATGCGTTGGGCTGGATATTGGTCCAGATGTTATTATTGGCTATCATGTTACGCACTCTGGAGTCAAAGTTTGTCCTGCCAAAAAAGCCGTAGGTGAGATGTTCTTCACTGGAATTGACAATGATAAACGTTACGTTTGGTGTACCATTGCATCCTGGGTTATTCACCGAACCAGGATAGATGTTACATAAGACGGTGTAAGTGCAAAAATTTATTCGGTCCCGTAAATTACAGCCTTCGTCAGCAGTAGCAGGCTTGTAGAGATATGACGTCACAATGAAACCTGAAAGAATGTAATTTGTTTAATTAATAAATAACCCAAGACATAATATGCCACATGGGGCTACACAGATCCATCAAACCCAGCTAATATATTTATGTATTGTGATTAAAATTCAAATAATAATAAAATAAATAACCCAAGACATACACAATAACACAACTCGCTGGATCACACATCGCCATCTAGCCCCAGACTATGCCGAAGCTATGTACTATGCGTGCTGCACTACTGATAAACTTACTTTGATACTTTTTAAATAAATAAATTCATATTATACATTGTCATATTAAACACCCCGACCAATACAAAGAAACATGTTCATCATCATCATCATTCTTCTGCTTTTATCCCGCTCTAAGTGTAGTATTTTGACCTTGTAAGGGCCTATGTCCTCATACGTTCCAAATTCCATTGTTCTATCTATCGTGTCTGGAGCTTTGGCCTTACAACTTTGAGTACCTAACTAATTTATTAATCTGTTTCTTATATTACCTACTAACATAGTTCTTAAGCCGTATACTACCCCCATATGAATGTAATTTGAACCGAAATAAAAAAATTGCATTTCATTAACTTCATCATAAATTCAAAACCCGTATTAAGATTTTGTTGTTATGCAAAGGCTATTTTTATAAGCCTGAAAGTAATGACACCCTCGTCTGAAGGAAAGCGAAGGGTACCCAAGTCGTTGATGCAATAGAAGTAACCATTTAGTGTAATCTACTACCGATGACTTTATTACAGTAGGACAAAGTAAGCGCTAAGTTAGGAGTAAATATAGGAAACAATTTGATGATTCAATTAATTTTAACTTTAATACCATAAATTCATTAAAACTATTACTTACCGCAAATCAATTTTATTAAAAAATCCATTATGCGATGTATTTTACTCAAATGTAAATTAAGTCACATGTTATTAATATCAAATGAATTGAATGAATAATTGTCTGAGTAGTTTGAAATGTATCCTACGAATAAGTGCGACTAAATGACTGTAGAATTCATTCATTTGTCAAACATTTAGGTCGAACAGCAGAGGAATAGGGCTTATTATGCATTTATTTTTAAGTAGCTGTGTCCGCGACTTCGTTCGCGTGGAATAGAGCTTCATCCCCTATCGTAGCCCCTTGGAGGTGGAATTGATCAAAATCCTTTCTTAGCGGGTGCCTACGTTACAAAATGTACCAAATTTTAGCCCGATCTGTCCAGTGGTTTGGCCTGTGCATTGATAGATCACTATGTCAGTCAGTCAGTCAATCTTGACCTTTGAGTTATAATTATATCGACCAAGATTTACCGAAAAATAATAGTTAAAATGTAAGAATTATGTTACAGTTTACAATCTCGCGAGATGGAATATTTGTAATCTAACCGTATTTCCGATTTCACGGTGACATAAAATATATTAAGATAGATAGACTAGCGACCAGCCCTCGCTTCGCTTCGGATACCTATTTAAGATTATTGCTACGTAACTATAACAGAAAGACATTCTATTGCCACATTTGCCTAATCTATGTAAATTGATATAGATCATATTTTCTGCAAAATCCTAGTACATTATTTTGTTCTCTATCAAATAGTTTCTGTAGCGCACGCGATGTAAGAATTTTTTTTGGTAATTTATTCACACATTGGGTTACATTATTGGAGTTTTAGTAAGGATCCGTAATTTTAATGAAAATTCCATATAAGTAACCTTTGTTCATCGGAGAGAGTGTAGCTTTACAACTAAACAGTGAAAGTCAGTTTTGGAGTCTATTCAACGCAAACAAACAATAAAATATTTCACCTAAAATATTATTAGTGTACCAAATCCTAAGCATATTTAAAAATAATCAAAGGACATATCGTTTTATATCCATATAGAGATACATATTTGTGGTAACTTCCTTGTTTTCAACTGCAGTACAACTGTGTTAGCTCTCCAAGTTGTGCAATAAATTTGAATAAAAAAAAATGTACATCGTTTATGTCTCCTCAGTTCTGTTCCAGAAAAGGATGCACTTATCAAAATCGTATTGACTGGGACAGCGGGCAAGCGTTTCGCAAATTGCTTATCAGTGGCTATTTTTAGCTGGTTTATTGTTTCAAATTAACGAGTATATTAGTTTAAACATACTCGCAACAAGGAACAGACTTGTCAGTTATGATTCAGAAAATGTAACAACTACTTACTCTCTGATGAGAGACTACAAAGCCTTGCTCAACGTCGGAAAGTCTATCAGTTTTCTATTGGTTATTATCGGGAGTGTGCGACTGAACTCATCATAAGTCTATTGCAGTCCAGTGCAAGACATAGGCCTCTCCTGTTGTTCGCAAACTTACGGCAGACATCTGAAGGTTATATTATACCCATAAACGCCATGCTCGGCAGGCGGGTGGGCGATCGCAGGGCGTAACTTCTTGGGGTACAACAAGGGAAGCCTCCACGCGTGGTCGTCTTTGACGGCCCGGCGTACCCCGGGCAACGGCGGGTAGTAGAAGTCGTTCACCTACTACCCGACGGCTAATTCCCTGTGGGAGCACGCACTTGTGCGTGGCTCCGGGAGCCAAGTGTTGGCGTCGATGACCCCCGACGCCTTCCACGGCTGTGCTTAGGCACACCCGATGGGGCCTTTTGGCCTGTGGGTCTCTCCCAATGGCGGGGTATTTGCCCGATTGGTGAGAGACGTGTTGTTGGACGCATTTTGCGTCGGTTTGTCGGCGATGGTCGCAGGGGAAGAGGAGTGCCCTTCGGGGGATCTCGCGGTGTTTCGTTGCCGTCCTCCCTGTCTTCTGCGACCGTTGCCGCCTTACCCAAGATGGGGGCCTTTTGGCCTGTGGGTCTCTCCCAATGGCGGGGCGTTTGTCCGATTGGTGAGAGACGTGTTGTGGGACGCATTTTGCGTCGGTTTGTCGGCGATGGTCGCAGGGGAAGAGGAGTGCCCTTCGGGGGATCTCGCGGTGTTTCGTTGCCGTCCTCCCTGTCTTCTGCGACCGTTGCCGCCTTACCAGAGGAGCCGTTTGACGGCGCGGGTTGGCAGTGTATCACTGCGGCGCGGCGGGTCCGATGGCCACGGTTCTCGTGATCGTCGGATATGGTCCTTTTGGACTGGTCGCCGGGCAACCTGTTTCCCCTCGCTGGAGGGACCAGGGGGCTTGCCTTGACTGGCGAGCCCGAGTGGAGTGAGACCACAATAAAAAACCGCCTGTTATCCCGACTTCGGTCGGGACCAGGGGGCGCGAGCTCAAGTGGAGAAAACCACACTAAAAATCCACCGTGCGGTGGCGACTGCACGCCCGACGGGGTCCAGCGAGGGTTGGTGTGGGGACATCTCCCTTGCCTTGCACGGATCCCGTCCTTGGAGGAGGGCGACGGCTTCTGCCTGAGCCCTAGGCTGCCCCAAGTGGGGGGGCCAGTCGAGTCTGCGCAAGCGGACTGCGCTGGTGGTGGCGTGGTGTTATGGTTCATACCAAGATCCCACGTCATCATCACCCAAGGCGCGTTGACGGTGTAGACCGGGGTTTTTTAGTGGGTATTCTCCGTCTCGCTAACATCTAGAGGCGGAGTGAGTCCCACATAACCTGCTGCGTCCCCGAGTAGCAGGTATGCGTAAATGCATTTTCCCCCGGTGCAACAAAAAAAAAAAAAAAAAAGGGCGTAACTTCTCGCTCCGGTGACGTAGCTGCCGGCCTGTGGTATTTAGCTACGCCTTCAATTGTTATGGTTATATCGCCACCAGTAGGTTGCCACAGCCTTGTTCGTTATTCAGCAGGATGTACGGGCAGGTGAGGGTGGCTTGGAGAGTAATGATAGGTCACTCCGTTACATCCCTACTAGTAGCTATAAATATGATTATACATATTTTTACTTAGTATAAATTCCTCCTGAATCTTTTACCTAAAAAATAAACTGTAATGTATACTTACTGTACTTTCAAAAGTAGGCAAAGGAACTGTTGCGAACTAACAAGATAACATTTCTATAGAATTTTTTTTTTATACACGAAGTAATATAGCAAAAATATTTACAAAAGTAACTCAAAATTCGACCTTGAATAATTTTTTTTCCACACCTTGGATTCATGTGGATAGTTGAGAAATTGTTTGTAATAGGGTTCCCAACATTCATGCCAATTTTCAGCTAGGCGCGAATTAGTGTAACCTTGAATGTCTATTTTGACCTACACGTAATAAATTTGTTATAAAATTAAATTATTCATCATAATCAGTCTGAAGCCCACTGCTGGACATAGGCCGCCCAATGACATTTATCATTTGGGGGATTTGCCTTAGTCACCACGTTTGGCAGGCGGGTTGGTGACCACAGTAGGTTTTATCTGTACCTAAATATACGCTGCTGCTCGTTTCCTGATAGTCACACTTGCCACTTGCCTTTTCCAGCCAGGGTAATAGATTCGATTCATATTCAACATTTGTATGTTTGTGGTTCCTGATAATCCCTTAGTCCTCTCCTACTAAACCCATAAGTAGGGGTGGTCCTATTCTAAGTCAAGAAATCACATAGACTATCTAGAGTAAATTTATTATTACTTACAGGTATATTTTCTTTCTTATTAAGTTATCTTGAACTTCAGATAACATGCTTGACTTAAGTCAAGATACTATGATGATTGTACTACTAAGACCGTATGCTTCAGCGTTACCCGTGTCCTTGCAACTTGCTGTCCACTGGCGACACAGGGGGGTTTAGTGGGTATACCCTCCCATTTCGGGACGTGTGAGTCCCATACACCATGTCACCTACCCCCGGAATCAATCCCCTCAAAAAAAAAGTCAAGATACTATTTTTTTTCATAGATTTAGCATTTAAAGGTAGTGTTGAGTCTACAAGTACTCAATTAGACATAATGGAATTAGGTGTTCATAATTGAAAGACACATTTTTTCTTCTATACTTATAATAAATCTGTAGAGAAGTCAATTCTGTACATTGTATATATTTTCAAATTAACTATCAGGGGATGATTAGTGATCGATACTGATGCCAAAAATGCAATCAGTAAAATTTTTGTCTGTCTGTCTGTCTGTCTGTCTGTCTGTCTGTCTGTCTGTCTGTCTGTATGTTCGTTATAGAAACAAAAACTACTCAACGGATTTTAACGAAACTTGGTACAATTATTCTTCATACTCCTGGGCAGGTTATAGGGTACTTTTCATCACGCTACTATCAATAGGAGCAGAGCAGTGAAGGGAAATGTTAGGAAAACGGGAGAATTTTTTGGAACGCGCATCACTCATAAACTACTGCATGAAATTGAATACTGTTTTCACCAATGTATTGCTAGAGGTTTAACTTAAAACTTAGGCACTATGTATAGATAGGTATTTTATGGAAGTCCGTTATTTTTCAAACCCGATATCCACGCGTGCGACGCCGCTGGCACAGCTAGTTTTATAATAAAGTCAATAATTTACTTAAAGTTACCTATTGAGATTATGAGGGTACAAAATAATGTAAACAGAAATAGACATAGACGATACAAAATACACACAACAAAACAGGTCTCGGCATAAAAATAAAAAAAATAAAACAAAAAATTATCTGGACGTTTAGACTGATGCCAGTTATCTATCAGAACTTCCTGATTATTTTTTATTATAGTCTGTTATCTAATAATACAAAAAAGAACAAATAGTTCTACATCCCAAAAAATTATCATACAACAAACTAGATTGTCTAACTAGATTAGCAAAGATTGTTTACTGTTTATTCCATGGATTCTTGACACAAATTAATTATCGGACAACAAAGCAACCGTATACAGGTATATTTACTAGTATTTTACAGGGTACAGAAACCTTAAATTAAAAAATTTAAACTAACAAAAAGAAAACCGACTTCGAAATGAGACCAACTACCAATTTTTGAACAAAAAAGTTTTGTCCGAATCGGTTCACAAATTCTCGGAGATATCTAGTAACAGACATACAAATTCTCCTTTTTTTGAAGTCGGTTATAAAGGCCGGACACATATTAATATTAGTAACGTTCAATATAAAAGCGCCTTACGTAGAAGACTAAATAATAATTACGAATAATTAATAATAATAATCAGTCATTTTCGTGCAGTCTAGAAAATATTAACATCTTTATATTATGTTTCTACACCTCAAAAGGAAAAAACGAAACCCATAAACTCGTAGGATCACATTATTGTTCGCCTTTATCTTAGGATATTAATAAATATTCTATAATGCTCATTTTTAGTTTATTATTTAAGCATAATGTAATAAGAATAATAAAAATATTCATTTTACTCCTTTGAGTCTCACACTTGATAATGAAATAGTAAAGCCGGAGTAAATAAGTAGCCGTAGTAGATAACTATTTACAGCATGAAATATCATAAATAGTGAAGGCGCTGGCGGAGGGAGTCCAGGAAGGAGTGGAAATTGCTCCACGGACAATAGCTAAGCTCCTAAATTTAGAAGAACAGTGCACTAACTCATTAGATCTCTATCTTCATAACTACGGTTAATATCCCTATTCAGATGAAACTCTACTCTTTCACGGTTTGGTTGTATTCGTTTAAAATAGGATTTGAAACATCGTGTCATTAAGAATGCGCTTACAGCAAGACCGCCAACAATGCCACACCAAGCTAAAGCAACGTTGCCAGAAGAAATTTCACTTCTTTTATCGCCTAAAACTTCATCTTGTATGGGTTTCATATTGAGTTCAGTATTAGAGTGTGCGGTATTTTCAAGACCGCATTGTATTCCATCAATGTTAGTTTTTTTATAATTTCTTTCAATAGACGTGATATTAAAAGTTCTCTTATGTATCTTCCCGTGTTTCCAAAAATACAAATTATTACATGGTACTGGATTACCACCTAAACTTAATGTATCTAGACTACTAACTATTGAGGCAAATTTTTCAATGTCAATGAGAGAAATATGATTATAATCAATAACTAACTTTCTCAAGTTAATACATAAATGGAAACATTCAGGATCTAGAACTTGTAATCTGTTATAAGATAATTTAATCTCTTCAATACGATTTAAGCCCGTTAAAGTCCCATGATTTATTCTCTGTATGGAATTTGACGAAAGGTCAAGCTCAATCAATGCTGCCAAATTTTGGAATGTACCTGGATCTATTACGTTTATTCTGTTCCCTGATAAGATCAATGTATTAAGTAAGCTTCCATTACCAAAATATGACTCATTTATGGTACTGATTTTGTTATTACCGACATCAAGCATTGTTAAATTCTTGAAATATGATACATTTACCATGTGTTCAAGTTTGTTCGATGCTAATTTCAATTCACGTAAGCTAGAAAACTTTTCTGTATATTGATTGTTAAAGTCTTTTATCTTATTGTAAGCTATGTCCAGCTTTTCTATTTGGGTGATATTTTGGATAATTACGTTCTGGATATTATTGTAGGAAATATCAAGACGTATAAGTTTTGAATTAATACCAAAAATGTCGGGTGATTTTTCCAATTGGTTATTTCTTATGTAAAAAACTTTCAATTCTGGCAATGGAGTTTCTAGGTCAATGTATTTCAAATTGTTATAAGATATATCCAGAAAAGTAATATTTTCAACACCTTTAAAATTACTAGGATGTATGAAGCTAAGATTATTGTGAGACAGATCTATAGATTCTATCAACGTCATATTGATGATTGCAGATTTATCTAGTTTATTCAGCCGCATATCGCTAAGATTCAAATCTTTTAAAAATTGGGCTGGACTTAGTACGTTTTCAAGAACTGTTCCACTAAGTTGGTTAGAGTTTATTTTAAAAAAATGTAGGTTATTTATCGGCAACGCATTTTGGTTGATAGTTGTTATTACATTATTAGAAAGATCCAAAATTTGCAAGTTCTTGTGCTTTTCAAAAACTGTTTCTGGTATTATTAGAATCTTATTATGATTAACGTTAATTTCAGTGAGGCTACTTGCAAACATTTTTAAGAAAAAGAGATTTTCAACTTTGTTATAAGATATATCCAATATTTCCAGCGAAGTCATATTAACAAAACTTGAATTTTCTATATTACTAATGCTATTATGACTTACGTTTAGATATTTTAGTTTGGTCAATTTAAAGAACGCGTTATTCCTTATCGCTTGTATATGCTGATATGTAATATTCAAATCCCTTATATTGAACAAATCCTTAAAAGTTTCGCTTGTTATTTCCATTGTTATGTTATTTTTGTTTAAATTTAATAGTTCAAGTGCATGTAGATTGTTAAAGCATCCGTCTGATATTGTATGTATGCTATTATTTTGCAAGTGCAAAAATTGTAAGTTTATAAACTTTGAAAAGGAGTTATTAGCTATGGTTGTAATATAGTTACTTGACAAATCAAGTGTTATTAGTGACGACGCGCCATTTAAAAATGATGTTTCTTTCAAAGAGGTTATACTATTACCTGACAAATTCAAATATCTTAAGTAATTTAGACCAGAAAACATAAGTTCATCTATGAATACGATGCCATTTTGTGACAAATCTATATATTCGACGTTTATGTAACGATTTATTAACGTTTTTGTTACATTAGGCCAATGACATCTATAGGTTTCAATTTTTTTTATGTCACTTTCTGAAATGGAATATTGCCTGAAATAATGACTGTCTTCATAAAAAATATCATACGATTTTGGGGCAATAGTCATATACACGAACCTTAATGTAAAATTATTACAATTTCCATAATTATTACGGGAGTTAGAATGCACTGATGGTACAGTATCGACTTGACAAAGTACAATACATCCCCTATAATTATGAAAGCATCTTGCAAGTGCTGCCGAAAATATACACCCACATAGTATTGAACCTGTAACAAAATGTCAAATCAATATTATAATAATAAAGCAGCCGATTTGCAAGTATTCTTTTAAAAAAAACATTAGGAATCAAAATTATTTTGACTTTTAATTAATAGTGTAATAAACAGATAGGGTAAACAAATATACCAAGAGAGAAAAAAAAATTATCAACAGATAACTGCTAGAAAACCAGGTTTACCTAATCATTTTATCTTATCTTTTAATTAATTTTATTTATATGTTATGGAGTAGGTAATAATGTCCGGACATTACGCATAATTTCAGAGTCTAATCAATGCAAACAAACAAGAAAACAAAAATATTTCCAATATTAGTGTAGATGTAGATTTAAACTTACTGCATAATAATATCTTCAAGTAATCCATTGATCTTTTTGATGTGTTTCATGAAAAGAAAATTGTGGTGTGTTTATGATGTGAAGGTTCTTTTATGCGGCGTAATGAGAATGTTCTCGTGTTCTCTGGTAAATGATGAATTCGGAATCCAGGAGAGTTGTATATCGGTGCACAATTAAACAGATGTGATGGCCATTGTAGGAATGTGTGGTTGGTATGCCCGGCGGATAACGACTGGCTGTTTGTCTGCGCATGATACGAAACTGCATGTGCTGCGGCACTGATACGGAAGAAGCTACAAACAGGGAATTTACCCTTTTTTATGGATTGAGTAGCTGCAGCCCGCGGCTCTGCCTGCGTGAATCCTTATCGGTCCTTATCACTGTATACAGGGCTGGCTTTTGCGTATCGCGGCTCTTAGGCAACCCCCCAAAAACTCAAAAACTACTGTACCAAATTCAAAAATTATTTTTCTTTCACCATTGGAAAGCTGTATTCACTCCAAGTAACAAAGGCTATATTTATTGCAAGAAAAGACAAGAGTTCCTTAGTAAAACACCAATAAAGTAACCCAATTGTTTATCTAAAATGCCAGAAGTGAAACGATAGCCATTCACTTCGGGCATTACGACCTGCGTTAGTTAGCTATGATGATACAAAAATGGCTCTTCATTCTTCGGAGATTAGCATGTACGTACAAACAGACATAATATTATAAACGTTCTAAAATTGATACTTTTAAAAAATCAAATTACGTACAGATAAACGATTTTACTCCTCTATTATATGTATTGATAAATAATGTGTTTGCTTATTGTGCGTTCTCTTTATACACTTGCCGCATATAAATCTGCTCTCAGCTTGACCTAAAGGTTGACTGGTAGAGGATTCTCTCTCCTAGCATTAAGTTCATATCTTGTACTATTTTGGGCAATAAAGTTGAAAAAAATATTTGTAAGACGTTAACGTTTTTAGGGTTCCGTAGCCAAAATGGCAAAAACGGGACCCTTATAGATTCGTCATGTCTGTCTGTCTGTCTGTCTGTCTGTCTGTCCGTCCGTATGTCACAGCCAGTTTATTCCGAAATTATAAGAGCTACATTATTGAAATTTGGTACGTAGATGTATTCTGTGAACCGCATTAAGATTTTAAAATAAAATCTAAAAAGAATCCAAAATTTTTGGGGTTCCCCATACATAGAACTGAAACTGAAAAAAATTTTTTCATCGAACCTATACGTGTGGGGTATCTATAGAAAGGTATTTAAAATGATATTGAGGTTACTAACATCATTTTTTTCTAAACTGAATAGTTTGCGCGAGAGACTCTTCCAAAGTGGTAAAATGAGTGTCCCCCCCCCCCCGTAACTTCTAAAATATGGGCATGATAAAACTGAAAAAAATATATCATGAGTATCACTATGCAAACTACTAACGAAATTTGGTTTGAATCAAATCTAGCCAGTAGTTTTTTTTTAAACGTCATAAATCAAATTACCTAATTTTTTCATTTAATTATCTCCAATATAATAAAACGTAAAGTAAAACATTTATTTAGCTGTATAGTGGTACGGAACCCTACGTGCGAGAGTCCGACTCGCACTTGGCCGGTTTTTTTTTTTTTCAAATTTTTAAAATGAAATGAAATATATTTCGTTTGAGTGAAATTTCGTTAGAGAATCAGAAATTTTTATTGCCCAAAATACAAACAACACATTTGGGGTACAATTTAGGCGGCCTTAATTGCTGGTAAGCTATCTCTTCTTTTTGAACAGACCTTTTTGAAGAGACTTTCATATTTTTTTTTTTTACTTGCCTGCTCTGGAATCATTTATTTATTTAGAAATACAAAGAAGTAAAAGTACTTTCATTGTGTTTATTTATTTTCCAAGCAGCTTTAATTATATTATTAAAAAATAAAATTTTACTATTAAATATTATATTTTGACTATAAACAAACTCTTTAAAAATATTTTTTGGTTATTTCTAACCACATTTCTAACGTACTTTTTATAAATCTTCCATCCTTAGAATTTGTAATCATAAAATTAAACGGATTTTTAGAATTATCATAATAATAAAATAGGTATGTTCTCCGACACATAACAAATCGTTATCAATTAACAACAGTTTTCTCGCATCCGGACTTATGATATTATTCTCGTAATAGATTAGACTATTTTATCTATGGGGTGACGAATAAAGGTTTTTTTTAGTAGCACGGCATAATGGCCACTCTACGCCTGATGGTAAGCGAGAGAGAAGCCCAAGTCGCTGCGACAACGGGCAGTTACCAAACCAATTACCTGTCAGTATCTACCGCCATGTTGGCCCATGAGATGCTTCTTCACGCCCCGTTTAAAGGATCCAATAGTGAAAGAAGGAGGAAACACATGTGCTGGCAATGAATTCCACATTTTAACAACACGGCAAAGATAGGAATTGCCGAACTTTTTTCAGGTTCCGATGGTAGTTTGCCTGGAGATCACCGGCGAAACACACTATCATCATCATCAGCCTATCGCAGTCCACTGCTGGACATAAGCCTCTCCAGTTGTTCGCCAATTTGGTTATTTTTTATATAGTAGCTCGACATAATGGCTTCACTACGCCTGATGGAAAGCGAAAAAGAAGCTCAAGTCGCTTTGAAAATACAAGCTTCTGCTTAGTTTGGGGCTAGATAGCGATGTGTGGCCCAGCGTGGCATGTCTTGAGTTTTTAATATTTATTTTTAAAAAAAAGCAAACGTCAAACCACAAGACCGTTCTATCGTTGATACAATTCTTTGGTCGTTAATGTTAATTCTAGTCTCGCTTCTATCTCTTATTTAAGCTTAACGAGAAAATCCAAGCAATTGTTTGAAATAATCATTCCCCTGTCAGTGGTTGGACATAAATTCGTAACTTGGCCGTTAAGTACCGTGCGCCTCCCTTAAGTGTAATTTGGGTCTGGACTGAGCCCAATTCCTGTATTACTGTCTGAATTTATTCCGTTTTATCAGGCCGTTAGGCTCTATAGCTGTTTGTATTCTTAATTGTTATCAGGGGCTTATCAGTCGGTTTGCGTTGCTAGTAATCTACTCAACGTCTTAGCTCTTATTTGTATTTTCTAAAGGGTTTGTTTACCTGTGTTTGTATATCCTACCAAAAACATTCTGTGAAAAACTAGCCAAGTCTTGATGGAGCTCTAAGAAGTAATGAAATCTAGACAAAGTCTATGCCAAGTCTATGGTTCCTTACTGCGATTTCTTTATAGTTGATGTAGTGTGACTGTATTGGTAATATAAACAGATTTTAATTTAAGAATTTTACTTTGATCGGTTTCAATCTACCGAAAAATCATAGTTAAATGTACGCATTATGTTACAGTTAACAATTTTTCGACGGTTTACCTTGGTCCCGATAAATAAATAAATGACCCAAGACATGCCACGCTGGGCCACACACCGCCATCAAGTCCCAAACTAAACCGAAGCTGCGAACATGTAACTAATTTGTAAATAAATACAAATATTAGGTAAGTCAACAATGCAAAGTTTACTACGAAGCAGCAGTCCAAGAGATGTCGTCGTTGAGGAAATCTTCTACTCTATAATAGCCCCCTTTTATAAGTAAGGACTTCATGTATGATTTGAATTTGTGAATGGGCAGTTCAACAATATGTTCCGGTAACCTGTTGAACATTTTGATACCCAATCCTACAAACGACCCACTCACCTTACTCAGCCTCAGACGTGGAACGGCAAGCTTGTGCTTATTTCTAGTGTTTAAATTATGATTATCTGAATTTTTATTGAATTGATTTAAATGTTTACGTACATAAACAACACAGTCAAAGATATACTGTGATGCTACCGTCATTATGTTAATTTCTTTAAAAAGTTCTCTAAGTGATTCGCGTGTCTTTAACCCATATATAGCACGGATGGCCCGCTTCTGCAGTACAAAGATTGTTTGTATGTCAGCAGCTGACCCCCATAATAGAATACCGTATGACATAATGCTATGGAAATAACTGAAATAAACAACCCTTGCCGTTTCAACGTCAGTCAAAAGCCGGATTTTCCTTACCGCATATGCAGCTGAACTAAGCCTTCCAGCCAGGACAGCAATATGAGGACCCCATTGCAACTTCGAGTCTACATTGATGCCAAGAAATACTGTAGAGTTAATTAATTCAATAACTTCATTGTTCATGATAATATTAGTGTTAACCTGTTTGACATTTGGCATTGTAAATTTAACACACTTGGTTTTCCTGGCATTAAGCAGCAGGTTATTGTTTGTAAACCAGTGTACTATTTTAGCGAGAGCACAATTTACTGTCTCTTGCTAAAATATTATAATAATTTACGGTCTGGGTGTTCACTCTATATTTAGGTATATAGAGTGAACACCCAGACCAATACAAACAGACATGTTTAATGAACGCAAATGTTCGTATTTGCGGGAATCGAACCCACGATCCTTGGCTCAGAAGGCAGAGGTCACTACCAAATGCGCCATCGAGCCAGTCATAATTGGTGCAGTTCCTTATAATCCATCACCGCGGATGGCGGACCCTTAAAAACCGTGGTATGCAAAGGCATTTAATGCACGTAATTAAGTGCCCTATTAGCGATTGGAAATCGAATGCACTGTCACGTTTCATTTGACTGTGACCCTTTGCAAGCTTGATGGTCGTCAAACGAGACCGGTTAACATAGACCTCTCGCGATGCTTCCCTTTCTCTAGTAGGAAAGGCGCGACGGGGTTCAAAGGCACTGGTTTTGTGGATTATAATGATGGTTTAAGGTTCGAGTTCGGAAAGTGGATTCTACCGAGAGGAGCTGGCAAGAGACTCGAAAGTTACTCTTTTTATTATTATACAATGCAATGATATAAAAAAATAAAATAGTTTATTTTCTCTCCACAATAAATTTCAATATCACAGTAAAATATTATTCATCATCATCATCATCATCAGCCCACATCAGAACAGACATAATTATATTGTGGAGATTGGAGTCTGAAGTAGGCAGCAAATCTGCCTGTATTTCAGAGCTGCAGATCAGAGCAGATATAAAATTGTTAATGATAATTGCAAAGTTCCAGACTTGCACAAAGAGCTATGGAGTCAACGAGCGGCGTATGCTCGGCATTTCCCTACGAGATCGAACCAGAAATTAAGATATCCGTACATGGATGTAAGTCACGGATATAGCTTAGCAAGTTGAAGTGGCACAAAGTGAGAAGAACGAGATGACCGTTGGTGCTGAAAAGTTCTGAACTAAAGACCTTTTGATAGGAAACGTGGCGTAGGATCTTTAACGAGGTAGACTTACGGTATGATGTCCCTATCATGTATGTATATATGTATGTCCTATAATATATGTATGGCTTAGCCCTATTCTGCATTTTTAATATGTCGTCACACACATCTGGATGCGAACAGTTTGCAATAGACCTTATACGGCTGAAATGACGATGATCATGTATGTGATATTACTTATCTGATAAATGATATCAAAGAAATACCAATGTAGCTTCCTAGTTGGTATTCCGTATCTTTAAACAGTACATATATAAATTCCTTTATCCAAATAAACGCAGTTTCCCATGTCACACATATCTCTTACTTCGAGCACCATACAACCATAGTACAGCACTGCTAATTAAAAATGAACCGGCAACAAAAAGTTAATACAACTCCTCATCTCGACTACGAGTATAAGAGCTCTCTTTGCGTCAAAGTGCGTCAAAATTCTTCCAACTTTCATACACTCGTCGCGAACTTACATCAAGTTTTATATGCCATTTCGAACCATATTCCGTACAGGATAAGGTCCGTAATTGGCTTCGGGCGAGTCGTGAAGTATGAACTAGTTTTTTGCCTGAGATTGGTGTACCGCTTGAAGATGTTTGCGCGCTGACAATTTTACTTTCATGGGCGCAAAGTTGGGTGTTTTATGAGATTTTTTTTTCTATTTTATTCAAGAAAGCGTGAAACGGCATCTCTGTGAGCCTTCAGGATGAGGGTGACAGGTGCAATGGGATTGTTCTATTGTGCCTGTCGACCTAACTTTTGGACCTCACGACCGGTTACCATCAGGTGGAGTGAGGTCATCCTGAAAGGGTCGCGAACCTTCATCATCAGCTTATTGCAGTCCACTGCTGGAAATAGGCCTCTCCAGTTGTTCGCCACTTAGGGCAAATATCTGGAGGATATACCCATAATACGCTAGGTAGGTAGGCGGGTTGGCGATTGCAGGGCGTAGCATCTCGCTTCGGTGACGCTGCTGCCCGTCATCGGTCTGTGGTATTTAGATACGCCTTCAATTTTGATGGTTATACCGCCACCAGTCGGTTGCCAGCGCCTCGTTTGTTATTCGGCAAGATGCACCACGGGCATGTGAGGTTGGCTTGGAGTGAAAGATGACAGGCCACTCCCTTACATCCCTTGCGAACCTTGACGAGGGCTAATCACTTGTCAAGTAAAACAAGTGTTTGCTCCGTGGGTCTGATACTTCAATAGCATCGAAATTATAACAATATCTTGTTTTATGTTTCAGGTAAGCATCGTAAATCGTAAGGAGCTGACAAGAACACCGTAATTGTAAGTGAAGTACATAAAAGGTTTTAAAATATTTTTTATAGCAAGCGACCTGTCTGTTTTTAAATAGTTCCCACCGCCCATGAACATCAGCAATGCCAGATGTACACTCATGCCGCTGCCTAAAACAAATCTTCCGGATGCCACATCATCATCAACCTATATCAGTCCACTGCTGGACATAGGCCTCTCCCAATGTTCGCCATCTTGATCGGTCCCGGGCTTCTCGCATCCAGCACTTGCCAACCGTCCTGCGCAAAACGTCACTCTACCTGGCCTGAGGGCGCCCTATACTACATTTGCCGTGACGCGGTCTCCACCCCAGAACTCGTTTACCCCAACGGTTATCGGTTCCGCAGCTGATGTGGCCAGCCCACTGCCACTTCAGCTTACTAATCCGGTGAGCTATGTCGGTGACTTTGGTTCTGAGTACCTCATTTCGGATCCGATCCCGTAGAGAGACGCCGAGCATAGCCCTATAGCAAGGGCTTTGCAGATTCCAAAAACTAGATAAAATTTTAATAACACCAATGTGAAATCAAATGAGCAATCCGGTAAACAGGACAGGTAATACCGACGGCAATGGACTTCGGATCGTAAAGCGAAGTTCAGTCGCCGAGTGGGGTGCGTAAAATTTGGGAATCTGCTTTATGCGTCGTAAAACTCGCATTTCCGACGAATAACTTTGACCTGTGTAATATTCGGCCGCATGTATCAGACGGTTCGCAAATGGTTATATAAAGTTTACTATTACTATATGATTTCGTAATACGAGTATAATTTGGGATGTAAGGAGGCAACCTATATATCTTTTCGCTCGAAGGCCTCCGAGGTTCTGGTAGCAGACTGGTAGCGGTATAACCATCACGATTGAAGACGTAGCTAAATACCACACGCCGATGTCGGGCAGCAACGTCACCGAAGTGTGCATCTCAGCGAAGAGCTACGCCCTGCGATAGCCAACCTGCCTACGCCCTGGCGATTATGGGTAAATCATCCAGGTGTTTGCCTGAAATGACGAACAACTGGAGAGGCCTATGTCTAGCAGTGGACTGCAATTCTGAATCAGTTGAATGGCTGGTGCTTTCTTCTTTGTACTAACCTCTACCCAAAGGTTGACACATAAAAAGAAGAGACTATTACTTGTGCCGGCAATATTTATATAAACAAGTGATCCAGAATAACACCACCCACATTTTTCTTAGAAAATATCGATTACAATATAACCTCTTTGTACTTGGTCCGTACATGCAACTTAACATTCAGGAACACCCAAACATATTTCATACAAAATTATGAAAACCTCGGCGCTACTACCCAACATTTACTTGGCCGAGTAAACAAAAGCGTACTTAGCATAACAGGCAAGGAAACCGTAACATAAAAGCTATTGGAGTGATAAATAAACGTTATTACACTATTCCATTGAGAAACAGGGCCGGATTAAGGCCTGGTGCAAACAAGAGAGAATTTGCCCGATGTGTGCATCACGTTGAAAAATATGTCTTTGTTCCCTGGAACATACAATCTTCGGGTGTTCAAGGTAAGAGTGAATCTATATTTTCTGTGCACAGTTATATGTGTTTTTGGGTAAGCACGCTTTAATATAGGCCTCTATAATACTTAACATCTGAAATTGTGGCGTAGCGCAAAACCCATAACAAGTTAAAAAAGAACATAAACTAATAGGGTCAATGATTGTTTGGGTTCAAATTGTTATAGCATTGCATGTTATTTGAAAGGCTGCCAGGATTAAAGCCGGATCTGTGTTAGGTCACAAAAAAGAAACAAAATGAGAGCGCTATAAAAGTTTTCGCAATTGTAAAAATTTTATTTGTAACTTTACTTTTCTTTTTCCGGACAACAGGGATGACAAGATAAAAAAGGTGCATAGCAGTGGCAACTGACAGGTAACTGACCAGTTTGCCAGTTGTCACAGCGACTTGGACTTCTCTTTCGCTTTCCATCAGGCGTAGGGAAGCCATTATGTCCAGCTACTATAAAAAGAATCACTACGTCACTGGGGGTAAACGTTGCTGCCCATTTCCTGATTCCCTTAGTCGTCTTCTCGAGTCGACACCCACGGATTGAGATGGGTTTGTCCTATTCTAAATCCGGAAATCACACAGATTAACTTAGGTACATAATGGTTGCCGATCCTTCACTGTACGCTTTATGAGGAACTTCTTGCCTCGCGCATCGGTTTAGTGGAACCAACTCTCTGCGACAGACAGTCTTTCCGAACAGCTACGACTTGGAAGCTTTCAAGAAACGAGCGTAATCCTATTAAAAAGGCCGGCAGCTACCCTAGACCTCGATTTGAGTTGCGGGTGTCCATGGGCGGTGTCGACTGCTTACCATCAGGCATCACATTTGCTAGTCTCCTGCCTGTTGCATGAAAAAAAGCGTTATAAAAATATCCGTGTGTACAATCCCTTAGCTTTACAACCGCATCAACAGAGCTGTTGACGGCATACTATGCACCGGTTTATGACGTCACAAAATTTGTTGCGCCAAACAAATTTCATGGTACATTGTTTTTAGGAAGGTGAATGGTCATTGTCGACGAGATGCCCAGATTTCGTTACGAGTTGACGATGTTGCTACGAAATAAAGTCTGTGTCTTTTGTTTGGTTAGTGCCTATAATACTTGATGGATGCAGTTTATAACCTGTCGGGTTACAAAGGCTTTCCGTTATTATTATCGGGAGTACCTACTATCGATGTAGGTGAAACAGAGCAGACTAGCAGCCCGTCCCGGCTTCGCACGGGGTAGACAATTATATTGTTCAAATTTTACCAAGGATCCCTATTTTTTTTTCAAAATGAAATGTAACCTATGTCAAATTGGAAGAATGTAGCATTCTATTGGTGAAAGAATTTTTTAAATCGGCCCAGTACTTTTTGAGCCTATTCATTACAAACATATAAACATACAAAAAAATAGGTAAAAATCTTTCCTCTTTAAATTAGTGTAGATAAAAGTCTGATGTGGAGATGAGATAAAATAGAAATAATATCAATGGTACTATCAACAACAGGAGTAATTCCCATTCAACTTTCCCCTTCTCTGAAAAAATTAAATTTACCGGAATACACTTTCTCACACGGCAGTACCCCCGCCAAGTCGAGCAAAAATCATATTCACTTGGCCCTAAGCCCGTGACTATGATATAAAACTCCGATGTTCTCACGTTTATTTAGAGATTATATACGGATTTAGAGTTATCTATTTGATAACTCTAAGTAAATTTAACTTTCTAATTAAAGTAATAATAGTACGTAATCTAACTGTCCTGAAATACAGAAAATTCCTTTCATTTCTGAGACTACACTGCTCTGACTCGAATTAGCTCTCATTTCAGCTATACTGAACGAAAATTCTGACACTACAATAGGCTATTATGGTCAACAATTGTAATTAGTCCGTCTTTTAGCTTATCTATACTTATAATAAATCTGTAGAGAGGTCAATTCTGTACATAAAATATTTTTTCAAAATAACTATCAGGAGGTGATAAGTGATCGATACTGATACCAAAAATGCAATCAGTAAAATTTTTGTCTGTCTGTCTGTCTGTCTGTCTGTCTGTCTGTCTGTCTGTCTGTATGTTCGTTATAGAAAAAAAAACTACTGAACAGATTTTGACGAAACTTGGTACAATTATTCTTCATACTCCTGGGCAGGTTATAGAATACTTTTCATCACGCTACAATCAATAGGAGCGGAGCAGTGACGGGAAGTGTTAGGAAAACGCGAGAAATTTAAACCTGTATGTTTGAACGCGCATTACGCGAAAACTACTGCATAGAATTGAATGCGGTTTTCACCAATGTATTGCTAGAGGTCTAACTCAAAACTTAGGCACAAGGTATAGATGGGTATTATATGGAAGTCCGTTATTTTTGAAACCCGATATCCACGCGAGCGACGCCGCTGGCACAGCTAGTTCAAAAATAAAGACACGTATTTTTTTATTTGTAAATTAGATTAAAAATTACAAAGTTGTAGCCCGTTGAAATTACACGTGACGTCACTCGGTGGGGCATTTTTACGGGAGCGAGCGACGTCAAAGACTCCCACTCCTAACTTTTGATGCCTCGTATCTTTGTTATTGTTTATTTGAATGAAAAAAGGAAAAATACGTGTCCTTTATTTTTGAATAAGCTAAAAGACGGACTAATTACAATTTTTGACCATAATAGCCTATTCCATTGTTCGGTATTACAATAATTTATTCCAGGCGTCCAAATTTTGGCCCTAGCACCCCGAATATTCGATAGAACGGAACACCCATTTACCTTTAATGATTTATTTGGAAGTGAAATCGATAAATAAACATGGGTTGTTTATCCTACGGGCCAGTGTTAGAATTATGCAAATGAATTGCCCTTCCCCGCTCGCAGCATTGCCAAATAAGAGGCGGTGATAACCACTTTGCGAACGGGGAACGTGCTGAATAGACGAATTTTGCAGTAGATAAAGTGTACCGTTGTAAGCGCAAAATTCTTAAGGGCCTACGCACGCAACGTTTATTGCGACGCGTTGCTAACTTGTACTAAATTATAATTGAAGCGAACGTTTGTTTGGTGGTGATTACTGAAGTGAATGATTTTTTTTTAATCTAGATGATATCTGCATTTTTTTTTCGGTTTTGTTCTACAACTTCATGTGACAGTCATTCCGATAAGTTATGACTTGGTAACCTTCAAGAAATGAGTGTATTATTTAAAAGACCGGCAGCGACCCCAGAACTCGATTTGAGTTGCAGGTGTCCATGGGCGGTGTCGACTGCTTACCATCAGGCTTGGCACACTTGCTTGTCTGCCACCTCTTGTACAAAAAATATCAAATATATAAAAGAGAAAACATAGTAGTAGATGTTTTAATTTGCATGTTATTTCGTGTCTGTCAGAAAGAACAATTAAAATTGGACCTATTTGAGAAATCACATTGTTTTTGCATCCAAGTGGCGAGCATTGGGAGAGGCCTATGTCCAGCAGTGGACTGATGTGGGCTGATGATGATGATGATGATGATTGTTTTTGCAAAATAGTACCTTCTAAGTTGATTGGGAAAGTCAGTTCAAAAAGTTGTCGGTTGGTTTAATGTCAATACCACATTTTGAAATTAAACCAACCGACTTCAAAAAAAGGAAGTTCTCAATTCGTCTGTTTTTTTTACCTATATGTAAGTTATTTACCACATTATCTCCAAGAATTTTATTGTGTATCTACCAATTTGGAAAATTCTTATTTGATGAATTCGGTTATTTTAAGAAACAGTGCTGAAACTGAGGTTGCTAAACATTGTTAGTCGTGTAGGCTGATAGGCTCCCACCTTACGAATATTTTTCAGTGTGGGTACCACGAAACCTTCCTAGATAGCCGAGACACAAAACAGGGTAGACGTAAGTGTTATTTACTAGAAACTGTGTTAACACATTGAACTGTAAAAAGTTTCTTATTGAAAATACAAAAAAAAAATGTTTTGTACATACATCAGATTTTCACATAGGCTATATTTTACAGGAATATTATAATTTTGTAATATCACCGATATTCATTCATTCGGCTATATCCGCGGGCTAAATTTAGTTAATATAATTTATCTATTTGTTTTCCCATGAATTTTACGAGCTTCAATTGTCCAATCCAAACATTTTCAAAGCCAATTCATGCAGAAAATAAGTTGAAACGGCATGAATAAATACTAAAACTCAACGTATTCAATATTAGTGGCTATTGTGCGAAAATCCATTCATATTTACCTTTGTAACAATTTGTTAAATGTGAAACTAATGATTGCTTTCCCATATTTCTGTTCAACCGGCAAGGAATTGCTAATATCACGTGGCCTATATCCTTTTGTATTGGAATATCGCTTCGTTGGTTTCGTGAAACAATGAATGTTTATACGATAAACATTCACTGTGTTTTTCATTACGATGATAATCAGTTTAATTCATCATCATCAGCCTATTTTGCAATCCACTGCTGGACATAGACCTCTCCAGTTGTTCAGTACACTTAGGGCAAACATCTGGAGGATATACCCATAATCGCCATGCTGGGCAGGCGTGTTAACGATCGCATGGCGTAGCTTCTCGCTCCGGTGACGCTGCTGCCCGTCATCGGTCTGTGGTATTTAGCTACGCCTTCAATTTTGATGGTTATACCGCCACCGGTTGGTTACCTGCGCCTCGTTTGTTATTCGTGCAGGTGCAGGATGCACCACGGGCAGGTGAGGTTGGCTTGGAGCGAAAAGATGATAGATCGCTCCCTTACATCCCTTTCTTTCATTATTCATCATCATCATCTTCAAACTGCCGTAGTCCGCAGCTCGACATATACCTCTCCAATTGTTCATTGGCTCGATCCTGGACATCTTGAGTACACTTTTTTTTTATACCGAAGAAATGCGTTTATGCATCCCCGTCACCCGGGGGGAGCGACGGGGTATGTGGGACTCACCCCGCCAAAGTGGCAGGGATTACCCACTAAAACTCCGGTCCCTCCGTCATGCGCCTATTGGAGCGGTATCAAGGGGCCAAGAAATAACTATACGACCTTGGCACCGCCAGCGCTATCTGCCTTTAAAGAGGACCCAACTAGCTCACCCTTTAGGGGGGAGCGACGTTCTTGAGTCCACCTAGCCTGAGGGCGTCCTACACAACGCTTACCAGGAATCGTCGAGTCGAGTCCACTTCAGAACTCGTTTACCCCAACGGTTATCGGTTCTGCGGCTGATAAGGACACCCCATTCCATATCTGTTTTATTTAGTGATTGACATTATCTCAAGGGATATGTCATAAGTAGATAAATAGTGATCCGAATTTTACTAAAATAACAATTCCGTGCTGTGACGAAATATACATATTTTGCTATGCAGAGCGTTGCCTCCTGGCACAGGCAATGTTATGCCTAAAAGGAGGCTCCGTCAATTTGATAAATGTATGTTTTATGAACGAAATAAACAATTTTGAATTTTGAATTGAATTTTGAATAATATAAATCACCGTCATGTTTTGTTCTTTTGAATCGGAGAGACTTTTTGTTCTTCATGAAAACATGAGTATGAAATTTTGACACAAACTGTGGGTCTTCAGGGTGAGGGCGACAGGCGCAATGGGCTTGTTCTATTTTGCCTGTCGACCTAACTTTTGGACCACACGACCGCTTACCATCAAGTGGAGTGAGGTCATCCTGCAAGGTCTTCTTATAAAAATAAAAAAACTGGTTCTACTTGCCCAATTTAGACCTTTAAATCTTGTTATTTTTTTTATATCGCAACTAAACTATCTATTAAAATATGGGGCATGTTTTTTACCCAGACGACAAAAGGGCTACTAATTTAATTTAACAGCAAAAACCTAGTAACAAGCATCCACTCGTCCCAAAACTCACAATACAGACACGGTATACGGTCAACTGATCCCTAGACAGCTGTAAGACAGCACGGTACTCCAAAATAGTACAGCGGGCGCCCGTTAACAATTCCAGATGCTAAAGTACATGGTTTTGTCGCGTTTAAAATTAATTTTCGACTAGGGCAACATCGGTATTATTACGTAACGCACAAGGAAGGGCCGTGGGTACTTTAAAAGGGATTATGTTTGAGAAAAAGGGACAATAAAGGCGTTTCGAGGAGAGAGCCGACGATGGCTAGTAATCCTGGTGTCCTGGCGGGGCCATTAGTTCGGAGCGTGCTCTTAAGCGTTATGGGCTCCTGGTACCTTCGGTGAGAATTGCAACGTTCTTTAAAAGTTAATACTTTTTTTTTGGTCTTCACAATTATTTTTGTTGGTTTATAGTGGTACAGCAAAATGGCTTAGTTAAGTATGAAAGCGAAAGAGAAGCCCAAGTCACTGTGACAAAAACTGGCAAGTAACCGAACCATTGCATCGCGATATGTGGCCCAGCGTGGCATGTCTTGGTTATCACCAAAAGTCCTTTAGACTTATTGTTGTTAAATTATGCGTTTATATCTATAATGAGATGAGGAACGCACAAAATGTGTCTGTAGCGCCTTGCAGTATGGAGCTTAGAATACTACTGACGTTTCCCTGTCTGTCGTAAGATGCAACTAAAACAGCCTCCGGTGTTGTAGGTGCTCCCTTGCGGTCTGTCCACTGATCTTAAGGAAGACGAGGTAGGGCATAGCGAATCTTCGCTCGAATTGAGCCGCCCGTCCGGGGAAGAATACCGCAGTCAAATGACCTCTAGTTCGTGTTTCTGCCAGTGAGTAGGGTTTCCGGAGCTCGTGGGGGTTAGGGTTGGGCCGGCATGGCGGTGGCAACTGACAAATAACTGACCAGTTACTTGCCCGTTGTCACAGCGACTTGGGCTTCTCTATCGCTTTTCATCTAGGCGTAGGGAAGCCATTATGTCGTGCCACTATAAAAAATAAATAAAAAAAGACGATTGAGACCTAAGGCTAAGACTTAATTTAAATGTCCTATGTCCTGGATGGCACGTAGAAAGCCACAGTACGTCACCATCCCGAGCAGTCTTGGGTTTCGCGTTTCATTTCGGATCATTCCTATCGCCTTCGCTTCAGCAGTGATCATCCGCCGCCAGGATTGATTAAGGCGGCCGCGCTTAGGTCACACTTTTCTTGAGGATTCCACTCTAAGACTTGCTAGCTTGCTAGTTAGCTTTGCTATGGCAAAATCGCTCTTAAACCCGCTCACCTCATAGCCCATCTTCGCTCACACTCGTGTAGCAGAACGCTCCAAAGAACGGATCATTACGGGCTTAATCCGGCAGTTTTAAGTTACTTAAAAACGTGTCGGTAGATTACGCCCGTCTACTCTGATATTGTCAGAACTGTCCTTTTTAAGCTACGCGATAATTGCTCCAAAACGGCTGGATTATTTTTGTTTGTTACATTTCTTCTTGGAACCTTTTATGTTAATCGGTTCGGAAACGCTGACCCAAATTTTTAGGAAGTTGATGCTGCTTTCTTTTAATAATGTGAAAGAAGCGTTGGTGGTATAATGTTTAAGACTATTGGTATTCATGGAAGGCTGCGGTGCGAACCTTCGCCACTTAACAATGTGTTTGAAATTCGTATGGACAAACACTTAAGTATACGGTGAAACAAAATATTGTTAGGAAACTTACATACCGTGTTCATGCACATTGATTCATAGACGTTATCATCATCATCATCAGCCTATTGCAGTCCAATGCTGGACATAGGCCTCTCCAGTTGTTCGCCACCTAGGGAAAACTTCTGGAGGATGTACCCATAATCGCCACGCTGGGCAGGCGGGTTGGCGATCGCAGGGCGTAGGTTAAGATTGTTTGAAGAAGACCAACCTAGCCTTGACCATTGTGGTTGACTGAGACTTTTCATCGCTTGATGCATACCGAAAGAAAAGCTCGTCTTGATGCCTCAACAGAGACGTAACCAAATAAAATAACCCAAGATATGCAACTCTGGGCCACACCTCGATCTTCGCATAGTACAAATATTTGTATAATGCTATTTTCATTAGTTTGGACTCTGGATATTGATACGTAAAATATGTATTTACAAAAAAAAGTATCTAAAGTAAGTTTAACAGTTGTCTAGTACCCAGAGTACAAGCTTCGGCTTAGTTTGGGACTCGACGGCGCCGTGTGGCCCAGCGTGGCATGTCTTGGGTCAATAGGGTCTTGTTCCGTACATGTGATACACCTAGTGTTGCAGGCATCGGGGGTAATCTGTGCAGGGATCCATAGGCTGCGGTAACCGCTTAACATCAGGCGGGTCCTTAGGCTTATTTGCCAACTTACTACTACTAAATTTAAGAGCTTTGCTCTTGTCGGTGGAGCAATTGCCACTCCTCCCTGGACTCCGCCAGCGCCTTCAACTCCCTGTACGTCATGACATTAACTTTCTCCTTCAGCTGTGGAGTAAATGTTCGTCTTGGCCTTCTTCTTTCTCTCCTGCCTATTTTGCCTTCTAGTATTTATTATAGTTCGTTTGCCACCTTAGTGGTATAAAATTTGTTTATTATCCGCTCATTAAAAAATCGCACCTTAATCAAAATCTCAGGGATGTAAGGGAGCGACCTATCGCCTTTTCGCTCCAAGCCATCCTCACCTGCCCGTGGTGCATCCTGCCGAACAACAAACGGGGCTCTGGCAAACCGACTGGTGGCGGTAAAACCATCACGATTGAAGGCGTAGCTAAATACCACAGGCCGTTGACGGGCAGCAGCGTCACCGGAACAAGAAGCTACGCCCTGCGATCGCCAACCCGCCTGCCCAGCGTGGCGATTATGGGTATATCCTCCAGAAGTTTGCCCTAGTTGGCGAACAACTGGAGAGGCCTATGTCCAGCAGTGGACTGCAATAGGCTGATGATGATGATGATGATGATAATCAAAATCTCTGGCTCGGTGGCTCAATTGGTAGCGACTGCTGCCTTCTGAACCAAGGATCGTGGGTTCGCTCCCCACCCGGGACAAACATTCGTGTGATGAACATTTGTGTTTGCTCCGTGTCTGGGTGTTTATTTGTATTTAAGTATATATTTGTGGTACCTTTTACCGTTACTTTGATATCCATAACACAAGTTAAGCTACTTACCTTGGGATTGGAGCTATAGATAGATAGATAGATATTCTTTATTGCGTATGGTGCGCAATTGACTTAAAAACTAGGTATTACAGACACTTGTTGCACAATTTAGGCCGGCCTTATCGCTATAAGCGATCTCTTCCAGACAACCTTAGGGTAGAGGATAGGTGAAAAATAAAGGGTATATGTATGTGATGTTGTCTGATAACTGATAATTTATGAACTCTACTTACTGAAGCAGATTTTAACTCCAATGTATCAGCAAAATTCGTCAGCTGCGACGCAACTTGAAAGAGTAACGGCCCTAACAATAAAATTCAGGGAAACTCGCTGTTTTTTTTTTATAGAACGTCAGAAGCAGAGTAGAACAAAGGACTAACTTAAAAGGAGGTTGGCGAATTTTTCCCACCACTTTGAGTTATTGCTCCGGTATAGGAAATGCCTTTCATAGTAGTACAAAGGGCTGTAGAACGTTTTTCAGGTTGTAAAAGGAGGGTTCCTTTTTTACGTTTATTTTATTGGTGACGATTAAATATAAAATCGTTCGTTTGTAAGTGTTAGATATTGTTGTCTGTAGTGATGCCAGGGCGTTATGGAAATTGGAATTTTTTTTTTCAAGAAATTATATTATTTCTTTGCAAAACTGTAAGTTATATACTTATAAATTTTAAGTTGCTGAAGTTTAAAACCATACAAGTAATATCTAGATACGCGGAAGCGTGTTATCCAAGTTCTATCCAGTTCCGAACTGGCGACAGTGGCGACGATGTTTAATAATTTTTTTTTCTTTTTATAATAGCTCGACATAATGGCTTCTCTACGCCTGATGGAAAGCGAAAGAGAAGCCCAAGTCGCTGTGATAACTGGCAAGTAACTGGTTAGTGACCTGTCAGTTGCCACTGCCATGCCGGCCCAACCCTAACCCCCCACGAGCTCCGGAGACCATACTCACCAGCAGAAACACGACCCGGAGGTCATTTGGCTGCGGTATTCTATAGGGTGGAGGTCCTTCCCCGGACGGGCTACTCAATTCGAAATATTACACGAAGAGAATTTGCTTGTAAAACTGCCTCGGTATGATACTATGAATAAAATTACAATATATAAAATGAGTCCCTGATTGTTAGTCTCGCTAAAACTCGAGAACGGCTGGACCGATTTGGCTAATTTTGATCTTGAATTATTTGTAAGAGTCCAGGGAAGGTTTAAAAGGTGAATAACGGGCGGTACAAAGTCTGCCGGGACAGCTAGTCTGATATAAATGTGTTTTGGTCGAAAAACTGTATAATATAACGATTTTAAAGCACGTGGAGCTCGTGGGGGGTTAGGGTTGGTACGGCATGGCGGTGGTAACTGACAGGTAACCGACCAGTTACCTGCCCGTTGTCACAGCGACTTGGGCTTCTCTTTCGCTTTCCATCAGGCGTAGGGAAGCCATAATGTCGAGCCACTATAAAAAAAAAGCGTGGATCGAGTGAATGCATGTGACATGATCGCCATTGTAATTTGAATCCATTAAATACCTAATGTATTAAAAAGAAATTACACCCATCAACAACCTTTTTCTACCTATGCCCCTACGTATTTAATTAGAAAATTATTGAACCTTATGACATGGTTCGCTGGCTAATCCTCAAAGTCTCGGTAATGGGTAGGTAAGTTTCCCTAATCGAAATCACTTTGTGAACGTAACAAGCCTCACGCGCGTACCTATCTACTCTTTAGATCGTGTTAAGATACTAAATTTAGATATATTTCAGATTCGTAATAATAAGCTATTATGGCTAAATATTGTAATTAGTCCGTCTTTTAGCTTATTACTATAGAATTGTGTCCATGGGCGGAGTCGACTGCTTACCATCAGGCGTCACATTTGCTCGTCTGCCGCCTCTAGAATAAAAAAAAAACATATTCCGCCCTTAACCACAACCTAAAACAACAGTTTTCCCATCTAATCCCCATGACCACACAACATCGTCTCGTGAGCATCAAATTTATAACCTATCCAATATGGCCTGGTCGACTGACCGACGCTTATTTTGAGCAAACTTTGTTTTTTATAGGCCACGTCGAGTCGCGTCGTAATTTTTCGGCTGACGTGACAGCTCTTTTATCTTGACAATGTGTGAGAAATATCTTTACGATGATATTTTACTTATTTTTAGTAGGCTTGAGACAAGATAGATTACTCTTTATTGTACACCAAACCGTTGACTTGAAAACTAGATACAAAAACAAATCGAGGTACAAATAAGGTAGCCTTATCGTTTTCAGCTATCTTTTCCAGACAACCTTTGGGTAGATGATAATTAAAAGAAGGGGTAAGGTGTCAATTGACAAATTAAAGTAATTTTTAAAGTAATTTTATTTATTTATTTATATATTCTTTATTGCACACCATACAATTAGACTTAAAACAAGGTAGGTATAGTAGACATTTGTTGTACAATATAGGCGGCCTTATCGCTATAAGCGATCTCTTCCAGGCAACCTTAGGGTAGAGGATAGATAAAAAATAATAAAGCGATAGATTAATAAAAATACTAGGGTTATATTTTATTTTTTATTTAAAAGGCTGTTTGATGTGCTTTTAAATAGAGTATGGAATAACATCACGTAAGTATTACTAGACTGTTCTACTTTATAAAGAAACAATAGTTCATTAAAACTTGTTTATTTTTATAACTCTTTCGGTTAAAATGCTGTCTTTTTCCACTCTTTATAAGCTAGAAGATTTCCATAACAATTTGTAAATTGCCCCACGACTCCCAGACGCTGCGTATTTATATTATGTCTCGTCGTTTCCAATACATATTGATACAGAATGTATTTTTAATCTCAGAAGAATTTGAGGCGAGGAATTTTAATAAGAAACCGGGTTGTTTGAGCGTGAATATTGTCGTTAACAAGGCCTTTTGTGAAATCTGCCAAGTGAAAAGTATTCGTTACGTATTTTCGAGTGTTCGTTATTTACTCACGCATCGATAATTTGGCATTAAGTTCGCCTATTGTACCATTTTGTACTAAAGTTTAAATAAATAAAGGCGAAAAAGCATAGACTACAGCATAGACCAAAAATACCTAAGTATACGCAACAACGTTGTCTAAACAACCGTTCCACAGATTATGTATCTGACATTATGTAAGTATGATGGGAATGTAGAAAAACATATTTTTAAAGATCTAATCATACCTACATAGGGATAGACATAAAAAGCGACTTTGCTTTGTACTAAGTAAGTATGTAGTGAAAAGCGATTATTGCGACGTATCCATTACACGGAACGACAGTTGTTAGATACTAGTTAAGTCCTCGTATGTAATAACCAATTCTGTATTAAATAACCACTCAAATTATATCCAATCAAATCCGTGTGCAAAACAAAAGATTTTCCTACCCATCTGCCAATAGGAAATCCGCGCAAACATTTTATGTGTCTCCGGGAAACGACTTGTGACTAATTGTGGGGTTGGGGGGTTTATTTGGCTAATATGGGTTTATGCGCCGCGGGTTAGGACTATCGTTAACTGAGGTTCTAACTGCGTACGCCGGTGACGGACCGGGCTTAGCAATGGCGGGACGATTATCTACTTATTTACAGTAAAATTGTGGTAAAAAGTAAATGAAATATTTATCCATCATCAGCTTTAATAAAATGTATAGGTATCTGAAGTAGGGCTACAGAGTCTTCGCTCGAATTGAGCCGCCAGTCCATGGAAGGACCTCCACCCTATAGAATACCGGTGCCAAATGACCTCCGGGTCGTGTGGTGCAGTAGAATGTCCGGAGCTCGTGGGGGCCTGGTCCTGGGAGTTATGCCAGCCCAACCCTAGTTGGGCTGGCATAGCGGTGGCAACTGACAGGTAACTGACAGGACCAGTGACAACGGGCATGTCACAGCGATTTGGGCTTCTCTTTCGCTTTCCATCAGACGTTGGGAAGCCATTATGTCGTGCTACTATAAAAAAAAAATGATTGAGTTATCAAAAACCAAGGACCTGAAATTGAGAAGAGGATGCAATTGACCTATCATCATAATAGTAAAGCGCAGTCTAAGTTGAAACAAAGTTCACAAATCTTTAACGCTTCTACAGTGTACCCCGAACTCGCGACTCACCCTTTGCCGCTTTTTATTATATCGTAAGTTTTCCATTTCACCCCTCATCGGCTCAGACGTATCCGGACAGGCACGTACCGGCATGAGGAATGACGATGGCAAGTAAATAGGCATATCCTCGGCCATCGCTTCATCTATGATGAACTTGCCTAAACCTTAACACAACAATGGATTGACCTAGTAAAGTTTTTATTTTCGCGGAAAGAAATCCTTTTAAGGCGTAACTTCGTGCTACTGAAAGTCTGACAAGTAAAAATGTTGTGTTGGCATTTTGCTAGAAAGATTTTGCTAGTGACAAGGAAGCAGTTGAGTTTTCTTATTCTGTGTGTTGTATTCTGTAATGTAATGTATTTCATCATCATCATTATCAATAGTAGTCCACTGCTGGGCATAGGCTTCTCCAGTTGTTCGTCTTTTTAGGCACCTGGAGGCTATACCCATAATCGCCATGGGTATTTACTGAAATTTGTATTTACTGAATTTGTATTTACTGAAAAGTGGTCGGGCGGGCCACACAGCGCCATCTAGTCCCAATCTAAGCTATAGTTTATACTAGATAACTGGAAAACATAATTAGATTTTTTTTTGTAGAAAACGCCCAGACCAACTCATACAGACACAACATGTGTTCATGTCTGTTTGCACACAAATGTCTGCCTACTGTGCTGGGATCGAACCCGCGATGACTGTGCAAAAGAGGGCGTTCACTATCACTGAATCAACATTCGTCATCATGATGATGATGACGATCAGACTATTAAAGTTACTCAATCAATCAACAGCCTTGGTCTATCCACTGCTGAACGTAGGCCTCCTTTAATTCGCGCCACATTTCTCTATCCCCCATCCAGCAACTGCTAGCAGTTCTTCTAAGGTCATCCGCCCAGCGGGACTTAACATACGATTTACCTACCTCTTATTTGACTGTTTTATCCCGCAGCTTTATATATTTATACTTACTATCACTAAACGAAACTGGACGTTCGGACTGGCCTGCAGGTGATAGATGTTAACCAATTCTCAAAATTCCATGTTCTATCAATCACGGCCGCAAACTTCTGTCGTAAACATGGGTTATTATAATACCACGCGTGTCATGACGCGGGCATTTGTTACCAAAATGGCCGTCCGGGTCCGCGGGGACTCGCGAAATTACTCTTACTGACGGCGAGCGACGCTCATTAATAATAGCTTGGAGTTTTCAGCCGCAATGTTATGGTGAACCATTCAAAGAAACGTCACCTTTATTCCTAGTTACCCCGCAGAGAGGGGGAAAATTGGAATGAAAAATTTACTTCTGATATTCAGAGAACTAGTAAGTGTGGCTTCCGGGAAGTAAGGGAGCGGCCTATCATCATTTCGCTCCAAGCCCAACCTCACCTGCTCGTGGTGCATCTGCCGAATAACAAACGAGGCACTGGCCACCCAGTGCTGCGGTATAACCATCACAATTGAAGGCGTAGTTAATTACCACAGACTGATGACGGGCAGCAGCGTCACCGGAGCGAGAAGCTATGCCCTGCCCGCGATCGCCAACCCGCCTGCCCAGCGTGGCTATATGGGTATATCCTTCCAGACGTTTGTCCTAAGTGGCGAGCAACTGGAGAGGCCTATGTCCAACAGTGGACTGTAATAGGCCGATGATGATGATGTGGCTTCCGGATTTAGAGACACCCCATCTCATCCCATGGGTGTTATGACACGACTAAGGGTATAGGTACCGGATAAAGCCTAAATGGTCAACACCGCCCATGGACACCCGCAACTCAAATGAGTACGGGGTCGCTGCCGGCCTTTTAAAATAAATAGGAATTAGGTACACTCGATTCTTGAAGGCTCCCAAGTCGTAGCTGTTCGGAAAGACTATCGCAGAAAGTTGGTTCCACAAAACCGATATGCGAGGCAAGAAGTTCCTAATAAGCGTACAGAGATTTGGTTTCTTGTCCGTTACTGTTGCCGCAGCAATTCAGGATTCTTTGTGAGTGGACTATACTATGCTATAAAAAATACACAATTTTCATTTCTCCAACATAAAGTATTAATATATTTTTAAATTACAACATCACGAAGGTCATGCAACTTTTGCACCATCAATCACTGCTGGGAAGTTGCGTCGTAAACGCTGTATTAAGATACCTCGCCGCAACCATTTGTTACCAAGATGGCCGCCTTGGGTCCACTAGGCGCTTGTGGCAAACGGAATTACACTCAATCTTGTATACGTCACACGTCCACGCCTGCGGTGTCACGGCCGGGAACGTCACCGGAAAATTCGGGCGTTTTCTGGCGTGTTTTCAGCCTCCTTTTTAAGGTTCCGTGGCCTCATCGTAAACAACAGAACACAGAATTCGTCATGTCATAATAATCATAATCATAATCATAATCATAATCATAATATTTATTGCATTATGTGGTTACAAAAGATTACACAAATGGATAAGTACCTCACATAAACCCTGCAAGGGCACAGCAAAATCTTAGATCTATAAAGTGAGTAATTACATCTTAATATAAAACTTAATACTACTTAACTATCTGCTAATTTACAAGAAACTCTTTTACATTGTAAACACATTTATCTATTAAAAAGCACTTTAACCTTCTTTTAAATTCGTTGTTATTATCTATATTTTTAATTTCTATAAATTTTATAATAAGTCCGTCTATCCGTCTGTATATCACAGCCACTTTTTTCCTAAACAGTAAGACTTGTAGTGTTGAAACTTGGTTAGTAAATGTAAGTAATACCGATTCTTCAAGAAGCTTGCTTATAACAATTTGAGCACCACTGTCTGTATCAAACAGCCTTAATTCGTCACAATAGTTTATTATTTGTTTTGTGAGCGATCGCGTGCTCCCAGTGATAATGTCATTATTATTGCATCTACAGAAACGTATAATTTGTTGACAATACCGTAATTAAGTAATTAGTGAATTGGATTTTGATAATATCTGTGTCTACCTCTAATTGTCAGTATTAGACGTGTCTATGTAAATTAATACCTATTGAAATAAGTTCAAGCTTAGATTTTTAAAAGTGTCGTCGGTGTCGTAGAACACGGCTAAGGTAATATCAGCAGCGTATCATCATCATCATCAGCCCGTATCAGTCTACTGCTGGACTGTAGCGTATACTGGGTACTAATGAAACCTGATGCGGTCACAATCATGCTTGCAAAGCGTGGCCATTCGAGCAGTAGCCTATGTCCAGCAGTGGATGTTTCCAAGCTTGGCGATGGTTCATGGATTACAAAAAGCCCATCTCCATGTTGAATTTCAGTCGCAATAACGTTTGTCAATAAATCAATGCAATTATGAAAAATAAACATAGTTAAAATATAAATGGCTTATTATTTAAGTAATCAATCAAAACATACCGTACAATATATAAATTCCATTGAAATACTAAAAACAACGTTAAAAACCACGAAAGTAATAATTAAATTATTAAAATTATGGACTGCGCAATAACAGTCTTTCAAAATAAATTCAATAAATTATTATTATCTTAACCAAAATACCGGCAGATATTGCAAACGAAATAGCCACGATTTTATGTAAAGGTACATCCAGATTATGTCGTTTTATATATTCGGGGATGTAAGGGAGCGGCCTATCACCTTTTCGCTTCAAGCCAACCTCACCTGCCCGTGGTGCATCCTGCCGAATAACAAACGAGGCGCTGGCAACCGACTGGTGGCGGTATAACCATCACAATTTTATTGAAGGCGTAGCTAAATACTAAAGACCGGTGACGGGCAGCAGCGTCACCAGAGCAAGAAGCTACGCCCTGCGATCGCCAACCCGCCTGCCCACGTGGCGATTATGGGTATATCCTCCAGATGTTTGCTCTAAGTGGCGAACAACTGGAGAGGCCTATGTTCAGCAGTGCACTGTAATAGGCTGATGATGATGATGATGATGATATATTCGTTCGTACCTAACTTTTAAACTCAATCCTTAAAATAGGACATTTCTATTATAATCGTACACTAATTGAACATGTCAAAAACTATGCTCAATAACAGTCATGTTGGTATGGCATCCTTTAAACGAGGTATGTATGTGTACCCATTAGAATACCGCAGCTAAATGACCTCCGTGTCATGTTTCTGCCGGTGAGTAGGGTTCCCGGAGCTCATGGGCTGAGTGCAGTATTGGCAGTCGGGGGTTAGGGTGCTACACGCGTGTGATACCCCTGGTGTTGCAGGCGTCCATAGATATTTTTAGAGGGGAATGCATTAGGCACCGTCATGCCATCTCCGGGGGGAGGTGACATAGTATGTGGATACTCCCACCTCCCGAAATGGAAGGGTAACGCCGAAACGTACGGCCGCATCCCTGCATGCCCTGCCGGTCACAGATGACATGCCGGCACTCTGGTCCGAGAGGGCAGATACCCCTTCCCTCGGCTCCGGGGAGCATAGAGTTGCTCCCCGGGCAACGGTGTGGCTGCGCCCACCACACAGTTACGCCGCTATGAGTGGATCGCGTCCATATAGGCTGCGTGAACCGCTTAACATCAGGGCGAGCTGTAAGCTTGTTACACCTTAGTTGTATAAAAAAACATACCAGTTTCCAATTCGAGGCTAAATAAACTGTACCTCTTAATTGGCTAAATTCTGACTGCTGTTTGGCAAATGGTTCAGCACATCGATTCAGTGCTATCTCGATTGAAATAGTAGGGATTTTTAACTCAAATCTCGGCAGATTTTATTGCGCGTTTTGCGTCTCTGGTGGCAATTAATACCCCTATAGAGCATGGAACGTTGAAAAATTTAATGGACTTTGAAATCAATTTCAATTGCATAAAGTTCAAGTTGTAGTGGAAAATGGACTGCATGTTATCAGTATCAATATAACTTAACTGGTAAACAGAAACTGGTCAATACAAATACATAGTGTTATGGTCAAAACACATTATACCCATTTTTACCAACAGCCTCCTAAGCTAAGATTACTAACCAAAATGTATGGATTAATCTGAAATAAACGATATTATAATTATTTAAGAGGTCCTTGAAGCAGAGTTTAGGGAACGCTCTTACCATCGTCATCCTAGCCTTTTTCCCGATTGTCTCAGGGTCGGCTTCTCAAACTGAGAGATTTGGCGAGGGCTAAGCTTTTACACAGAGCGACTGCCATCAGACCTCCGCAACACTTAGGGTAAGCTATATCCATTCCATATATTAGGGAACGCTCTAATATCAATTCTTATTCAGCTAATGTCAATAGTCTAATACTAATTTATCTAAGTCTAGTCTCTAGTCTAATACTAAAAAAATAGTATCTAAGTAAGTTTCTCAGTTGTTTAGTACCATAGTACAAGCTTCGGCTTAGTTTGGGGCTAGATGGCGATGTGTGGCCCAGCATGGCATGTCTTGGGTTATTTATTTATTCAAACTCGTTAATCCGTTAGATAGCAAGTTTCTTCGGCTAGTGGTCGACGGCGTGGCTGCCACAGCTAGCTTGATTGGAATACCCGGAATTTTTCTCAATAAACTTGCATTTTGTTGCAAGCTTCGCAACTTCGTTGGCAACTAATTTGCTTTAAGCTGCGGCTACTAGAATATGTCACTAATATCACTTGTTTCTTACTTAGGAATTAAAGGCGTAGCTAAATACCACAAGCCGATAAAGGGCAGTAGTGTACCGGAGCGGGAAACTTCGCCCTGCGATGGCCAACCCGCCTGCTGAGCGTGGCGATTATGGAGCAGTCTCCAAATTGACCAAAGTGGCGAACAACTGGAAGAGTCTATGTCCAGCAGTGAGATAGACAGAAGTAGGCTGGTTTTTTTTTATAGTAGCTCGACGTTATGGCTTCCCTACGCCTGATGGAAAGCGAAAGAGAAGCCCAAGTCGCTGTGACAACTGGCAAGTAACTGGTCAGTTACCTCACCAGCAGAAACTCGACCCGGAGGTCATTTGACTGCGGTATTCAATAGGATGGAGGTCCCGGACGGGCAGCTCAATTCGAGCGAAGATTCGCTATGCCCTACCTCTCTGAGTGATGACTGTTGCTATAAAGCTTTTATTTACCGGATTGTTGTGCACAAATCCCGCGGTTCGCAGTAAATTTGATGACTAGTCTTGTTCGAAACAACGTCCAACCCTTATGGCACATTAATTTCTGTATTACAGCTATTACAACGCTCTTTACAATCGATTCGTGACTTTTATTGTCTTTTTTGTAAACGACCCAATTTATTATTGAACTCCGTAATGCTTGTGGATTAGACGATATTTTGGATTTTTATTACTCGCCTAATACGATATTATGGGGTGTATCTGATTTGTAATGGGAAAATATAGGACAGATGTACCTGTGCATTCAGATAAGTAGAAGTAATGTTATTGAGTTCAAATGAGACTGTTTCTACAGTAATAAGCCAATTTCATAATTGGAAATTTTATTGTCATTGAAAAATGATGAAGAGACAGAGTTCCTATCGCATAGATAAAATATAATAGAATTAATTATAATATAATTATTTTATTTTACCAGAAGTGAGGTTAGTTTTAAATGGTTAACGATAAATTACTAGGCAAGAATTCAACAACAAAATAAAGATCATCCGTCCAGGACAACCACAAACCACCCAGGAATTATATCTACGACAATTCCTGGTCTTCAACCCGATATTCCCATCTTTCTGAAGGCTCGAGAAAAGTTATCCTTTCACCCGCTAAACTCTCTCAAACCAAATCGTTCCATAGACTAAACAGCAAGTCTATCACAGATTCAGAAACCATAGAGCCAAAGAATCGGTAACATTTATCTTTTTAGTTTAATTAATAATTAATTTTGTAAGGTCTCAAAGGGCCCTAGACTGTATGACGTGGTCGTAGTTAAACATACCTATAAATGTAATGATAATATTGTAAACACTATGTTGAAAAGAGCAACTGCACGAGTTTCTTGCCGGTGTCTTCTCGGTAGAATACTGCTTTCCGAACCGGTGGTAGCTTCGACGATTTGTAAGTGTTTTTTTTTAAAACCTATACAAATAAAGATTATTTTGACTTTGACTTTGACATTATATTATAATATTATTAAAAAGCAAGGATGTTATCTTAATCTTATTTGTCCATGATTTTGATATATGAAAAATAAATTGTCAGTTGACTTTACTTTTTTATTTGAACGAGATTACATCAAAGCAAAGGAATCACACTTTTTCCTATTACAAATACGTTACATCTGAAGCCAATCGCGACAGTTGTCGGAATCACGTAATATCATCACTGATATTAAGTCAAAGCCGGTACTAAGTAGTATATTTCCCGGCTCAGTTGCGGACGTAACTCGGTATGAAAATATATTTCCGACGAAGATTTACGACATAGCTCGGGGAATGAGCGAAAATGTCACCATCACTTTGTTAGGCGCGAGTTATACATTTTAATAATATCTGATCTGGAAGTAAGTCTTCAAAGAAATATTACGGCTTATTACATAAAATTTTCGTTTCACTTGAACCAGTTACATTTGTAAAACCATTTCTAATTCCAGTTCAATAGCTCGGTAGCATATTAGGGTACCTACCAATATACCTACTTACTACTTCTAAAATTAAGAGATTTGCTCTTGTCGGTGGAGCAATTTCCACTTCTCCCTGGACTCGACTAGCGCCTTCAACTCCCTGTACGTCATGACATTAACTATCTATCTTATCTATCTTACTCTAGAAGGTAAGAGAGGAAGAAGGAGGCCAAGACGAACATTTATTCAGCCTACTTACTAGGATGACAAATGGCTGCCAGTCCGCTTGATGGTAACCCCAGCCCATGAACGCCTACAACACTAGGGGCATCGAATGCGCTTTGAAGACCTTTTCGGACGAAGACGAGAAAAGCCTAGCCGGTGTCCGATCCCTAACAAGCCCAAAATGAAATGTTCACGATGTGTGTGACTGACCACTTTAAACCCAATCGTGGCATGCTCTAATGATTTGGGATTTGGGATACACCACTGGCAGGTGAGGTTGGCTTGGAACGAAATGATAATAGGCCGCTCCCTTGCAGCCCACGTCACATCTTGACTAGCTCGGTGGCTCAATTGGTAGTGACCCCTGCCTTCTGAACCAAGGGTCGTGGGTTCGATTCTCACCCGGGACAAACATTCGTGTGATGAACACTTGTGTTTGCTCCGTGTCTGGGTGTTTATATTTGTACTAGCTTTTGCCCGCGACTTCGTCCGCGTGGCGTGTTTTTTCATACAAAAGTTTTTTCCCGCTAACTCCCGTTCCCGTGGGAATTTCTCAAAATACAGCCATAACTAAACTTTATATTTACTAAGGTACTTGCATGCCAAATTTCAAGCGTCTAACTTAAGCGGTTTAGATTTTTCATACAAAAGGATTTTCCCGCTAATTCCCGTTCCCGTGGGAATTTCGGGAATTCCTTTCTTAGTGCACCCCTACGGTACCTAAGCTACGTCCCTTCCAAATTTCAAGTGCCTACGTTTAGCCGTTTGGGCTGTGCGTTGATATGTCAGTCAGTCAGTCAGTCAGTCAGTTTCTCCTTTTATATATATAGATTTAAGTATTTATTTGTGGTACCTTCGTTGTTCTGATACCCATAACACAAGTGCTTAAGCTACTTACTTTGGGATCAGAGCAATGTATGTGATGTTGTCTGATATTTATATTTATATTATATCTTGTAAGTCATAAACCGTCAAATGACGTCACAATCCATCTCCTCTGATAAACGCTACACCCTGTAACGGCGTGCGAGGGTCTCATCAATACTTATTTGCTCTCCGATATCCATTTATTAAGTTCAATCAGCGGACACCGCTCGGGGATATCTAGCTTATAATGTGGCTTAAGTTACCGACTTATGCGACAAGATAATATGTATTGCGGACAGACAACATTTTTATATCATCATCATCGGCTTATTACAGTCCACTGCTGGACATAGACCTTTCCAGTTGTTCGCCACTTAGGGCAAACATCTGCAGGATATACCCATAATCGCCACACTCGCGTTGGGCAGGCGGGTTGGCCATCGCAGGACGTAGCTTCTATCTCCGGTGACGCTACTGCCCGTCATCGGTTTGTGGTATTTAGCTACATCTTCAATTGTGATGGTTATACCGCCACCAGTCGGTTGCCAGCGCTTCGTTTGTTATTCGGCAGGTTGCACCACAGGCAGGTGAGGTTGGCTTGGAGCCAAAAGATGACAGGCCGCTCCCCTACACCCCGTTCCTTATTGACGTTAATAATCTTATAACTTACACCAACCATATAGTACAAGGCCCGATATTTCTTCATACAATATTAAAGAAGCTATCTATTCCATCCAGAATAATGTTGCTCAAGTTCATAGGGGAAATAGAAGCATTATTCGGGAGGGAAATAGAACACAATTGGTGCTAATAGCATTACAAAGAATGGCATTAATTAATTTCATTTTTATTGAATCAATATGAACTGGTTATCTATATCTATCTTCTATACTTATAATAAATCTGTAGGGAAGTCAATTCTGTACATGAAATTATAATATTTTCAAAATAACTATCAGAATGAGGGTGATTAGTGATCAATACTGCTACCAAAAATGCAATTAGTAAAATTTTTGTCTGTCTGTTTGTATGTTCGTTATAGAAAAAACTACTAGACGTATTTTGACGAAACTTGGTACAATTATTTTTCATACTCCTGGGCAGGTTACAGTACCTTTTCATCACGCTACAATCAATAGTAGCAGAGCAGTGAAGGGAAGTGTCGGGAAAACGGGAGAAAATGTCCGTATGTTTGATCGCGCATCACGCGAAAACTACTGCATGGAATTAAATGCGGTTTTCACTAATGTATTCCTAGAGGTCTAACTAACAAAATGTAGGTACCTACCATTTTATGGAAGTCCGTTATTTTTGAAACCCGATATCCACGCGTGCGACGCCGCTGGCGCAGCTAGTATTACATACAAATATATCGCAACAACTCTGCTGTTTACACGGCGGGTGTCTGCGTTCTGTTGTGTGGTTAACGTAAATATTCAAAGGTCGGCGCGCGAACCCCCATTATAGTGCACGTTCCCTTTGGCGGTACTCACTCACATTGATACGAGCTCAAAGGAGACCTGTTGTTCCCTCTTTACATAACATACTCTGGCGTAATTGTGTAGCCGGTAAATAAGCCTGGCAACGCAGCTTTGAGATCATAATTACGTGTTCTCGGAAGCCGCCGTACTTTCGGTTCGTAACATAATGTTTTGTTTTGTTGGAACGTTGATTTTGTGCTTAAAAATGTTTTTTTTTCTTCTTTTTTCTTTTTTTCGGTAGCCTACTGAGTGTGTTCTGAGAAGATATTTTGTCAATGTCGGGAAATAATTGATGTTCTGATGTCTTGAGGTCGTATTAGCTATATAGGTACATAGTCTTTGTATGTTTTTTTTATATCCTTTGGTATTGGGTATTTTTTATACAAGTAAAATTTTTTATACAAATTTAAACAGATTTGATTTAAGGTACAAGTTGGTAGCGGGCGACATGAAATACATACAAAGCAGTAGTGTCGCTGCGTAACATCAACTAAGCCTAGCCGCGCACTGGTGACTTTTTGTCACCGTGACAGATATCTCTCTTCTTTTCATTAAATTTTAAAAGTGCAAAAGAGATGAAACTACTGTCACGGTGACAAAAAGTCACCAGTGCGCGCCTAGCCTTATACACCTCATTTATAGACAAAGCATGGCGTAACAATATATAGATACTCCTTACCATCAAAATCTACACCACATACCTACAATTGTCACAACAATTGCAATAAAAACTGTATACTTTGCCTCATTCTGACAAAAAAAACGCCTTATTTTTGGGGTGCAATAATTTTATTTTTTTATTTTATACCACTGGGTGGCAAACAAGCCTCTACGGCCCGCCTGATGGTAAGCGGTTACCGCAGCCTATGGACACCTGCGACACCAAGGGTATCACACGCGCGTTGCCGACCCTTTAAAAACCTCTTCACAACCTTTTTGAAGGACCCCATACTGTAGTCTCGGGGGAGAGCCTCGGCGGGGAGCTCATTCCAAAGCCTGAGTGTGCGCGGCAAGAAGTTTATGTTGAAACGTACCGTACGCGACCACCCAGGCTCTAGGGTAAAAGATAATAATAATAAAAAGTATTTATCTATCTACAGTGTCCCCCCGTTGCCTCACGGAAAGCGAAAGAGAGGCTCTTGTCGCTGTGGCAATGAAGAAGCAACCAAAATGCAACAAACATTCCCATTTTCCCACGTTCGACGGAAAGCATTCTGGGAAAACAGGGAATAGAGCATTGTCAGTTGCCACCGCCATTACTGGCCTGCTTTGAATTATTCTCGCTACGTACCACGAACCGATAGTCACGTCTCTCTCTCTAATTGATATTAAAATAAAAAAAATGAAGATGCACATTATAATAATGCCATAAAATTTTCTCCCCCAGGCGAGCTCGGGTTCCGCCTAATTAGCAAAAACTGGAAACTCGGCAAAGGTTTTATTCGCCCAACAGCCGTCGCTGGAGTTAAATAGAAGGCTATTTCCACCGGAACGTTTTCAATAAATTCCCGTATTTACCGACGACTCATTAAAACGGGTGCGCATTCCGCGTGCCGGGAAAAATACTGGCCGGGCGCTGGTGCCGTCTGAAATACAAGTCTCCTGATTACTAATCTTAAGATGATATACCACTCTCAGAAGGTAATAAATAATCCAAGACATGCCACGCTGGGCCACACATCTACAAACTAAGCTGAAGCTTGAGTTATGGGTACTAAGACAACTGATAAACTTACTTAAATACTTTTTTTTGTAACTAAATACATATTATGTACACAAATGTTTGTACTGTGCGAGAATCGAACCGATGACCCTAAGCTCAGGCAGAGGTCAGTACCAAATGAGCCATCGAGCCAGTCAAAAGGTAGTTCTGGAGACTCGTTTTGACGAAGTTAGCCTAAGGGGCAGCGCAGACGACAGACTATCCGTGACGCATTTTTTTGCAAATATATGCAGTAATGCTCACGACGCGCAAAAATCTGTCGCGGGTATTTCACAGACTCAACGCACACGACGCACACCTTCGATCATTCTGTCGTCATATCTAGACGCTCTTTTTAAATGTCTCAGACGCAGAAGAGAGGTAGGGCATAGCGAATCTTCGCTCGAATTGAGCTGCCCGTCCGGGGAAGGACCTCCACCTATAGAATACCGCAGCCAAATGACCTCCAGGTCGTGTTTCTGCTGGTGAGTAGGGTCTCCGGAGCTCGTGGGGGATTAGGGTTTGGCCGGCATGGCAGTGGCAACTGACAGGTAACTAACAAGTTACTTGCCAGTTGTCACAGTGACTTGGGCTTCTCTTTCGCTTTCCATCAGGCGTAGGGAAGCCATTATGTCGAGCTACTATAAAAAAAAAAAAAAAGACTATCGCACAAAATGTGTACCGTTTGCGCTGCACCGAATGGGATCCCCCAAGAGAACGGCCTATCATCTTTTCGCTCCAAGTCACCCTCAACTGCCCGCAGTGCATCCTGCCATGTCGAAAGAGGCTCTGGCAATCGACTGGTGGCGGCATAATCTAACATCACAGGCCGATGACGGGCAGCAGTGTCACCGGAGCGATAAGCTATGCCCTGCGATCGCCAACCCGCCTGCCCAGCGTGGCGAATATTGGCAAAGACTCCAGATGTGTGACCAATCATCACATGTCGTAGCTATCAGGAAACAACGCGGCTGGGAGGTCGTTCCAGAGTTTTTTTCTTTTTTTTTATTGTGGCTCTACATAATGGCTTCCCTACGCAGTCGCTGTGACAACGGGCAAGTAACTGGTCAGTTACCTGTCAGTTGCCACCGCCATGCCGGCCCAACCCTAACCCACCACGAGCTCTGGAAACCCTACTCACCGGCAGAAACACGACCCAGAGGTCATTTGACTGCGGTCTATAGGGTGGAGGTCCTTCCCCGGACGGGCGGCTCAAATCGAGCGAATATTCGCTATTCCCTACCTCTCTTAACTTAGTTTGCAAGTCCGTGGCCGAAATAAATAGATCTGACCGAACTCGGAATCTCTTGGTCCATAAGCGGCACTTGTCATCTAAGCCAGCCATATCCTAATTGAGTTAATTACCTTCGATATACAGCAGAAGTCCCCGACAGAAGTCAACAAAGACCAACGTTTCACCGGATGATTACTGATAATAAACTCCAAACAAAAACAGTTAATTTCGGTGGTCTGCACAAAATTGGCCCTCAGAAAACAGAGGGAAATTAATTCGATTATTACGAAATCTGCCATTGTGTGCCAAATAATTCATATTATACAATTAATTACACCCACCTTTTGTTACTCCGAAATAATACAATAACTTTTAAGCGATCGCTGAGTTTTCTTAGACCTTGCTGGCTTCCTTTTGTAATGGAGACGGTTTTTAATTAGTGTCTTGTTAAAATTATTATGCGTAGGTTTATTTTTGCTATTTTTTGAAGCCTTGTTATTCGAACTTTTTTATTTCGTTCTTTTTCATCCTTTGTAGTGAAATGAAGTTCTAAATAATTTATTTTGGGTGAGAATATTTTGAGTTTCCTTTACGCTTTAGGTACCTATTCATGTAATCTTTTGAAATCTTGCCTATATTGTAATAATTAAATATAATTATATTGAGGAACATAACCATATTGATTAGGACAATTTAATTGAAGTATTTATGTATAGTTACAACATTAAATTGATACCAATCGATCAATCGACAACATCGATCGATGAAAGTATCAAAAGTAACTATCGAGTTTCGCCACTTTGGGCAAACATCTGTTAGACTTTACCCCATAATAGTCACGCAGGTCAGGCGGGTTGGCGATCGCAGGGCGTAGCTCCTCGCCCAATGACGCCTTAATTCTAATTTTCTAAATCAAAAACCCGGAATCCATACTTACTTTCTGTCAGAAAAACACTCAAGGCTACTCGTAATTCTATCTAATGACTGACTACACAGATTATGATCTCCTGAAGTCCCTTAATACAGAAGAGGTTATTAGTAGACCAGAGTAATTGTTAGGGTAAACAGACAATTTGGAAGCAATTTGCTTGAGCAAACTATTTGAAGAGAAGGGCTATTGGCAGAAGAGAATAAACCAGATATTATTAAAAATAGATAGCCGTTGTAAAGATCGTAGATTACCTATAATATCTGAATTTTAGCAACATCGACAATTTATCGAAAAGCCTGAAGTGACAAGACATGGGCGTCTCTTTCGTCTTCTTTCCATCAGGATATTACGCTGTGCTACTTTATAGAGACAATCAGACAGACTGCATAAATATGATCATAATCGTTTAAATGTTCATTGCTGATATATCATCATCATCAGCCCATTGCAGTGGACTGCAATGACATAGGCCTCTCCAGTTGTTCGCCACCTAGGACAAACTTCTAGAGGATATACCCATTATCGCCACGCTGGGCAGGCGGGTTGGCGATCGCGTGGCGTAGCTTCTTGCTCTGATGATGCTGCTGCCCGTCATCGACCTGTGGTATTTAGCTTCGCCTTCAATCGCAAAGGTTTTACCGCCACCAGTCGGTTTTCCAGAGCCTCGTTTGTTGTTCGGCAGGATGCCACGGGCAATTGAGGATGGCTTGGAGCGAAAAGGTGATAGGTCGCTCCCTTACGTCCCTAGATACAGTCGCCCTCCAAATACCTCTACAATGATCTATAACAGACATGCCTATTATGATAGACATAGATACTTCGGTAGTAGTCTACACATCATACCGCGCCACAGGGCAGAGACCTACACGCGGTCTCGTCCTGATTTGAGGTGCAGCCCCTCGGTGGTAAAAAAGATGTTGATATTGCTCGGAATGTATATTTATGCTATGTAATGAATCAGTCTTTCAATTAGTAGCAAACCTTTTTTGCAATAGGCGCCGTTCCATCAACTCCCGAAAAATATCAAGCTAATCAATCACAGTTCTAGGTCAGTGACTTGGATCAATAGTACAACTCAGCTGTTTGAAATTATTCTACTTTCGTGGTTTTTTGGCAGCTCCTTGTACAAACACAGGTACATTCTACTTCCTTACTCTCATAAGCCGATGGGACAATAGTCAGATAATCGTGGAGAGAGATCAGGGAGTGAAATGAAATGGAAGGAAAATACTTTTATTCACATAAACTTAAAATACGTACTTATGAATTGTAAAGTAAAATGTAAAATGATTATGACACTGTCAACCTTCTTACTGCTATTAAATAGTTTCTTGACAGAAAAAAGTATTTTAATGTTTAATGTTATTAACCTTGCAGCACACTACCTACATTTTTATTTCTGCTTAGCCCAATGGTTGACTGGTAGAGAATGCCTATGCGGCATTAAGTCCGCCTTTTGTACACTGTTATAATTGTGCAATAAAGATTAAATAAATAAAAAACCTAGTAACAATTTTTACTTCTGGATGTCTTGGTCATCACCAAAAACTTTTACTATGTTATCACTAATTGGGAATTCGATCAAATTAGGAAAATTGTACATCCTTCCAAGGCAGAGTTTGAAATCGGAAAATGAGTAGGTTTATTTGACTTACTATGCTAATCTTGATATGGCGGTATGTCCATGAACTTATTTGCTTTTTTCATTACCTATCGTGGAATTCGATTAACCCAAAAAGGTTAGCAAATGTAAACAGGTGACTTGCAACAACGTAGGCAATAAATTTGATTCCTATAACTCGATCGATCACACACATTGGAATTGATTCATTGTACCTAGGGCAAATATGAGCCTGCTCAATCTATTACGATCATTTCTCATGTATTTATAGTTTATTTGACCACCTTGGTGGTTTTTGTAGTTGAATGTGTTGAAAAATCTTTCATTAGGTATACAAATACACCTTTTATTTTTTTAAGTAAGTACTTATTATTACCATTATTTTTGCATACTTAACGAAGCGTCAAATTAATAATATTATGACCTTAAATTTAAGTAAGACAGCATCACATACATTAAAAAATTAAACCGACTTCAAAAAAAAACACAAACGACCAAAACTAAAAAGCGATAAATAACGTAAATAATTCTATCCTTAATACATATTATATGTATAACTATAATCATTTAAATATTACAATTATCACTTATTTTTGGAGTCGGTGCCAGCCTCAAGGTACTTAACGTAGACTGTTGTTGTAAGACGCGCGGCCGGCAAAGCCACACGACAATATACATTTATTTGTTGGCTAAGCACTTGTGTTATGGGTATCAGAACAACGAAGGTACCGCAAATAAAATTTAAAAATTATAAACACCCAGACACGGAACAAACACAAATATTCATCACACGAATGTATGTCCCGAGTGGGAATCGAGCCCACGACCCTTGGTTCAGAAGGCAGGGGTCACTTGAGCCACCGAGCCAGTCAACAAGAATTATAATGAAATGCATGCAGCATGCAACATTCATCGAATCTTCCTTCACCTAGGAAAATTATTTAATTAGCACACCATATATATTTCCAAAACCCAATATTTGTAGAATGTCATGTTGTCTGATACTATATGTTACATGTTCAGGCACCGCGTTTTGCCTTCGCCCGTCCCGTAAAAAGGGGAATACTGAAAGCCGTCAACCGAGCACAATAAAGCCGGCAATAAACCGCCGATAGCCAATCTATGCCAACAAAGGTGTCGGTTTGAAGTCACGCGTGCGCTTGATTCGTATTATCTATTATGGCGGCTCATTCCAGAGTGCGGGCAAATGTAATTAAATTTTTATTGTGCCCCCAATCCGGTTAAATTGGCTCCCATTGTCAGTGGCCGAATTTACAATGCGTTATTTTAGAACGCCCTATTTTTGGCGTCGATGATAATGAGGTGGGATTATTAATGTCAGCGGCTTAATTTAGACATGGAAACGCTAATGAAAGCAGTGTAATTATTAATGAACTAAATGTTAATAAACTTGCGTATGCAGTTAGTTGTTTATATGGTGGAATGAATTTGTGACTATAATTATAGTGACAGAGGTAATTCATATCAAACGACTGGTTTGGAAACAGGATTTTCTCATGTATTTTTTTTTATAGTAGCTCGACATAATGGCTTCCCTACGCTTGATGGAAAGCGGAAGAGGAGCTCAAGTCGCTGTGACAACGGGCAAGTAGCTGATCAGTTACCTGTCAGTTTCACTGCCATGCCGCCGCAACCCTAACCCCCCACGAGCTCCGAAAACCCTACTCACCAGCAGAAACACAACCCGGAGGTCATCATCATCATCATCATCAGCCTATTGCAGTCCACCGCTGGTACATATGCCTCTCCAGTTATTCGCCACTTAGGGCCATCATCTGGAGGATATACCCATAATCGCCACCCTGGGCAGGCGGTAGTACAAAATAAGTACATCCAGATACGGTACAAACACAAAAGTTCATCACACGAATTTTTGTCTCGGGTGGGAATCGAGCCAACGACCATTTCACGATTCAGAAGGCAGGCGTCACTACCGAATGAGCCAGCGAACCGAAAGATGGTTGCGTTTTTCTGGTATTCGGCATTCCTGGTAGTTTTAATGCTAAACTTGAACGGATGTTGTAAGGTAATTATTTGATGTCTTCATCTCAATAATTTCGGCAAACCGCCAACATTTACTAGGTATATTAAGTGGAATTATTCCATAGTACGCCTCACAAACTTTACGCTGTTTAACTTACCATAGATACAGTGTAGTGAAAATAACAGTAAAGTAATAAACTAAATAACTAAAAGTATCTGGCTAAATACCTAAGACGTGTCAGTTCTTAAGCATGTAACTTGCTAGACATGCCCCAACTTGCTGGTTCATTTAATAACTTAGTACATTACACTGATGATTTGCATTTCATTTGGACTCTATCTGTAAAATTATTGTAGCCTGATGTGATTACAGTATTTTGCGCTTTCTTATTCCTACCTCGTTGAACTCTTTTCCAACACATATGTTCTCCCAAATAATGATACCGGATTTTTCAAGCTCGTCATGGCAAGGGAAAACAGCAAGAAAATTTTGAGTGATCCGTTAGCAGCAGCTGAGTAACTTGGCCTTCTTTGTCGCTTTATCATCAGGATTATCGATAAATAGCATGTAACGTGATTCGTCCATTGTAAATAGGAAAATGCATGACTAATAGATAGAAAAATTCGAATTCATAGAAAAGCATGTTCTTGTAAAAAGGATATAGGAGACGGATATAGAGGACTCGTCCATTTTTCAGCCAATTTCGAATTCGTTTCCATGGCTCACAATATATTTTTGTCTTTTCTACGACAAATTAGTAAATACACGAAATTATTTTCATTTCATTCATTAATTCATTAATTTTCAGTTTCAGCTAGTTCCTAATTGTATGAAGTTAGTTCACCGTCTCACACTACACTGTGGCGCTAGAAACTGAGGACAAAACAACACATACTTGAGCGTTGTTTACAAGAACTTTCTTCGGTAAACTGTCGGAGTTTTAGACAAATCCGTTGAGCGGAGCTATTGTAACAACGTCTCTTTATTTGGTTTAATCTAGAGTTGTTCGTTGGTTATAGAGCCTTCACAATTTTCGCATGACTTTCAATGGAATCTTTCGTTTTCATTGACTTTTTCTCTTTGAAATCAACTTTGTGTTAGTTGTATTTCATTAAAAAGATTTCAAAGGTACACAGTAGGTATAGTGGTTTTCCGTCGCCTGATGGAAAGACAACCAAGTCGCTGCGTCAGTAGTCCCCTCATTCTGGGATGTAAGGGAGCGGCCTATCATCTTTTCGCTCCATGCCAACGTCACCTGCCCGTGGTGCATCCTGCCGAATAACAAACGAGGCGCTGGCAACCAACTGGTCGCGATATAACTATCACAATTGAAGGCGTAGCTGAATACTACAGACCAACGGGCAGCAGCGTCACGCTGGGCAGGCGGGTTGGCGATCGCAAGCAGTAGCTTCTCGCTCGGGTGACGCTGCTGCCCTTCATCGGCCTGTGGTATTTTGCTACGCCTTCCACCGTGATGGTTATACCGCCACCAATCGGTGGCATCGTCTGTTATTCGGCAGGATGCACCACGGGCAGGTGAGGGTGCCTTGGAGCGAAAAGATGATGGGTCACTCCCTTGCATCCCATCGTACCCTGATCTGGGAACCAGCAAAGAATTTGAAATCTCAATTAGTTATCGTACTAAATAGTTGTGTTGGCTTAGTTACGATATCCACGGCAAGAGATAATAAATAAAAATAAATAAATAACCCAAGACATGCCACGCTGGGCCACACAGCGCCTCTAGCCCCAAACTAAGCCGAAGCTTGTACTATGGGTACTAGACAACTGATAAACTTACTTAGATACATTTTTCTTTTGTAATGTGTGGGGATCGAACCCACGACTCTTGGCTCAGAAGGCAGAGGTCACTACCAATTGAGCTACCGAGCCAGTCTAAAGATGTGGCGGTGATATGTATTATTTTCCGTCACCGAACGGAATTATGGATTTCTTAACTCTTCATCTTCTCCATTCCTGGTCTCATCATCTGGGGCCTGGTCTCCGACTCTTCTGCACCACGTTTGTCAGTTCCGGGGTGTCAGTTTTGCCAACTGGACTTTCCCGAGGTCTCTCTAAATTAGTCTGCAATCAAATTGAATTGAGCCAAACGTAAATGTACGCTATAACACTTGAGCCAAAGTCGAAATTAATTCAATGAACATACTCCGGCTACTGAATATAGATGGCGGGTTAATTCCCTATCGTGAATGAACGAGCAGTATTGACCTGTGGCTTCTGAGGTTTACCGCCGCATCGTCTGCAATGACGTCACCTACGCAACTGATGACGTCATACCGCACAATTTGTTACATGTAGGCTTTATGAGAGGGAATACTGACGCTTACTACCCTTTACCAAAAAGCTTTTTAACCGACTGCAAAAAAGGAGAAGGTTCTCAATTTGACTCAATTTTCTTTTTTTTGTTGTTGTGTTAGTTACCATATTTCCGAGAACTGTGAACCGATTTGAAAAATTAATTATTTGTTCGAAACATTGTCCCACAAAAATGCTGTTATTGAAATAGATAGTTTATAACGATATGGCCTATGAAATATGGAAATATATGTACTTAAGAAAGATAGTTATAATAATAATAGATACTTTTAATGATGAAAACTTTGACAGATGCGTCAAACTTATTTTATACTTACCTGTTTTAATAGTAGTCGGGTCACCCTAATAATACGTTTTTAAAAGACCTGTCTAAATTTATATATGAGGTAGAGAAAAACAAATAAGTACAGACTGTGGAACTGTGGAGGTCACATGCGGAAAATGCAGATGCCCAAAAAAAAACAAAAATCTTTTGATGATTTTATTTTAGCACCTTGCTTAAATGCTTAATACACTTATCCATGCAAAGTATCATCTTTCTAGCGCTAATCATTGGTCTAACCCTTGGTAAAGTAAATTCAAGGACGGACACGAAACTGTAAAGATTTCCTGACGTGGCTACGATACCCTAAAAAGGAAATCCAACTAGGTCCGCCTACATCGAAAAATGCCAACACAAAATTTGTAATACCATTCGCCTTTAAAAATGGCCTGCAAAGTGCATATTTAAAATAGAAAGGGGACGAGTTGAAAGCGATTCCACAGACACTATAACGTTCAAAAGGAAAACTTTGTCATCGAAATCGAATCGGAGACGTTTCTAGAATCAAATAATGCCTGACAATTGAATTGGAGCACTTTGTGAGGACCCAGTCTGGGGGACAGTAATTCCCGCCCCGATTTAGCGTTGGTCAGCAATCGATAGAAGTATCGATGTTTTGATGAAGTTGAAACAAACTTGTTAGGTTTTCGTGCGTTTAAGGCACGGAGCAAAAACAAAGAGGAGGCGGAACTGTGATTCCAGAGGTCATTAATTAAATAAATAAATAACCCAAGACATGCCACGCTGGGCCACTCATCGCCATCCAGCCCCAAACTTACTTAGATACATTTTTTTTTTGTAAATAAATACATATTATACATAGAAAACACCCAGGCCAATAGAAACAGGCATGTTCATGAACAAAAATGTTTGTACTGTGCGGGAATCGCACCCACGACCCTTGGCTCAGAGGGCAGTGCTCACTACCAAATAAGCCATCGAGCCAGTAATTTTAAGGCATTTTAGCGAATCTTAGCGCGAATTGAACCGTCCGTCCGGGGAATATAGAATACCGTAGCCAAATGACCTCCGGGTCGTGTCTCTGCCGGTGAGTAGGGTTTCTGGAGCTCGTGTGCTGAGTACTGCATCGGCAGTTGTGGGTTAGGGTGGGCCATTCTCACAGCTCGTAATGCCCTTTGGATGCGGAGGAGTTTTGGTCACAGTACAATAGTTTTGCTTTCGTCTCAAAAAGATGAAGAAGAGATAATTATTGTATTGTACCTATAACCCTTTATCGATACTGCGCAACACTATCGCTTGGACATAGTCAGAAATGTAATTTCTTCAGATATTAGATGATGAAAGCGATTTCCAGTTAATCTCAGTGCGCCAAAACGCGACTAGCAGAAATTCCAAATCCTGAATAGTGTCTTGCTTAGTACGAAATTGATTTAAAATAGTTACATAAATAAGACCTATCTTGAAACCTTTATTGATATTTGCGGAATTTATGACATAGATTGGAAATAGGATGGCTATACACGGTTCAGTATAAGTCCTTCGTACGGTATCGGGATTTTGACAGCAAGTTTGGACTGACACTAAACTTAAAAGGCTTCGTGTTCGATTCCCAGTCGTGTACATTTTCAATTGCATTATCTATTTAAGGAAGACAGAAGATTATCTAACACTCATTAGATTTATATCTATATAGGACATAATATAGGTGTGTAAATGAGTCTGTATTTTATTTAAACGATTTTAAAAAAGGAGGCGATTCTCAATTCGTCGGAGATTCTAATACTATTGCGCGACCTTTCTATAAAATCAACATGATAATTATTAAATTCTACACTTACCTGTTTTTTGGTGACAATGGTTCAAATTGAATTTTATCGAATTTATTATCGCCAACAAAATTAATTTACCTAAAATGAGAGATTAATTATTATTTTTTTTATTTTTTATTTAGCCGTTATTGTCCCACTGCTGGGCAAAGGCCTCCCCCAATTCTCTCCAGTCATCCCTACCTGCAGCATGATCCTGCCAGTCAGGCAATACCCCCCCCCCCCCCCCCCTTAAGAGAATTATTATTATTAAATCAAAATTAGTCGTTAACAAATTTACGTTTTACATAACATATTGTTCAAATTAAGTACCCCTAAATTTTTTTTTTAAGTGCCTACCTACAAACGCTCATACTTTTTTATCAATGTCATGATTTATATTGGGATCGCGAATGATTTATGACTGTCAAATTAAAAGCCAACCATTAAATTTTGTTGTGATATCTTTATAATGTCTTCGTTAAACAGAACGGGAAAATGATTATTAATTTTAATGGGAAATTAATTTGGACCAATTTAATCACAGATCAGCTATTGAATCGTTTTAAGAAAGTTTGTATTTATTGGCTTTTTTATGAAATATGTCTTACCTTATTAGTAAGTTGAATTGGGAGTGGGCTGGCCACATCAGCCGCAGAACCGATAACCGTTGGGGTAAACGAGTTCTGGAGTGGATACCGCTTCTCGGCAAACAGGCTAGGTGGTGTGACCATTTGCGCAAGATTGCTGATAAAAGCTGATTGTTAGAAGCCCATGTCCAGCAGTGGAATGTAAGAGGCTGGTGATGATGATGATGATGATGATGACGGTCACCGGTGACTTCCGGGGCAGTAACGTGTTAAACAAGACTTATACGCAGACGAAATCACAGGGCAAACTAGTACTAAACACAACGATATATCATATTCATAAACAGTGAAACTTACTTAGGAATTATTACAAACAAGCTCGTTGCAAGTAACCAAGACCGCAACTGGAGGCAAGTTGGGACCTCAACACTTGAGCAACTCGCCTCGACGAGTCGAGGACCTTAGGAATTCTCAACTTGATGGAAGTTAGCGGCTTACAGACAGAAATACTGACAATGCATAGGGTTTTGTTAGTCTTTAATTTATAATTTAGCTATTGAGTTATCAAACGTGTATATGGTACCTACCATAAATGGTAGGTACTTTCGTTGTTGTGATACCCATTATTATTATTACCCATAACACAAGTGCTAAAGCTTCTCGTACTTACTTTGGGATCGAAGTAATGTATGTGGTGTTGTCTGATATTTATTATTATTTATATATTTAGGTGACAGAGAGACTATACCGCCTTTTGAAAGAATTTCGGCTAGTGGTCAATTTTAAGAAGACTAGCTGTTTGTTGAAACTCTAAACACTGCACCACTGATGCTATGTCATGACAGGTAAAAGATAGTCTCAAGAAAGGATTATAGGAGGTTAAGACAACGTCACATGCATTGTTTTAAACCCAAGGTTCAATCTTAGGTACTTGTGTTATGGGTATATGACAAATACAAATAATAAATACCCAGACTCGGTCCAAACACAAACGCTCACTAGACGAATGTTTGTCACGGTGGGCTTCGAATCCACAAACCTTAGTTCAGATTTAGGTACTTTCATATATGCGTTATATTATAACGATATTCATAGATCGGAGAACACTACGCACGAACAAGCTCGAAGTAGCAAACTGAGCTGAATGAAGCCAAGTTGAGACCTCAACGTTTGAGCAGATCGCCTCCAGTCATCGGCGGAGTATTCAGCAGTTCTGAACTTGTACGAACTTGCCAGCTAGTGTAACACTAACAACGCCATATGCTGTTTGACTTGGGAAACATATTGGTTCCTAGAATCAATTTATATTGGTACATGCTTGAAGAGCATCGAAGCACATCGAAGCGCATCTAAGCGCATCGAGGCGTATCGAAGCGCAACGAAGCGCAACGAAGCGTTAAATTCTTCATAATCTGATGACCAGTTTTTTTTTTTTTTTTTTTTATGCGAGAGGCGGCAGACGAGCAAGTGTGATGCCTGATGGTAAGCAGTCGACACCGCCCATGGACACCCGCAGCTCTAACCGAGTTTAGGGTCGCTGCCGGCCTTTTAAATATGAATACGCTCGTTTCTTGAAGGTTCCCAAGTCGTAGCTGTTCGGAAAGACTGCCGCAGGAAGTTGGTTCCACAAAACCGAGGCGCGAGGCAAGAAGTTCCTCATAAAACGTACAGTCGAGGATCGCCAGCCATCGAGATGATGTGGATGGAATTTCAGTCGGTTACGTGTGGTGCGGTGAAGAAACTCCGCTGCAGGCAGTAAACCAAACAATTCTTCAGAACACTCCCCATGATAGATGCGGTAGAGAACGCACATGGATGCAACGTCTCTTCGCAATGCCAGTGAGTCGAGTCGACTTGACAGGGTCAGGTCATCGACAATACGAGCAGCTCTACGCTGGATTCGGTCAAATGGAAGGAGTTGATACTGGGGTGCTCCAGCCCAGAGGTGGGAACAGTATTCCATATGAGGCCGGACCTGTGCTTTATAAAGTTGTAAGCGCTGGGTCGGCGTGAAATACTGTCCCGCTCTATTAAGCACACCCAGTTTCTTGGAAGCCAGTTTGGCTTTACCCTCCAGATGTCCACGGAACTGAACGCTGCTCGAAATGTCGACTCCCAGGATCCCGATAGTCGACTTGGCAATAATGGGAGTGTCTTCGAAATTTATGGTTACGACGAAGGGACTACGCTTAGCAGTAAACGCGCAAACTTGTGTCTTGGAGGGGTTAAAGCGGACTAAATTTAGTCGGCCCCAGTCTGAAACATGACTTAACATGTTCTCAGTGTCAGACACAAGTTTATTCCGGCTCTCGGCGACGCTTTCCAGAGAAGCACGCGTGCATCCTTTGTATGTTGAGTCAACCGTACTGTCATCTGCATAACAATGGATGTTGCTATACCGCAACATATCATTGATATGCAGGAGAAAAAGAGTAGGCGACAGCACACACCCCTGCGGGACACCAGCATTGACGGGCTTAAAGTCCGAGCATGAGCCGTCGACGACGACTTTTATGCTACGCCCAGAGAGGAAGCTGGAGACCCATGCACACAGCTCTTCCGGAAGCCCGTACGATGGAAGTTTGGAAATAAGAGCTTTGTGCCAAACCCTATCAAAGGCTTTCGCTATGTCCAAGCCAGCTGCCAAGGCTTCTCCTTTGCTCTCCACTGCCTCTGCCCATCTATGCGTGAGGTAAACCAGAAGATCACCAGCAGAGCGACCGCTACGGAAACCGTATTGTTGGTCGCTTAATAGCTGGTTCTCATCTAGATACCTCAAGAGCTGGCGATTAGTAATGGATTCCATTACTTTGGACAGCAAGGATGTGATGGCGATTGGCCTATAGTTCGCTGGATCAGAGCGATCACCTTTTTTAGGGACCGGATGCACAAGAGCTATCTTCCACGTTTCCGGGACTACGCCAGTAGAGTATGAGAGTCGGAAAAGACGCGTTAGTACCGGTGCCAACTCAGGAGCACAAGCTTTAAGCACAACTGGTGGGATTCCGTCTGGCCCACTCGACTTATGGATGTCAAGGGAAAGAAGAGCCCTCCGGACAGAACTTTGCAAGAACCGAACGTTAGGCATGGAACTCGCACAATGCGGTATTAATGGTGGTGTTTTCCCCTGATCATCCAGGGTCGAGTTGGATGCGAAGAGAGTACCCAAGAGATCGGCTTTCTCTTTCGCAGTGTGGGCCAGAGTTTCATCAGTTATGTGCAGCGGTGAAAACGACGGGACACTGAAATTCCCTAGGACAGCCTTGGAAAGAGACCAAAACGCACGTGTTCCCGAAGGGAGACGTGCCAGTCTATCGCCAATTCGCCCTATGAAGGACGACTTTGCCTTAGCAATCTCCTTCTTAAATGACCTAGCAGCAAAGTTATACTCTTTCTTGAGTACACTGGTATTTGGATCCTTAGATGCCACCGCCTTAGCCCAGGCCTGGTAACGATTTTGCTTCTGGCGAGATGCCAATTTGCTAGATCGACCAAACCAGGGCTTAGATCTGCCACCGAGAGGCACTACAGAGCTTGGAATGTAAAGGTCCATACCCTGCAACACCACGTCTGCGACAGATTTGGCACAGACATTAGGATCCTCCGGTGTAAAGCAAACCTGCTGCCAAGGGTAGGACGCAAAAAAAGTTCGCATCCCGTCCCAGTCCGCTGACCTGTAATGCCACACACGACGGCTAGCTGCAGGTTGCGAGCGCGAAGTTCTGTTGAGAGGCACAGTGCTCCGGATTAGACAATGGTCTGAGGAACCGAGTGGGGCATCAACAGAAACTTGGTAGCCGTCTGGGTGCGAGGTCAAGAGGAGGTCCAAAAGTGAGGCTGTATGATCGTCTATATCTGGGATCCTCGTGGGTGAGGGAACCAGTTGAGACAAATCATAGGCCAAAGCAAAGTCGCGAACGGTCCTCCCCGCATGGTCGGTGGTACGTGACCCAAGCCACTCAGCGTGGTGAGCGTTGAAGTCACCCAGTACAACCATCTCCGCGTTAGGAATCCGTTGGAGGAGAACATCAGTTTCCGCCTGGATGTGCTCCATGAGACGGTCTGTCTCGGCATTGCCGCTGTGGGACCTGTATAGGCACGCGTAGATGCGCGGATGGTCGTCGCAATCCACTCGCAGCCAAAGGGTCGACAGGCCCCACACTTCAAGCTTTGCGAGACGCCGAGCGCAAAGATCGTCCCTGACATACGCGCAAACACCGGCGCGTGGAACAAATGCATGTTCCAAGGTATAGCCCGGGTACCGCAGGTAAGAAATGTCAGGTGGAGGACTTATCTGCGTCTCGGTCAGAAAGAGCAAGGCCGGCTTCTCCGTCTCGAGGTGGTGGTGGACGGAGTTCAGGTTGGTATGTAACCCCCGAATATTGCACATGTCCACTCGGAACAATGACGAGGGTGCCACCGATTTGCTCTTCCCGCCTCTCGCAAAACCGAGCGTATTTTTGCCCCCCCCAGAATACGCGGGGCAGCCTGAACGGATTCGCTCAGGGGAGGATTCCACGACACTGATAGTGTCGATACCTCCCTGGGGTAATTTTCTTTTTAAATCCGCTGGCATATTAAGGGGGAGTGTGGGTGGGCCTCCGGCGCTCTCACTCACCGTGCGAAACACAATAGTACAGGAGTACTATTATTTCACGCCGATTTTCTGTGAGAGGGTGGTACTACCCCGGTCGAGCCGGCCCAATACATACTGCTGCCAGGAGGCGGCAGTGTGGCTCTACCACTACAAGTTTAGTGCAGTGGAAGGGAACGAATCGCAGTCGTCGCGGGTTCGATCCCCACATATGTAGTACAAATTTTTATGTGCATAACTGTTCCTATTGGTTGCTATGAATAATAAATGTAGGTATTTATTTACAACAAAGATGTACCTAATAAAGTTTATCAATTCGCCTCAGTATCAGCAGCCTAGCATCCATAGTACAAGCTTCGGCTTAGTTTTTTTTTTAACATCACATATTATAGCTCCGATCCCAAAGTACTTGTGTTATGGGTATCAGAACAACGAAGGTACCACAAATAAATACTTAAATACAAATATAAACACCCAGACACGGAACAAACACAAGTGTTCATCACACGAATGTTTGTCCCGGATGGGAATCGAACCCACGACCCTTGGTTCAGAAGGCAGGGGCACTACCAATTGAGCCTCCGAGTCAGTCAAGTTTGGGACTAGATAACGCTATGTGGCCTAGCGTGGGTCTTATCTATCTATGACTTAGGTTATTAAATCGCTTCACCCATTCGTATGACGACACAGACACACGCGTCAAACTAACAACACCCCTCTTTTGCATAGTCGGTTAAAAATCAATACACAACAAACTTCCAAAGCAACAATTCCCGAACAAAAGCGAGTGAGTGAGGTACGTTGCGGTCGCCGAAGTTCCCTTGAGCTGGTAACTTCGGAAGTTGCCTTCCCTGTATACCTGCCTCAAGTATGCGACGAATTCCTCCACACTCGACGTCTTAATTTGGCTCAAATTGCGTCTTTAGTTTCTTGCTTCGCTCATTTGAGCGTCGCGTTAAGATGTAGACGGGTCTTCATTTTGAAACTACCCCTATATCACAATATATAGTATAGTACAAGAGCTTAGATAGTGCAGACAAAACAAGTTACTTTGAGAGAAAAGGTACCTATAACACTACGAATGAATATAGGTATAGATGTGTATGGAATGTAAGGGAGCGAACTATCATCTTTTCATTCCAAGACATCCTCGCCTGCCCGTGGTGCATCCTGCTGAATAACAACTATAGTTCATTCGCTAGAAATATAATTTCTAGCGTTTTAATTGGCTAGTGGCCTGTCAGTGACCTGTCAGTCACTATTTTCTTAACGCGAATGAACTATAAGGCTCTGATAACCGATTGCTAGCAATATAACCATCACGATTGAAGGCGTAGCTAAATACAATAGGCCCCGTAACTGTGTACTTGACCGATTTGTAAGTATTTTTTTTCTACTGTTTGGGAAGCGAAAGGTAAACCGGCTATAAGTATTACATTTTCGAAAAAGTTAGGGATCCTTAGTTACTTTTGAGCAATAATTAAGTGCGTTTATTTATTTTATTTTGTTATTATTTTTAAATTTAAATTTGATTTTATTTTTATTTATTTTGACATACTATGTATTTGACGGCAGCGAAGTTAGACAGCGCCGTAAGCGCGTCAACGGCACGTGCACTGTGACGTCGCTGCGCCCCACTATGCACGCCCCACTCGGCGTACGCTCGCCTATAAAAGGCGCTGCAGCTCTCAGTCGGCACGCACACACCCAGGTAACGGACAACTCGTTCCCAAGGGATCGATTTGCCGAACATCGAAATCGGAAGGCTCCGCGGGAGTACCGCGTTCCTCCGGAACATGATGGCAGAGCTCGAAGTCAATCCCGCCAAGAGCTCTGCCATCATGTTCCGGAGGAACGCGGTACTCCCGCGGAGCCTTCCGATTTCGATGTTCGGCAAATCGATCCCTTGGGAACGAGTTGTCCGTTACCTGGGTGTGTACCTGGACAATGGACTGACCTTCCGACATCACATCAAGACAGTCCGCGACCGAGCGTCTTTTACGCTCGGCCGCCTACATTGCCTTCTGAACAAGCGTAGTAAACTGTCCCTTAGAAATAAGGTTCGACTTTACACGACTTGCATCCGCCCTATCATGACGTACGCGAGCGTTGTCTTCGCACACGCCGCTCCGTCACATATCAAACGACTCCAAGTCGTTCAGAACCGCTTCTTGCGCAAGGCAACAGGCGCCCCCTGGTTCCTTAGGAACGAAAACCTTCACATCGACTTAGAACTGCCGACTATCGCGCAGTACCTTAAGCGATGCTCCACTAAATATTTTGACTCTGCTCCGCATCACCCCAATCCGTTAGTGGTCTCCGCCGCTGACTACGTCCCTCCCGAAGCCCCCCATAGTAGGAAACGTCGCCCCCGTCACGTCCTCCTGGACGATGACGATCCTATCACCCTCGCCATGCTGGCCGCCGCCGAACAGCTCGCGACACATTCTAACACGTCACGCCCGTCGTTCCGACCCCGCCGGCGGGGTCCTGCGCCGCGTCGTCCCTTAGCTTCCGCGTCCCGCCCGCGAAACCGGCCCGCAACCGGTCGCCCCTCTCCTCAAAATATCGTCCGTAGGGACCCTCCCAGCAGCGCCCTAAGCCGAGGCCCGAGCCCCACTAGGGGGCGCCCTTAGCTGTGCTGTTTAGCTTACCTAGGGGTGAGAGCCTTCCGCTCCCCCAACAGTTCGGTGATGATGACAAGGCCGTCCTGGCCATCATCGTAGTCATTTAGAAAAAAAAAAAAAAAAAAAAAAAAAAAGTCTGCACGCATTTCCAATGAATGCGTCTGGGTGAACGGACCAGTAGGACTGGAACCGAACCTACCTAATTAAGATATTGTCTTAATTAGTGTCCATGTACTAGCTTATGGGCTGGCTTATATACTGGGTTATTATGTACAGGCTTATGTACTAGGCTATTATATACTGGCTTATATACTAGCTTATTATATACTGGCTTATGTAGTAGCTTATTGTGTGCGGGCTTATATACTAGCGTACTATTACTATATACAGGCTTATATACTGGGTTACTATTACTATATACTGGCTTATTCTATGCTAGGCTTATATACTAGCTTACTACTACTATATACAGGCCTATATACTAGCTTACTATTGCTATATACAGGCATATCAATTATAAAGTAGCTTATTTAATTAGTGATTCTTCTAATCTATATACTTTATACCATTTCTTATATAAACTGTGCTATATAGGCACAGTTATCTATATAGTGGCATCTTGACAACTGATTAAGTTATTTCTTATACAATATAAATCGGTTATATAAAAGTATCTACAGCTTTACTTCTGATGTCTAAAATGAATCTTAAATTCCGACATATTTTATTCCGATTTGTGTTTGTTTTCGTTTATTTTGACATGTTTTATTTGTAATTGTGTTTATTTAATTTTGATATATACCTATGGATTAAATTCTGAAATAAATGGTTTATTATTATTAGTACCAAGACACAAATAATGTAACCTAATAAAATATTAATCTAAAATACCAAAGCGATGCGAGAGCGTGTCGCTAGTTTGATATACAACGTGAATGTTTAAAATCTTCTTAATACTTACTTTTTAAACTATTTTAAACCCTTGACAAGTAGTTTTTAATCAAGCATTCTTTATGTCTCACTAATTTACTGCTAAAAGGCAATAACTTCATCATTAACGCAACCTTGTAGTTTATTGAAGTCGAAATTTTATAGGCAGTCACAAAAAGTAAACTTCACTTACACGCTTGATACAGTATAATTGTCATTTATCGCATGATATAATTTTTGAGATTAATCTATAAAATACTCATGAAATATTACGAAACTCAGCAATTAAAAACAATGATTTTCCCGCTGACTTAAGGCACAGATTCATACTTACGTACGGTGCAAGTGGTATGCCTATGATCTTTTCGCTCCAAGCCAACCTCACCTGCCCGCGGTGCATCATGCCGAATAACAAACGAGGCTCTGTCCACCGACTGGTGGCAATATAACCATGAATGGAGACGTAGCTAAATACACAGGCTATGACGGGCTGTATCGTCACTGGAGCGAGAAGCTACGCCCTGCGATCGCCAACCCGCTTGCCCAGGGTGGCGATTATGGGTATATACCCATAATCGCCACCCATATCCTCCAGACCTCCAGATGTTTTCCCCCTAAGTGACGAATAACTAGAGAGGCCTATGTCCACCTGTGTACTACAATAGGCTGATGATGATGATGAACCTGAGAGTTTCTTTACAGGTGAGCATTTCCTCACGATGTTTTCCTACACTGTAAAGTAATATAACCCAACAGGAGCAAGTTAATAAATCTTTATTGCAGTTATACTACTGCCGAATGAATTTCTCATCTCTATTTGCAGACTATTAAATTATCCGTTTGTTCATATCGAGTCGTAATTTATACCCGAGCGAATGATCAAAGGCTGATGCAACAATTCTACCGTCCGTCCACATAATTCTATTTTACGCAGTGAATATTCCGATATATTACTAAATCTGATTCAGTAACGATTTGTGTGTGTCCTATGCATGTTAGTTAACTCAATCGTGTATTGTTTTAGCTGTTTACATTTGTTTGGTTGCACATATATTTTTTTCTTTTTTTATGCAAGAGGCGGCAGACGAGCAAATGTGATGCCTGATGGTAAGCAGTCGACACCGCCCATGGACACCCGCAACTCAAGTCGAGTTCTGGGGTCGCTGCCGGCCTTTTAAATAGGAGTACGCTCGTTTCTTGAAGGCTCCCATGTCGTAGCTGTTCAGAAATACTGACGCAGAGAGTTGGGTCCACAAAACCGATGCGCGAGGCAAGAAATTCCTCATAAAGCGTACAGTGGAGGATCGCCAACCATCGAGATGATGAGGATGGAATTGCAATCGGTTACGCGTGGTGCGGTGAAGAAACTCAGCTGCAGCGATACAATACGATACCGTACTCCATATGTTGACGGAAATCACCGCCTCAAGTCTTCCAAATGGTGTCGTTAGATTTTGGCTTCGGCTGGCTAGCGACAACAGTGTGCCTAGCACGAACACTTTTGAAAAAGTATGCGTAACGTAACCGTAAACGGGCGATAATTTTCACTACGTTAACGTACGTAAACGTAGTACCTCTTACGCACGATAGGGGCGCTGTACCAAGTTTCATACAAATGTTTACGGAAACGTTACGCATACTTTTTCGAAAATGTTCGTGCTAGGCACATAGTTGATCGTGAACACGTGAAAGGAAAAGTCCTCTTTCATACAATGTGACGGCACTGCACCATAGAGCGAGTGTTGTCGAATCACCGGAGGACACACCACCCGGAGGTCACTCGGCTGCGGTGTTCTATAGCTCAATTCGAGCGAACATTCGCTATGCCCTACCTCTCTCATACGAATCATAGTTCACCAAATAATCGGCGCTCACACACAGATGAAGTGCCGGTGTTAGGTAATATTTGCAATCACACATCTAAATAAAATACTCGTAATGGGCTATTCCATTATTTTTCACTTTGACTTTAACACTTGCTATCGATAGACTACCTCATTATAGAATCATTGGCGAAAAAATTAGTTCCGTATGATCAATAGTCACCGAGTTATCACAATTTCAAAATCATTACTAATTGACGAGTCCAAAAACACTCCATACAAAATGGCTATGTGCGAGTGACGTCACTGGTTTATTATTTCGCATGCCGCGTATACAAAGTTTGTTTGACAGCTATATTAAATATTGCGTTTATGTAATTGGTTTCATAACAAAATATGTTAGGTATATTTAATGCTACTTAAAAGATGGTATAATATTTTTGAATGAATTTTCCACTTTGAAAATAGTATTTTTCTGTCAATTTTGCAGGCCTATTGTCGTCCCGTTTTGCAACTAATTTTAGTTTTGATTTGTTAAATAAGTAGGTTAAGTTTAGGTAACGGATAGTTTCTGGTAATTAATAAGTAACAAGCAAACTCAATCATAGTGGGATACCCTATTAGGTCGCGTCATATTTGTTTAGATAAGCTCTCCTAACTTGGATCTTTAACTTTAGATCGTTTTAGTAGCTTGTCGCAGAGTTCAAGGCGAGGGCAATATGGACATTGCGAGAACGAATACGACCGCTGCGAGTCCGCAAACTAATAGTCCGCGGAACACGCGAATAGTTCGCGAAGAGTGTACAAAGCGTGATGGATTGTCGCCCATATTACATGTCGCCGCGGGCATTGACGAATTATGAGCGGAGTTGAGCGGAGCTGAGCGGCGAATGGTTGAATGTGGAGTGTAACACAATCTGGATTCCTGCCGCTATATTATAGAACTAGCTGTGCTCGCGACTTCGTCCGCGTGAAATAGTAATTTTTTCCCGTTTTTTTTTTACATTTTCCATTATTTCTTTGCTCCTAATAGTTGCAACGTGATGTTATATAGCCTAAAGCCTTCCTCGATAAATGGTCTATTCAACACAAAAAGAATTTTTCAATTCGGACCAGTAGTTCCTGAGATTAGCGCGTTCAAACAAACAAACAAACAAACAAACAAACAAACAAACTCTTCAGCTTTATAATATTAGTTAAGATTAAGATTAAGATTAAGATTACTGGGGCTGTTATTTAGCTACGTGCATTGTGCATACATAAGCATCAATTATAAGTTATAGAAGTACTAGCGACACGCCCTCGTTTCGCTGTGTTTTCAAATTCAAATTTTAAAAATAAAATGTAAAATTTTGTCACGTCAAAATTATCAGTGTTTCTCTACATTATATACTAGCTGTGCCGGCGGCGTCCCACGCGTGGATATTAGGTTTCAAAAATAACGGACTTCCATAAAATGGTTCCTCAATTTCAAGTGAGACCTCTGGCAATTATACTTGGGGAAAACCGCATACAAATCCATGCAGTAGTTTTTGCGTGATGCGTGTTCAAACATACATGATAAAAATTTATCCCGTTTTCCCAACATATCCATTGATTTTAGCGTGATGAACAGTATACCCAGTAGTATGAAGAATAATTGTGCCAATTTTCGTTTAAAGCCGTTGAGTAGTTTTTGTTTCTATAACGAACATACAGACAGACAGACAGACAGACGGACAGACAGACACAAAAAAAAATTACTGATTGCATTTTTGGCATCAGTATCGATCACTAATCAGTATCACCCCCTGATAGTTATTTTGAAAATATATTTAATGTACATAATTGATCTCTACAGATTTATTATAAGTATAGAAGACAGATATAAATTACATTACGGGTTAAATTACATTACGGGTCCAATACTAAATTATATGCATGTATTATACACGTAAACCTTTCTCTTGAATCCCTCTATCTATTAAAAAACGCATCAAATTTCGTTGCGTAGTTTTAAAGCTACATAAAAGCATACATAGGAACAGAGAGAAAACAAAAGCGTTTGTTATACACGGTTTTATACTCGTACTATGGTAGTGACTCGTATTAACAATTAACCTTTAGTTTTGAACGACGCGATGTTTAATTTTTATGAACAAGGACTCAACACACAAGGAAAACATTCGTCAAAACATCACGCGGAGACTGTTAAGTTTTCCCCCGCGTCCGCTAGATGGCGGTATACGGAGTTACATCGCGGTGGCGTTGTGTGTTGGCCAGACTACTAGGTCCACGCGTAACAATCTATAAGTTCTGGTTTTCACAAGCAACGTCATCAAAAAGTTTGACATTATTTTTGTAGACGACATTTACCTACTTTGGGGTGTCGTTGCTTTTTATCAATGTAACCTATAACCTATGGATGAAATAATATGTACTAGTACTAGCTGTGCCGGCAGCGTCACACGGTTATATCGGGTTTCAAAAATAGCGGACTTCCATAAAATACCTATCTATACCTATCTTTTAAGTTGGACCTCTAGCAATACATTGGTGAAAACCGCATTCAATTTCATGCAGTAGTTTTTGAATGATGCGCGTTTACCAAGTTTCGTTAAAATCCGTCCAGTAGTTTTTGTTTCTATAACGAACATAGGTACAGACAGATAGACAAAAAAATTTCATCACTAATCATCCCCTGATAGTTATTTTGAAAATATATTCCATGTACAGAATTGACCTCTCTACAAATTTATTATAAGTATATGTAGAATAGATTACTGGGGCTGTTATTTATGTGCATTGTGCATACCTACCTACAATAAAAGCATCAATTTATAAGTTATAGAAATACTAGCGACACGCTCCCGTGTCGCTTCGAGTAGGTATATGTATTTAAAAACACATTCGATATCTCAAAAACTATGAGTGTTTCTCTATTCTGATATAGTAATCTTATATATAGTAGTACCTATATATAGCTTGCAGACCTATGTCCACCAGTGAAATTCGAAAAGCTGATGATGGAATAACCCAAGACTAAATATTTTGAATTTGAATTTCAGTACCTATCTGATGACAATTTACATATTTTTGATTGAAAAATCTGCCAGAAATGTACAAAATGCAACTATATCTATTACTAGCAGTGCCAGCGACTTCGTCCGCGTGGAATAGTTTTCCCCTTTGTTTTTACATTGAAACTTTTATATTCGTAGCGCGTGGCAGCTGCGTCTGCGTTCCATTATATCTTCGCTCCTAATAGTTGCAGCGTGATGTTAGGTATATAGCCTAAAGCCTTCCTCGATAAATGGTCCATTCAACGCAAAAAGAATTTTTCAATTCGGACCTCGGTTCCTGAGATTACCTAACAAACAAACAAACTCTTCAGCTTTATAATATTAGTATAGATTGGTAGCATTATTATATCAAACTATATCGGTAACTGGATCGCGTGGATCATATAATATATTTCAATGGGTTGTTAGGCTAGTAAAAACTATAAAAACGCTCATAAAATGGTCGACAAAATAAAACTGTGACCCTCGACTTTAGGTTAGGGCAGAAGTTTTTATGTCCTTACCCTATGCGTGAAGATAAGGGTTACGGAACAATGATCGCTCGAGAATTCGAGATACATCTTATGGTATTATAGTGTAGTGTACCTACTATTTAACACCCCAAAAAAGTTGCCAGGTTAGTAAAACGATTCAGTCTTTTAAATGTTAACCTACCTATTTTTTATTTTGTTTTTTAACCAAGACATGCCACGCTGGGCTGTACTAGACAACTGATAAACTTACTTAGATACTTTTTTTTGTAAATAAATGCATAATATTATACATAGAAAACACCCAGGTCATAGTACAAGCTTCGGCTTAGTTTGGGGCTCTAGCCCCAAACTAAGCCGAAGCTTAGCTTGCTCTCTAGAGCGCTGTGTAGCCCAGCGTGGCATGTCTTGGGTTATTTATTATTATTATTTATTATTATCGGCTATTTCGTTTTGAGAACGAAAGGAGGATTCTATCGATGCCGAGCTTGACGCCTGAAATGATCAAATTGTAACAAAAAATAAAACAAAAGCACATCAAGTGACTCACATAAATAACGACAAAGTTCCACATAGTCAACAAACACAGATAAATAAACCTGAAACTTCTTAACCGTTCTCTAAAAACTTGATCCCCACTAAATCAATGTACGACCGCAATTTTTCTCTTCCATTGGTCCCTCAATAAGGTGAGAGTATCAGTCGCCCGTGACGTCATCAATCCGATAAACGACAGCTATAGGAAGGCTGAGTAAGCGTTTCTTTATTTTCAAAATTCGAATCAGAGACACTAGCGCCACAGTGGTGAAATGGCAGCGGTCTTATGTGCGAGGCAAAGGCATTATTGATGCGCTCGGTTAAGCTATGAAACTCTTTGCCAGAGCCCACGTCTCCAGATAATACCTGTTTCAAGAATTTACGGGCTTCACAATTCACAACACTTTTATCAATCAAATGAATTTGTTCTGTCCATGCGTGGATTCACAGCTAATCTGTTATCATCATCATCAGCCTATTGCAATCCACTGCTCGACATAGGCCGCTCCAGTTGTATTTAAGTGTTTATTTGTGGTACCTTCGCTGTTCTGATACCCATAACACAAGTGCTTAAGCTACTTACTTTGGGATTGGAGCAATGTATGTGATGTTGTCTGATAAAAAAATAGTACATATAAGTGATCATAAAAGAGTAGATTCATTACACATTAATTTAAAAAATAGGTATTACATTATACCAGCTAATTAACATGCGGAACACTAAATAGTTTATTAAAACATACAGTAATCGGTCGGTCGCGTCCGGACGCTAGCGTGTCCATTGGACCGGCGATCAAAGCGAGCTGACCGCCGGACCAGAAGCGAGGACAGGTCCAAATGACCTGGCGCCTAATTGGTGAGCGGGTCATAGTTGTGTCAGGAGACACCATCGATGCTATAGGTGCCACATAACCGAATAAATCACCATTTTTATATCGTCAAAAAACATCCCATTTTTAAACTAAATTCTAATTTGACTTTCAGCACCGTTTGCCCCTTCTTCCATAAAAAAAAAATTTGTGCGCTTAATATTCCATAATTGGTGCAGTGACCCTAGTTTGCGCGAGAGACGCTTCCAAAGTGGAAAACCAACGGGGCAGTCTCTTGTATGTCCTACTCACAGGTCATACTCAATACTCAAAACGCAAAAGTTGGGGCTCCAAAATCAACATAATTTCCAAATCAATGTTCTGTTCAGTTTCGTGCCCACGGCAACATAGTATCACGGCATCACAGTCTCGTGACTACTCCAAGTGGCAAATTACTTCGCCATTTATAAGAAATCGCATGTTTCACCTGACATGTGGCGTGTTCGACGATTGATATTTTTTAGCGTTCACGTAACTTAATGTGGCTTTCAGTTATGAAATTGAATGATTTTTATTACTTGCTCGAAGCTTGATTGTGTCGCTAGGTCTTGTTAATTGACTACCTGGTAGGACATACTCTATTACGTGTATACTTGTATAGACACTAAGACATCAAAGTTACAACGTAAGATCACATACGAAAGCCAAAATATGGTGAGGATATCCAGCAGTGGACTGATAGAGGCTAATGTTATCATCAATAGGCAATACGTGTCTTTTTTTAATAAGCTAAAAGACGGACTAATTACAACTTTAAGCCATAATAGCCTATTGATGATGATACTAAGTACCCCGGTCAGCTAGTTATTTTTTTTTATATACGAAGAGCGTTCAGGATGACCTCACTCCACTTGATGGTAAGCGGTCGTGAGGTCCAAATCTTAGGTCGACAGGCACATTAGGACAAGCCCTCCGCGCTTGTCGCCCTTACACTGAAGGCTCACTGAAATGCCGTTTCACACCCCGCCTAAAGAACCTAGTATTGTAAGAGGAAGAAAACACATGAGCTGGAAGGGCATTCCATGACTTAATGCCACGGGGCAGGAACGAGGAACTAAACCTCTTTTGGTATTGTCTGTATGGTATGCGGATGACAACGCTGTTCAGCACTTGTTTTTGGAGAGAGAAAAGGAGAAGATGGAATTAGTTGGAATATCTCTTCGGAGCATTCCCCATTGTAGAGACGGTAGAGAACACAAAGACTGGCAATGTATCCACGTAGTTGAAGAGGAATAACCTACATACCAAACCTTTATTCTATTCTATCCATTACCACCATCCAACGCTGAGTCCCCAAAATTAAGCCCTCCCGTACACAACATTGCTATGATTTACTGAAATGAGCCGTTGAAATCATAGGCCGTTTTGGCCCAATAAATAACAAGCAAGCCAGCCGCCCCGCGCTTCTGAAAACCTGTAATTTATTTCAATGATTTTCTATTTTATGCCTCTATTAAACGGTTCGAGGATTTATTTAATGGCGTTAGTAATGTTGACTTAATTATTAAGCGGTTGTTCACACTAGCGTGGGTGTTTTTATACGGCCGTGTTCGTATTATACTCGTATACCTACTAGCGTGAAACTCGTGAAAATTATTGAAAAAATAATTTTTTAGCTTGTGTGTGAATTTGATGTTTTAATTTATATAGTTTACTATTAATAACTAAGAGTAATATTTAATTACTGTAGAGTTTCACTAAAATCTGATTAGTAGTTTTCGCCTTCAATTCTATCCATCCAAAACAACATTTTTATAATTTTAGTAAGATTATAGAATTATCTATTTGGTGATAAATGTTAAAAAAATACACCGTGGGTGTCGTAGAAAACAACTAAGGGAATATCAGGAAGCAGGTATCATACCTTGGGTACCAATGAAACCTAGAGACCGCCTGCCAAGCATAGTGACTAGGGCAAATCCCCAAATGACAATTGTCATTGTTGGAGGTCTACAAATAAATAAATAAATAACCCAAGACATGCCACGCTGGGCCACACAGCGCCACCTAGCCCCAAACTAAGCCAAAGCTTGTACTATGGGTACTAGACAACTGATAAACTTACTTAGATACATTTTTTTGTAAATAAATACGTATTATACATAGAAAACACCCAGACCAATACAAACAGACATGTTCATGAACACAAATGTTTGCACTGTGCGGGAATCGAACCCACGACCCTTGGCTCAGAGGGCAGAGGTCACTACCAAATGAGCCACCGAGCCTGTCATTTTAAATCTGGAAACCACACATACAGTAGGTTATTGTAATGAAATGCAAAAGTTTAATCTTTTATATCTAGGATAGTCACCAGTGAGCATAAGCGTTTACTAATTAACGCGTTAACTTATTACGGGTCGAGCCACGTTTGAAGCCAGTTTTATTGTTGGTAAACACAGCTCCTTGCAAGCCACGTTTACAACGCATGGCGGTATAAAAAACAGAGCTATTTGCGTTTATTGTAGGCTGCGATGTTTATTATTGTAAATAATATGTGTAGTAAACGTTATTTTGTAACTTTCCTAAGGAAGAAGGAAGCGAGGAAGAATTTATCTACTTAAAAAAGAAATAAATGTATTTATTTACAAAAAAATGTATATAAGTAAGTTATCAGTTGTCTATGTAGTACCCATAGTACAAGCTTCGGCTCAATTTGGGGCTAGATGGCGCTGTGTGGCCCAGCGTGGCATGTCTTGGGTTATTTATTGTATTGGGTTAGGCCAGCAGTGGACGTTTGAATGCCGATAATGGTGATGATCACGCTCCTTATTCTCCTTCTACCGTACTTTCTTTGGTGAGAATATCAGATTCCTTACTTTGTTGAGTTTGATCAACAAATGAATTACAAGAGCAGAATAACAATAGGCGGTAATCCCTGCGATAGCTGATATTATCAGTCCATCCCAATTCGTAGATCCGGTTTATCTAAATTATTCAATCGCATTCATTCGATATGGCTGGTCCAATTTTCTTTCGACATCGTGACGTCAAGTAACGTTTGAATGGTGGTTTGATGGAAACTACCTTAGGGCTTTCACACACACGGAGATACGGATTACACACGAGGATTACACCACCGAAGTCCACAACTGGCAGATCGCTATCGACCTTTCTTGTTTTTTTTTATGCGAGAGGCGGCAGACGAGCACGTGTGATGCCTGATGGTAAGCAGTCGACATCGCCAATGGACACCCGCAGCTCTAACCGAGTTTAGGGTCGCTGCCGGCCTTATAATATGAATACGCTCGTTTCTTGAAGGTTCCCAAGTCGTAGCTGTTCGGAAAGACTGTTTTTTTTTATTATTACAAGCTTTTATTTAACTGTTAGTACATCAGGCGGACCGTAAGCTTGTTTGCCACCCTAGTGGTACAAAAAAAACTTGCAATGTATGTTTGTTCGGGTGGAATCTTACAACTCAATTTTCATGCTCAGCCTACAGCCTAAGCCTCTACAATCTAGTTAAGATACTTAAGTACTACCAATTAAAATTTAAATGTCCAACTAAGACCGTTTGAAATTCAAACATTTCTATCTACTTACAATAAGACGTGTGTTTCTTGGCGAAACAAAAAAAGTCGGCCGTAGTGAATTCGTAAGCTTGTAAAAACAACCCTTCATGCAAATTAGAATCATGTATTCAAATCATCTGAAACAAAGTGCACAATCAAAATTAACTGTAAAACCTTTTATTTAACCCTCGAACTACTTAAAAGTTTATTTAAACCGTCTCTGCCACAACGATTGACCCAAAAAAATAAAGTTATGTTATTCCTAGGCAAACTTTGTTCGTATTAAGCTGCCCAGAGAATTACACCAGAACGTATTTGACTTTACCAAATTGTTTTTGTTTCAAATTTGTTTAAACTTTGTTTTTATGCTTTGGCTCGTGCCAGTCCAGGGGAATGGAATTTTATTCTGGCTGGAATTCAGGATGAAGTTGGAGCAAAAATGGGAGTGTTCGGAATATTTTGGGCGCTCCTAATGTCGCTGCGTTGTCATATAAAAAGAACGTTAGTGTACTTGATCGAGTTATAAATATCTAGATAGAACAAGAACACTTTATAAGCCGACCTGAGTTCACCTTTTATTTAAGTCTCGGCTCAGTCATGACATGACATGATGTCAAAATGCTATGAAAAAATCTGCAAATATAATCTTTAATTTGTTCATCTCTTCGTCCTTTGGAATCCAAGCAGTGTCATGGACAACTTGTCTTTTTATCAGTTGTCTAGCACCCATAGTACAAGTTTCGGCTTAGTTTGGGGCTAGATGGCGCTGTGTGGCCCAGCGTGGCATGGGTTGGGTTATTTATCTATTTATTTTAACGTCTAAAGAGAGTAGGTACTTTCATTCTTCACGACCCTGACATTGTAGAGTCTATGAGCGGTTACCATTTATCATCAGACGGACGCTTGCTCGTATTCCATTCTCAGTAAACAACCAGTATTTTTAATACCTCTTAAATGATTCATGACTCCCGAAACTAACATTTTCGAGTCATGCACAAATGACTCTAGTCTGGACTCTAGTTTGGACATTAGTAATAGAAATTTGGTTCTCCAATGATTATTAGAATTTTATTTTATTCTTTCCGTGACCTTTATTGTAATAATTTTGCGAAAATAAATCATATTTAGCACTTATACCTATCTACTGGCTTTAATTAGTACACTTTTAGAAAAAAAATCTTACACATTTATTTAAAAAACACAATTCACAATCACCCTTATTTAATTTAAACAAGATCTGTCCAATACAGCTATAGATATATCTGCGAAGCCTCCATAAATCTACGCCAATTGTCACTCAAAACAGATTTTAATCAGTACCTCTCGCTTCCCTCAATGTTATCTTATCAGCGTATACTACAAAATACCTACGGGGGTACACTTTCTCTTTATTCAAAATCCGGAGACAATTTCCTCTCTCGCCCGTCCTTAGCACACAAAACGCCTTTAAAATAAACAGCGCACAATGAAACAATATTACATTTAGGTACAAAGAATCTGAAGGGAAAATATTTTCTGTCTCAAGTGGGTCTTCCTTGTATTTTTGTATCGTGTTACGATATCACTGTGATTTCATGTCTAGTACAATATTTATAGCATAAGTGTATTAGGTGTTCTTATTTGTTTCAAGTAGCAAGACGCCTGATAGAAACAAACACTTTATTTTTCTCGTTATTTCATAAAACAATAAATGATAGAACATCTTGAAGTAGGTACCTAATTGCTTTTATGCTTCATGAAATAGCTTTTGTAAGTGAAACGTTATCAATCTGTTTTTATAAGTCAAGCGTTAACGAACTCTATTGGCTTATCAGGCTTAATTACAATGAATTAGGTTCAAATCAGTTCAATATTATAATTAACTAGCTGTGCTCGCGACTTCGTCCGCGTGGAACAGTTATTTTTTCCCCGTTCTTTTTTTACATTTTCCATTATTTCTTCGCTCCTAATAGCTGCAGCGTGATGTTATATAGCCTAAAGCCTTTCTCGATAAATGGTCTATTCAACACAAAAAGAATTTTTCAATTCGGACCAGTAGTTCCTGAGATTAGCGCGTTCAAACAAACAAACAAACAAACTCTTCAGCTTTATAATATTAAGATTAATTCAAAACAAGATCGAATTATTTCAAGATCCAATTAATTTTGAATCCTAATTGTTTACGTAAAAATGCATTAACGTCGTAAGACCGAGATATCCAGACACAATAGCTTAAATAAAAGATTGGGATTTTAAGAGGACATTAGCCCTTATGCCTACAAACTTTTCAAGGGCCGACAACGCATCTGTGATCTGTGTTTAAGGGCCAAAGTGATCACTTACTCAGGTGACCTTCACGGCCGACTGTTAATAAATATAAGACGAGAGATATTACTTTGGTACCAAAGTAAGTAGCTTCAAATAAGACTTATTCTGGAAATCAGAAGGTAGGCGAAGATACCGAGATCTTTTCATAAAATATTTATTAAGTACAGTTAGCATCAGATATTATGTGAGCACAAAAGCTGTTCTGATAGATAGCACACAATGCATAAAAAACAATTAAAAAGAGATCGCTACATGCGATAAGGCCGCCTAAATTGGACTTTGTTTTTGTTTGTAATGTGTTTTTCTGTAATGTCTGTGTTTTTATGCTATAAAGAGTTTCTATCTATTTCTATCTATCTAAAGAGTGGTTATCGGGTTCCTTGCCTTTTCGATATGAAACTGATTTTTGAACACGGTGGTAGAGTAATTTTTTGTCTGTACCTTCATAATTATCATATCGTTTCATATCACCTTTGATGATCAAGTGTTTGTCATAAGTAAGTATAAGATGTTTAATCTGTTGTTTTAAATTAGGGTTTTTGATGTTCATAATATTTTAAAAAAATCATCTATGGTATATTTGTGGCTGTCTATTAAGAGCTCATATATCTATCTGATATCGATTGTGAAGGGTCGCGGGTATAGGTATTTGGATTAAAAGGCGGTGGTAATGTTAATGTTATTGTTGTATTTAAATAAATTTTTATTCTTCTATTTGAATGTTCACAATGTTAAACTAAAATTACTGTTATAATGTTGTGAGCGCACCCGGTCGCGATCGATCTGTGATTTGCACTAAGTTGGTAAAATTGTAGTCGATCGCAATCGATTGCGCCCTAGTTAGATGTCACGTGTTCGTTTGCGTTACACTGAACAGATTGTAAATATTTAAAATCTACGAAAAGATATTACATTTTGTACAATCTGGTGCTAACTGTACGCTCAAAATGATATTATTACATTTTGTACAATCTGATGCTAACTGTACGCTCAAAACGATATTACATTTTGTACAATCTGATGCTAACTGTACGCTCAAAACGATAAAATATTTCCAATTCCACCGCTAATACCTCTCATTGCCAAATTCATCAGCGCTTCTATCAATTCGGAACACAAGTAACAACTCTGATTACTTTGAAATATCAAGTGACAATGTGGGCCATCACTGGCGCTGGAAGTAAAATTGCAAAGAAAAAACAAGAACTCATCAAACTTGTGATTTGTTTGCAATGGAGGCCTAACAACTGATTGGAGCGCCAAATGGGTCGGAAACTGATTTTGGAGTTAGTTAAAGAAGTCGCCTGGGGCTCCTGTACCGCGTTGCTATTCAGGAAACGATCGACTGTGGGACAGGTTGAATAAATACTTTTTGTACTGTGTCGTATATATGTAATTAGAGATAATTTGTAGGCAACTTATCTGTAATTATGGTATATCCACAAAATGGTAGGCTATATTGTGGATTGTAGGTATAGAAATTAATAATAATTAACCTAAGACATGCCACACAAGGCCACCTATAGTTCATTCGCGATTAGCCAATTAAAACGCTAGAAGCCTGTCAGTGTGGCCTGTCAGTGACCTGTCAGTCACTATTTTCTTAACGCGAATGAACTATAGTCCTTAACTAAGCCAAAGCTTGTAGCTTCTAGACAATTCATTAACTTTTGTAGATACTTTTTTATCTACAATATTATGTACGCACACTTTATGCTCATAATTATGCAGAGGAAAGATTTGTATCTTTGTGTGTGTGTTTGTAATGATTAATAAATAATAAATAAATATCAGACAACATTACATACATTGCTCCGATCCCAAAGTAAGTAGCGTAAGCACTTGTGTTATGGGTATCAGAACAACGAAGGTACAAATAAATACTTAAAAAATAAACACCCAGACACGCAACAAACACAAGTGTTCATCACACGAATGATTGTCCCGGGTGGGAATCGAACCCACGACCCTTGGTCCAGAAGGCAGGGGTCACTACCAATTGAGCCACCGAGCCAGTCAATTACATTTTATTTTACAATTACAGTTTGCCACACTTCTGTATATTGGGCATTTTCGCATCCAAAGTAATCTAGCTGTAACAAATCGTGCACCCTCGATCTGAGCGCGTCTGAATAAGAAATGACGGCCATATTAAAATTGGGCCGATCGATAGCGGCCCGGCTAATGCCTGCCACGTCAGTTACAAGGTACGATATTAGTTCCGAGTTTGTCACGTTATGGTAACAGTAAATCGCAACTGGATTAGGTATTTTTCACGCAATGTTATGGTTACGCAATCGTGTTGCGCTGACGGAATATTAGGTTGGTACGCGTTTCGTTTTATTTTTATAAGGCAGCGCAGACGACAGACTATCCGTGACGCACTTTTTTGCAATTATATGCAGTAACGCACACGACGCGCAAAAATCTGTCGCGGAGATTTTCATTCTGTCGGCAGACCTAGACGCTCTTTTTAAATGTCTCAGACGCAGACTCTATCGCACAAAAAGTGTACCGTCTGCGCTGCACCTAAGACATCACGTATTAAAGGGAGTGAGCTAACATCTTTTCGCTCCAAGCCACCCTCACCTACTCGTGGTGCATCCTGCCGAATAACAAACGAGGCTCTGGCAACCGACCGGTGCGGTGGTGGTATAACCATCACGATTGAAGGCGTAGCTAAATACGGGCAGCAGCTTCACCGGAGCGAGGAGCTACGGCCTGCGATCGCCAATCCGCCTGCCTAGCTTGGATATTATGAGTAAAGCTTCCAAATGTTTACCCAAGATGGCGAACAATTGGAGAAGCCTATTCTAGGTACATATTAAAATTATCCCAGTGAAATTACGTTTACGTTCAAACACTCCGTTGATAATCAGGAAGTGAAATCATAATTCATAACAAACCTAATTGCACAGATAGTAATCTACGCAGTGTTGATACTCTTTGGGTAACAATATCTCCATTTTGATTTATTATTCAAGCGTGATGATTATCAGTCCGCCATTATGGTACGGATGAGAATATTATTTCAATGGTACCGTTATCGCGTCTACTTTGGCTTACGATAACTAAAATGCGGGTCCAATTCAAACTAAAACGAATCGAATAAATCCTCTTTTCAAAAGTCATTTTAGAAAGCGCTGGCCACTAAATTAATCTTTTAGAAAAATATTAAAAAAGGGAATAGTAAATTCAATTTCAAATTTCGATGCCCGTTTGTTTTTATAAAAGTTACCTGCTTTTACTCTCCTGATTTTTAGTAAGTAGGTAAACGCAGTATATACTCGTAGTTTCGGGAGTTGTTATTAAAATTGAACTTTCCTGTTTCGTATATTTTTATAGAATAGAATAGAATAGAATAGAATAAAATTTATGGGGAATTTTATTTATAGGGATTGAATTAATCGGACCGGTGCAAAATGCATGTATTGATTTACATATTTATGCCTGGCGACCCAAGAGTTGTAACCGGAAAAGAATGGGCAGCATAACGTATGCATATTCTATGTATAGGCTTCATACTTTCGATTGATATAGAATTTATCTAATATATCAAACCGGTGAAATTTTTAACCATGCTTACCCCATGCAACAAATCATACCCTGGAACAAAATTTGATCGGCAACCAATATGCATTATATTTATTGACATATTTAATTACATAAAAAATAAGTTCCATCCAATAAACGTCTGGGTTAAAGTCGTTGTATGGCGGGGTCCTCTACTACGAGCTACGTTTACTTTTCTAACTACGCATTACCAGACATGGAAAACCTTTTCGCTCATACTTAATATAAATTTAAAATGTCTGCCGTGTTAAAGCTTTTAGCTTTGCCTAACATATTATTATGGCATGCGGTAATGTCTTGAAATAAACAACAGAGTTAATTCTATGACGTCTAGCAATAAAGTGTTCTCTTTATATGAACGTAATTAAAATTTTAATAGCTTAGTCTCCATAGGTAAGGAAATTCATAAAAAAATATAACTCATTATGTTATTTCCATATTATTACTTTTTGTTCACAAACTCACGACGAAATACTGCCAGTATTTGTCGAGTCGAGGGATCAATTGAAACTTTCAATAAGAGACTTATCATCGTCATCATCCTATCGCAGTCCACAGCTGGACATAGGCATCTCCAGCTGTTCGCCACTTTGGGCAAACATCTAGAGGCTTAATAATATAGGCTTATTAATGGCCCATAATCGCCACGCTGGGCAGGCAGGTTGGCGATCGCAGGGCGTAGCTCCTCGCCCCAGCGATGCTGCCCGTCATCGGCCCCCGGTCATCGCCACTAGTCAGTATGGGTATACGCGACATTTATTATGTAGATTTGATTGTTAATACACAATTGACTTCAACCTGTAAGGAATAGGGAATATGCATGACATTTTTTATGGATTTATTGAGATCATTTATCTTCCAGATACATAAATATCGAAGAATTTTTAAAATACCTTTTCTATTAAGCGAGTTATAAAGCGTTAAAGTTATTGCTTAGACAGAGAGATCCCACGTGGCGGATGACGTCAAGTACCATGCCCGCCATACAAACTCCATAGGAAAATCTGTTTGGCGTGAGAGAGACGGATATAGTTACTTTCAACGACTGTATCTCGCCCAATTTTCAGCCAATTTTGATTTTGTTTTCACTGTTTGTGATATATTTTTATCTTTTTTACGATAAATTAGTAAATACATGAAATTATTTTTCATGCATATTCCCTATTAAAGTCCTACGAAATGTTTGGTGTGTATTAGTCCCGTTTATAAAAGTTTTAATTGTAATGGAACGCAAAAGTTTAAAATTTGGTCATGAAAACCGACACCCCCGATAAAAGCTCTATAAAAGCTCTAGGTATACAAAATCGTTACTGAAATTTATGCAGGCAAAGATGCATGAAAAAAAATAGTGTTCACAAAAAAAAATTGTACGCATCATTATAGTCTGCTCATTGATACACGTATTAAAATGTGTTTTTTATTGTTCCAGATGAAATGGCGAGTGGCTGGCGGGATGGGTTTGCCACTTGCTGCAGTCATCTTCTTCATGCTACCCCTGTTCACGTCATCCACAGGAGACATACGTGAGTATCATCAACATCATCATCATTTCAGCCTTATCAGGTCTAAGTCTGATATTAAGTCATCATCATCATCCTCTTAGCGTTGTCCCGGTTTGTGCCTCCGCTTTGACCATGATTTAGCGAGTCTGGTTATTACATTGAAGCGACTGCCATCTGACCTTCGTAACCCTCAGAAAGAGTAACCAGTAGAGATGCGCCGAATATTCGTTTGGTATTCGGCATCTTTTCCACTATTTGTATTCGGCCGAATTATTCGGTTTTAGTGCCGAATATATTCGGTTTGAGTATTTCTATATTCTTGGCTACATGACATGGAATAAAACTGAAGACAAGGTTTTTTCTTATGTAAGATTGTTTTTAATATTTACCTACTTATAATAAATCTGTAGAGAAGTCAATTCTGTACATGAAATATATTTTCAAAATAACTATCAGGGGGTGATTAGTGATCTATACTGATGCCATAAACGGAGGGACAAATGAGAGGGATTTATGGGGCAAAAATTAGCGATCCGTTCAACGAACGATCATTTTCGTTTTTTGTAGTAGGGCCCCTGCACCATAAATCGGTGTCTCCTCGCCGAGTCCCTGGTCGTACGGTGGTAAATTTTACGGATTTTTTCTGGTAACCATAAAGTAACAAGCAAAATCAAACAGTGGAATACCCTATTATTTATTTACCTCCCCTTTTCCCCCCAGGACACCACGGCACGTCCAGGGCGCGAGGCTGGCGCGGCGGCGTTCAAACCAGCGCTGACGTTACGGCCAACAATTCGATAAGCAACGTGACTGCACAGCTCGGCGGCACGGCGTACCTCCACTGCCTCGTCGGCCACTTGAGCGAAAGAGGCGTAAGTAGCTTTTTTTTATGCAAGAGGCGGCAGACGAGCAAGCCTGATGGTAAGCAGTCGACACCGCACATGGCAACTGGATCGAGCTCTAGGGTCGCTGCCGGCCTTTTAAATAAGAGTACGCTCGTTCCTTGAAGGCTCCCAAGTCGTAGCTGTTCGGAAAGACTGACCCAGGGAGTTGGTTCCACAAAACCGATGTGCGTGGTAAGAAGTTCCTCATAAAGCGTACAGTGTAGGATCGCCTACCATGAAAATGATGAGGATGGAATTCTGGATCTTCATTTGTTTACTTACACTGATAATGCTCTCCTGGCCGAATTTCGGGTTAGACTAGCCGGTATGATGGGTCAGTTTTCAAGAATACCTTTTTTTCCTTTGTGATTATGATGATAGCCAAGACGGCTTTGTCTTCATCACCAGACTACGAGCGAGGAGGCTACCACAATGACAGATGGACTTATCCACTTCACACACTGGTAATGGACTGGCTCGGTGGCTCAATCGGTAGTGACCTGCCTTTGGTAGTGCCTTCTGAACCAAGGGTCGTGGGTTCGATTCCCACCCGGGACAACGAATTTTCGCGTATCCAAACCCTACAGGTACCCATAATGTCAACACACACCAATACATTATTCCCTTTGTGTCTTTTCAGCAAGTTTCCTGGATCAGGAAGAGGGACTGGCACATACTGAGTTCCGGGAAGTTTACTTACACAAACGACGAGAGATTTCAGGTAACAATATCATTGAAGCACTTTACTTAATTAGAGGATTAGAATTGATCATAATTGAGTGAGCAACCACAAAGTAAAAAATTAAATGTGTAAAGGTAAGCACACTTCTTTGAAAAGCGTTGCCTTTTTACTCATAGAGTACCTATTGGAGTATGGAGTAATAAAACATGGAGGGGAAAGCTGTGCTGGGGGGATGGACGAAGCAAGCCGGCATTCGATTAGCAGCATTGACCGAGGACAGACATCGAGGGAAATCTATGTTCGGCTGTAGTCTTATACTATGAATGAAGCTTACAGTAGGTGCTGTTTACTGACTTTATTGTAACTTAATTTTATCTACTTATTTCCAAAAATCATTAAAAAATTCATAGGTATAAATATTCGTATACATTTGAGACAACAGTAACAGCTACTGCATACATAACTACAACTCTATGTTGAAGTGAGGGAGTTCTCTCAGAAAAAACTTTACTGTCCTTTTTATTTATAAAAAATTTGGGAAATCTATTTTGGATCTAAAATTAACCAAAAGTCAAACTTACAGCACTCGTTTTTTTAAAACCGATGTTAAAAAATAACAGATATAAAACATTTCACCGTTAGCTTTTAGATTTTTCCGACTTTACATGACGCAAAAATTTGCAATGTAAATGAAACTGAGAAGCCGAAGGCGCAATCTTTTGTATTTTTTTCATTCAATTCGTATTTCCGATATTCGAATATATTCGGAATTTGTCTGACGCATTGCCGTAGTAGTGTTTTTATGCTGTATGTGTTTAAAGCATGCACCTAGGTAGGTAGCGTGTGGTAATTCCACACGATTTATGGTAGGTAGCACCTTAGCTGCCCCCTAGCATTGCAGAGTCTATGAGCGCCGGTAACCGTTTAACATCAGATGGGCCGCTTGCTCATCTGCCACCTACTACTGTAATAAAAACGCTAATTAAAATGTATTAAGTATATTATATTAATGAGTGATACACATGATACAAAAACATACCTGCCACAAATACACACATTAACTTTCAGACTCAAATCAAACACAAATAATCATCAGATGATAGTTAAACCCAGATGGAGTTTAAACTCTATATAAAATCTTCAAAAGGGCTACCTAGGAGTTTAAAAAAGCTTGTAGCTTTTAATAAACGCAATACTCCTTTAAAACTCTGTAGCCCAACAGCCAAGTCATTAAAACTAAGATGAGATATCGTTCGGTAAATAATAATCGCTTCGAAATTCTCTCTTAATTGAATTCTGTTCAATCTGTATTAATATTGTAAAGAGGAATGATTTGTTTCTTTATATTGATAGGCTCCGAGCCTTCTAAACTGATTTTTAATACTTTTGACAGTTATCAGCTACATTATAAGAGCACTCTGTGACAAAATATTCTGTAATTCAAAGTAATAAATTAAACAAAAAAAACCTTTTTAAGAAAGCTTTTATTTACTCGTAAATGCCCTAAAAAGAAGGAAATACATTTTTACTTACAAATTTTAACCGTTTACTTAAAGCCTATACACAATTCATAAAATCATAAAAGCTTGTTGCGACGTTACATACGCATACATAGGGACAGACAGACACGAAAAGTGACTTTGTTTTATATTATGCAATGATGATTATTATTGTCTCGGGTCTGAGTATTCTGGGAAACGCCACATCATCTAGTATTTATACTACAAGGGTAAACTATAGTTTGAGACCATTAGATTTGTGTGAATTGGTAGGTCGACTGATTAGTCGACCTACATCACGACGGCTTAAGAATCATTTTCGCTATAAGAAAACGACTTTCTGGTTGACACATTGCACCACAAACATCGTTATTTTGGTTAAAACCTTTAAGCTTTACCTGTAGAATTTCCAATAAAAAATTATATAATGTAAAAAATTATAAAAAATTAAATATATAATGGCAATAAAATTTATACAACATTTCAGCAACAGGACCCATTAAAATCGTACACCAACAGAGAACAAATGAAATTCACAAAGCAAACACGCTCCTGTAATATTAAAAGACCGTTCTCTTTTATGTGACGACATAATCCAAGCCGCAGTTACGTCACACATTCCGTAGGGAGCATTAGCGAAAGCTAATGGATAAATTCTGAGTGTGTAATAGTCTTTAGAAATAACCTCCCGACGTTAGCAAGCTGAGACGAGAAAGTAATTTTTTTATTAGTTTTTTTTTTATAGTAGCTCGACATAATAGCTTCCCTACGCCTGGATGGAAAGCGAAAGAGAAGCCGAAGAGGCTGTGACAACGGACAAGTAACTGGTCAGTTACCTGTCAGTTGTCACCGCCATGCCTGCCTAACCTTACAAGCTCCGCAAACCCCACTCACCGGCAGAAACACGACCCGGAAGTCATTTGGCTGCGGTATTCTATAGGGTGGAGGTCCTTCCCGGACGGGCAGCTAAATTCAAACGAACATTCGCTATGCCCTACCTCTCTTAAAAGTTACTTCGAAAATAAATGAATGCGCCAGGTCATCAACTTATTGCAGTCCACATAGTCCAATGGTGGTAGATCCATCCGAATATCAAAGAAAGCTCTGGCAACCGACTGGTAGCGATATAACCATCACAATTAAAGGTGTAGCTAAATACCACAGGCCGATGACGGGCAGCAGTATCACCGGAGCAAGAAGCTACGCCCTCTGACGCCAACCCACCTGCCTAGAGCGGCGATTATGGGTAAAGCCGAAGACGAAAGTAGCGAACAACTAGAGAGGTCTACGTGCAATGTACAGCAGTGTACTGCGATAGGCATCTAGGGGTGAGAGCCTTCCGCTCCCCCAACAGTCCGGTGAACAAGGCCTGCCTGGCCATCATCGTAGTCATTTAGAAACAAAAAGCGATAGGCTGATGATTAAAAACGTACCTAACTAAGTACGCTAGGTCAGCTAGTTCATGATAACAAAGAAAAGCATTTGCGCTACCTACTGAAAACCTCCTTCTAACTTGCCTGAAAATCCTCCAACTAATTACGACTCGCTAATATTAAAAGACCATTCCCTTTTATGTAACAACCTAATCCCGACCACAATGACGTCACACACATTCTGGATAGCGCATTAGCTAAAGCTAATGGTTAAATTCTGCGTTCGTAATAATCGCATGAAATAACCCAGTAGAGCAGGGAAGAGCAACCTACTCGAATGCTGGTCACTGTAGAAAAAATTTATGAATGAATTTATTTACCGTTTAAAAATAAATGATACCTAAAATATAAGCTACATAAATATTGTCTTCATAAACACTAAGTATTTGATTACTGATATTAGCCAACCATTACAATTGAAGGCGTAGCTAAATACCACCGGCTGAAGACGGGAGCATCGTCACCGGAGCGAAAAGCTACGCCCCGCAAACGCCAACCCGCCCAGATGTTTGCCTTAGTGTCGAACAAGTGGAGAGGCATATGTCTGGCTGTGGACTGCAATAGGCTCATGATGAGGATGATGATGATAGCCAAGCAATTACCCATATAATTTAGGCTGACGTTACTACTAAAAGGATCGAGACAATATGGCGAAAATCACGGATTCAGATGTCACATTTTGTTTGAAAGATTATGTGATTCACGTAATATTGTACTACAAAAAGTGGGATAGGATTCATTGTCGGAACGTGTTTCCTTCTTCTTGCTACAGTAAAAGAAGCTTAAACGAATATATCAAAAGCTAACATAGTAGTGTCGTATTACGTGAGATCCGAGCTTCCCATAAAATGTCAATTATAAATGTACGTAGAATAGAATAGAAGGTGAGATTTTTTAATTGATTATTTCAGCTGAACAGACTCTTTATTCTGTAAGAAATAAAACTAAATGACGTCATGACACAGGAATGTTACCTTTAATCACTTTATCTGGCCATTGAATAACCAGACGAAATAAAAACACATTTTAGAAGCTCAGAAATAAATTTACTTGTTCTAATTTAGTACATCTAATTCAGTTGATAGCTCACCTAACCTCTTCTCTGTAACTATCCTCTACCCTAAGGTTGTCTGGAAGAGATCGCTTATAGCGATAAGGCCGCCTATATTGTACAGCATAATGATGATGTCTACTATACATAGTTTTAAATCAATTGTTTGGTGTGCAATAAAGAATATCTTATCTTATCTTACTACTGGTATTCTGCAGAACTAGGTAAAGCAAAGGGAAAGAAAATGCTAACAAGGAACTACTTTGTTAATTATTACCTATAAGTGTACCTCTTTAACTTATCAAACAATACCATTACTTAATGCAATGGCAGACTACAATAATTAATCGATACTCGTATTATTACATTATGGCATAGGCCTTGTAATGAAGTAATTTATTTGCAGTCAAAGGGATCATTTACATAAAACAATAAACATTTTATTTTTAATGTAAAATCAAAACTTTACTTACATTGTATTAATATTACAATAAATTTACTTTTTAGTAAGTACAATGTGCAATTGCCTAAAAGGAAGAAACACGACAGACGAAAGAAAAGCCATCGTATACTATTCGTTACTGCACCGTAGAATACCTATGTAGTATCCGTAGCACACGTAGCGTTCGTAGCACTCGGGGCGGTCGTAGCACTCGGAGCGCCCGCTGCATTAATAGAGGTGCTCCGTACAGCAGTAAGCGTTTCGTTGCGTCACATACTAGGATTCTGCAACAATAAGGCCTCTAGCATACGAAGTATTTAAAATTCGCAGAAGACTCGTGCTTCAGGGGCGAGTGTCTTCTGTGATGTACGTATAGATGCCAATTTTTTCGTTTATTATGATTCAAACACGCGTAAAACGCGATACAAACGCGTATGTGAAGCGCGCATATACAGTCGTTTTTTGTGCTTCGACTGCGCGTTTAAATACGCCGGGTGCGTAGGGCCTAAGTATTTCGTTACGTCACATACAAGGATGCGTTATACGCTTCTATGGCAATAAAGGTCTCCTGATTACGTTGACACGGCATGCTTTGTTAGCAAACAAATTGTACCATAGAAACGTTAGTATTTTACTTTGTTTTTATTTAATAATTTCTCGACAAACCTCACCTGTACGCATAATAAGAATGTTCTCGCTGAAAGAATATAAATAAATAACTCAAGACTTGCCACGCTGGTGTATTGGTATAAGGTGTAGGTAGGTACCCGTATATTTTCAAACACAAACTGGAATTAGATGAATACTTAAACAAAACTTTGCTAGCACATGTGTGCCGTAAAACCGAACAGCTTTTTATTTTAAAATTGCGTCTCTAAATTTCGATTTTACAAGGATAATTCAGGATCATTTAAACGAAGCTTGAAGAAGCATCTTGCGGGCCAGTAAGGCCGTATAATGACTGGAAACTATGGTTTCCCGGCTGTTATTAAAGCAATTTAGACTCCCTATTCATAGCTATGATATTATGCCATTATAAATAAGACTAAGTACTACTTGTCAATAAAACATTTATTTTATTTTATTTATCCTAATATATTTATATATATCAGTTATGTACCAAATTTTTACCACACTACTTACATAATTTTGTTTCTGCTTCGCCCAAATGGTAGACTTTGATTCAAAAATAAAGATAATTTATTTATTTATTAAGCCTGACTTTTGTACAATATTTATTTTTGTGCATAAAAAAAACAATAAATAAACAAGTCCTCTATATCTTAATCCTCTTACTTTTATGCTAGTAATTAATCATAGCTATTCGTTTAGCATCCAAGTCTAACCCAAATCTCAAATCTGGCTCTAAGTTGCTTTTATTAATTCAATTAAGCGTATAATTAATTATAATTTGTAGAATAACAGCGAAATAACATTTCATTAGGACAATTTGTCAACGTAACAAGGGATTATGTCATAGACGTAAGTCTAGGACATGGTAAATTTTAATCACGAGTCTAGTTAGTGCAATTAGTCGCTGGATTATCAATGGGTAATACTAACTCCCTACTATTTGGTACTTACTTACTTGCTTGGCATGAAGGGAACGACCTATCATCTTTTCGCCCCAAGCCAACTTCACCTGCCTTTCGTGTATCCTGCTGAATAAAGAAAGAAGCTCTGACAATCGACTGATGGCGGTATAACCATCACGATTGACGGCGTCGCTAAATACCATGCGCCGGAAATGGGTAGAAGCGTCACCGGAGCGAGAAGATACGCCCTGCGATCGCCAACTCGCCTGCCCAGCGTGGCGATTATGGACAAAGCCTCCAGATGTTTGACCAAAGTGACGTATACACTGGAGAGGTCTAGGTCTAGATGAGGACTGCGATAGGATAATGATGATGATATATTTAATCATCATCATCAGCCTATTTAGTTATGCCTTCAATCGGTTGCCAGCACCTCGTTTGCTATTCGGCAGGATGAACCACGGGTAGGTGAGGTTGACTTGGAGCGAAAAGATGATAGGCCTCTCCCTTACATTCCATGATATACTTATTTAATAGAGATTTTAAACTAAAAATGTTGCCTCCCACTGATCTACACGAGCCGATGGCCGCAGATAGATTCAATATTGAATTTAGCCTCGCCGGATAGTCCAATTATTGTTAATATTCATTTGGCCAATACTAAATACACAGTCATTGAAATCCGAATGCTGAATCAATTTCGGCTCATAATTGAAACTACAGTTTTAATGAATACGGTACATTATTCTCTATGTACGGGATTAGAATGACGAATTACGTGCATTCATCATCATTATCATCAGTCTATTGCAGTCCACTGCTGGACATAGGCCTCCCCAGTGGTTCGCCACTTAGGGCAAACATCTGGAGGATATACCCATAATCGCCACGCTTGGGCAGGCGGGTTGGCGATCGAAGGGCTTAGCTTCTCGTTCCGGTGACGCTGCTGCCCGTCATCGGTCTGTGGTATTTAGCTACGCCTTCAATTGTGATGGTTATACCGCTACCAGTCGGTTGCTAGCGCCTCGTTTGTTATTCGGCAGGGTGCACCACGGGCAGGTGAGGTTGGCTTGGAGCAAAAAGATAGACTGCTCTATTATATGTCCCTAGTGGTCACCATGGTCGAAATCGGCCGAAGATCACGATAATCACTTGAAAAGTTTAAAGTTGTGCATGAGAGCAAACGTATTGAATGTGTTCGGCAGAATTAAGCAAATTTGCTTAAATGCAAAGCCGAGTTGAAATTTTACCTGATGCCAAACGAAAATGTTGTAGCAGAGTGATACACTTACTCAGACAAAGCCTATTCACTTCTGTTTTGGGAGACGTCCAAGTATTAACTTAACTTCTATTGGACAAATTCCGTTTAAGGTTGCCAATTGTTATAAATTAGATAATTTTGTACTTTATATGTTACATTGATTTTGGTTATAATAATATGTAATGAACATTTGTTGCGGATTCGATTCTTTTAGAGTATAACCATTTGTGTACAAACATGTCGGCTGGTAATGGTCTATGTGTTTGCTATGTATAATTTGGGTTTTTTTTTGCAAAAAAAAAAACCAAGTAAGTAAGATGGTTTAGTACCCATAGTACAAGCTTTGGCTTAGTTTGAGCCCAATGACTTTTGGGTTATATTTATAAAAAATATGATTATGACCCTTGCTTGCTTTACCCATAATAGCCATGCTGGGCAGGCGGGTTGGCAATAGCAGGGCATAGCTCCTAGCTCCAGTGACGCTGCTGCCCGTCATCGGCCTGTGGTATTTCGCTATACCAGTCGATTACCAGAGCCTCGTATGTTATTCAGTTTGTGATGTAAGGGAGCGACCTATCTTCCTTTCGCTCCAAGCCTCTTTGCTCTCTTACCTATGGTACATCCTGCTGAATAACAAATAAAAATGACTTTTCTGTTAACTTTTAAACTATAATGAAATATGTTGATGCACATATCATGTCCCCGTACCTACTAATAACACAATACCGTTAATTACAATAACGAATGTCGGAGTTGTAATTTATCAAGTTCGTTATAAATTACAAATAATCACCTGTGGGTACGAACCGGGCTCAAAGGCATGGTAATTAATATTCTTTTTTGTGTACACTTCAAACAAAACAATGTTTAGCCTTTGTTTTTGTTTGTATTTAACGCATTGAGGAATACATCAATTTCAACAGCAAGTATCTTTAATACCTTTATGGAATAAAAGACCAACAATACAATACATTTTATACAATTAACATAAAATATATACTACAAAATAAATATTGACATTAATACATGACACGCTGGACCACACATCGCCATCTAGCCCCAAACTAAGCCGAAGCTTGTACTATGGGTATTTGATATGCGATATACTTACTTAGTTACGATTTTTATGTAAATAAATACATATTATACATAGTAAACACTCAGACCAATACAAACAGACTTGTTCAATCACACAAGTGTCTGTAAGAAGGCAAAAAACTAAGCAAGCTCTACATACTGTAGTTATCATGATTAAACATAGTTTATTTATACAACAAATTAACAATATCCTTTTCTTTTAGGTCTTACATGGGGAAGGGTCAGAAGACTGGACACTCCAGATTAAGTTCGTCCAGAAAAGAGACAACGGGACCTACGAATGTCAGGTAAGTTAGCCTTTCCTTAGTTAGTTAGTTAGTTCGAATGGGCCGTTTTCCGCAACTCGACGACAAAGCGCCTATTTTGCGTGTGGTGGGCTGCCCATGCTATCCTTGAAGATGTTGCCTATTGCCAGCCCAGCTCATCCAGGAAGCCCAGCAGACTCTTCAGCCTGCTGAAGACGTCTCGGAGTGCTTCAGGCTGACCGAGGTGTTGTGACCTGTACGATGCCACACCAGGGCATTCCATCAGAATGTGGGCGGCTGTTTCCTCGGTTTCTAGGCATGCTCTGCACAGTGGACTGTCCGTGATGCCTAGATTTTGGAGATGCTTGTTGTAGGGGCCGTGGCCTGTCATGACCGCCACGATCTTTCCTTTCCTTAGTTATAAAGTTACTTTTTCTATCCGGCCTTAGCCGTACTGTACTTATACGGTAGATACGTAAGTTAGCACTCTCCGTTGCATCGCTCTCACAATGGAATGAAAGGTATTTTTATACCCGTTTTCACGATACCGCCCGCGCCTGGTCGCTTTTCCCCCCAAACATACGTCCGTAGGGCATCTCCCAGCAACGCCCTGAGCCGAGGCTCGAGCCCCACAGAGGGCGCCCTCAGCAACGCAGCAGCTTCTAGGGTTGAGAGCCTTCCGCTCCCCCGACAGTCCGGTGATGAAGACAAGGCCGCCCTTGCCATAATCGTAGTCATGTAGAAAAAAAATGGTGGTAATAATCTCTACTGCCTGTGTTGAGCGGTTACTACAACCTAAGGACGCTTGCAACACCAGGGGTATCAGACCAGGATTATATCATCATCAGCCTATCGCAGTCCTCTTCTGCACATAGGCCTCTCCAGTTGCTTGCAACTTTAAACAAACATTATAGGCTTTACCCATAATCGCCACGCTGGGCAGCCGGGTTGCCGATTGCGGGGCATAGCTTCTAGCTCCGGTGACGCTGCTGCCCGTCATCGGCCTGTGGTATTTAGCTACGTCCTCCATCGTGGTGCTTACACCGCCACCAGTCGGTTGCAGAACCTGTAAAAACCTCTTCACAATCATGTTGAACCGATACTGTACCTAATCTCAAAAGAAAAGTGAGAGGAAGAAAGAGCCATTAACCAGCCTAACTGAATTCTTCAGTCTTACTATTAATATGTATTAGCTTATATTGTACAGGTACATATGTCTGTAAGTCGGCAAAAGCCTTATAATAAAAATAGAATAAAAAAAAACCTGCATAAAAATCACAGTTCCACCAAAACGCGCGTGGTAATCCGTTCACCTGAACACGAGAAATGAAAGAATATTTTCCGTCGACTTACGTTGAATACGTAACGTGATTCTCTTTCCGCGGAGTCATTACGGTCTGTACATTCGTATAAACATACGCCGAAGTAAAGTTATGCATAAAATAAGAGATATTATTCAAATAACCTTAGCGAGTACGTCAAGGTGTTATTGGATGTTGCGAAGATGTCGCCGGTAGGCTGTGGAAAATTTTGTATTTCATTTCATTTTTTTCCCTACTAAACGTGTTTCTATAACTCTAAACGTGTCAATAAATACTCGTATCTGCTATAGGAAGTCGTAGCAGCATGTCTCGCCCGGCGTCGACTCATATTGTAGTGATCTCTGTCTTCTGAACCAAGGGTCATAATATGATCTTCATGTGATCCACGGTCTGGTTATGATAAAACCTTATTCTGTTGTCACAGACTGAAAACGATTCGGAACTTACTAACTTTCATTTACACAGGAGTTGAGATAAATGAAAGAGAAAATGTCAAAAAGCAACGATAAAAGTGACATTTTATACGTAAAATGACATTTATGGCGTTGATTTTTGATACCTTTGTTTCACGGTTGCGCCCTCATCAAAACATCCCTAATGGTTCGTACTACTCACTGAGCAAAAGGTGCTACTCCATCATCTATGGCATAGACTGTGCCGCTAACTACTTGTATACAGAAACACTGTCGTATTTTTATTAAGAAAACAAAATAGCAATCTTTTCTAAAAAAGAATAAACTTACTGGCCACATACAAAATTTTAAAAACATCAATCTACATCCCTGGTAAATAAAATTCGAATATTTTCGCAATTCTAGAGCAGTCTTTTAAAATTCCCGACGCCAGCCAATTCAAAAAATATTCCATCAGTAATTCCGCGCAGTTCGATGGTTGATTCTAGAACGTTCGATTCGTACGAATCCATTCGGCACAGACGCCCGTGACGTCACAGAACGATATTGACGTACGCACGCCACAAGTGTCAGATCGTACCGAACGGGATTCGCAAAAACGTCCACCGCAAGGCGAAACAGATTGTTTGCCTCCAATTCCATTTAAGCCCTAAGTACTTCCACGCGTCGATCTAGCGTAGGTCCCCATCAAAAAAGATCTGTCCTTTGTCCCAACTATGTACATTATGAATATTTATCAGTAAAAGGGTGTTCCGACTGGGATAACGGGAAGACTGGGAAGACGCTAGATCCGCAGTGGGATTAAAATATTCATGCGACCGCCATGCCAAATGACGCCGCATGCAGTCTCGAGCCGTTGTAACTCGGTATCTCGCTGTGATTTCGTACGCGTATTTACATTTTGCGTTACCTCCTTATGTTGCGATAAAGCTTGCTGCATTTTCTGTGTGGGCTTTTTAAGATTTATCTAAGGAGACACGGTTTTTAGAAGTTCTTTTAAGAATAAACTTGGCGTTTGGAGCCTAAGACTGCATGATTGCTGAATATTTTGTTGGCTTAAATGTTTAATTGGTATTTAATCCTTCAAGCGCCAGCATTTCAGATATATTTTTAAAGTAGCTTAGCGTAGTGGTCTTCCTAGGTCTGATGCAAAGAGAGAGGCCTATTATGCTGCGGTAACGGTTTCCCTACGCCTGACGGAAAGCGAAAGAGGAGCCCAAGTCGCTGTGGCAACGGGCAAGTAACCGGCCAGTCACCTGTCTCATGCCACTGCCATACCGGCTCAACCCTAAGCCCCGGCTGCCGATTCAGCACCCCACGAGCTCCGTAGACCCTACTCACTGGCAGAAACACGACCCAGAGGTCATTTGGCTGCGGTATTCTGCAGGGTAAAGGGCCTTCCCCGTACTGGCAGCTCGATTCGAGCGAAGATTCGCTATGCCCTACCTCTCTTTGGTTGCCTGCATCAATAACGGGGTCAATTCACCGAACTACTGCTCGTCCGATTATAAAAAGGGGTCAGAGAGGAACCTTATTAAATAATTCCGTTCTACCCTAAGCATTGCAGGTGAAATTCGGTCAAGAGATCAAAATCAAACCTATATCTTACTAATTAACATGCCACACAGCTCATTTACTCCAAACGTATATTGTAAACCAATAATTGAACTATCATGAAGTGATTGTCGTGTAATAACAACATATCGAATGATTAATAGCGTGATCAGTTACTAGTACGTGCCATCGCTGTAATGTCACTTTACTCAAATATCGGATGACAGGCATCACGTATTCGAGTTTCCCGATATGTCACTACTGGTCGAATACCCTCCAAGATTCGTTACCTCACCCACGCAAATAGCAACTCAAATCAAAGGACTTAGAGCTTACTTCGCAACAAATCACCAAATACTTGAATGCCACTCAAGCAACTGTTGACCTTGCCCACAGAACACAAGACATATATTCGGTTGCTGCCAAATGTTAACACTCACCCACTGATTGATTGATTCCGCTAACAAGACGCTGTAAACCGACCTATGTATTAATTATTTACACCCTTTGTTTGTGTAGTGAAAGGATTCACACATTGTCTTCGGATATTGGGTTATATAGTTTCTAATACCCTGGTATTGTGTGATCAATGTATAAAGCCAATTTCTAATGATGCTGCCACATTATGCAGTACAAAGGTGGTATGTAAGGGAATTGGGGAGGTAAGGGAGCGGCCTTTCATCTTTCCGCTCAAAGCCACCATCACCTGCCCGTGATGCATCCTGCTGATTAACAGACGAGAGTCTGGCAACTGACTGGTGGCGGTTGAGGGCACAGGCTTAAGACAGGCAACAGCGTCATCGGAGCGAGAAGCTACGCCCTGCGATCGCCAACCCGCCTGCCCAGAGTGGCGATTATTGGTAAATCCTCCATCAGATCAGTTCGTGTATAGCCAGACTGATAGAACCTAGCTCTGTAGTCTTTAGGACGGCATGGAGATGGTGACTGTCAAATGTTTTGTCCGTCGCCGCAACGACTTGGGCTTTCCTTACACGTTTCATCAGGGGTGAAGGAAGCCAATATGCTGTGCCACATTTAAAAACATATTGGTACTGCACCTGATCTCTATCTTTAACTTCAATTCTTGTATTATAGGTATTAAAATACCAAAGATAGATACAAATAAATACTTAAATACAAACCCAGACGCGAAACAAACGCAAATATTAAACGAGTGTTTCAGAAGGCACGAAGGTAGTACAGCCTGCAAACGTCCACAATTTTCATTTCGAGGGATTTACCTGAGTCACCACGGGTTGGTCACCGCAGTTGGTTTTATTTGCAGCCACGTTTTTTTAGGGTTCCGTAGCCAAATCCAAAAACGGGACCCTTATAGATTCGTCATGTCTGTCTGTCTGTCCGTCCGTATGTCACGGAACCCTATGTGCGCGAGTCCGGCTTTTTTTTTATATAGTAGCTCGACATAATGGCTTCCCTTCGCCTGATAGAAAGCGAAAGAGTGTGACAAGTCGCTGTGACAACTGGCAAGTAACTAGTCAGTTACCTGTCAGTTGCCACCGCCATGCCGGCCCAACCCCACCCCCACGAGCTCCGGAAACCCTACTCACCAGCAGAAACACGACCCGGAGGTTATTTGGCTGCGGTATTCTATAGGGTGGAGGTCCTTCCCCGGACGGGCAGCTCAATTCGAGCGAAGATTCGCTATGCCCTACTCCCTCCACGAAAACGTTGCTGCCCGTTTCCTGATATTCCCTTAGTCGTCTTCTAGGGCACCCTCGGGATGAGATGGGGTGGTCCAAATCTGAATCCGGAAACCACAGCGACAACTTACATTTACTTAGCTAGAACTTAGGAACCCCACGACAGGTTAACAAGCCTAAACATTTATAACGCTAAGGGTGCTATTTTAAGACCTTTTCCATGAAAGCAGGCCTTTCTAAAGGGCCAAACATCCTCCCAACGCCGATAAAAGGACCTTTTGCTGTGTGCGTAAGTGCGAGGGCATTATTCAGACCTTTGAGCCCTTGTGATATTTTTTACTTTCTTTGAATAATCGCTGTGGACGCCCAGTTATTGGACCTTGAACAAAATACTGGTACTTTTCATAATAATGATCTTTTGGTATTTGGTGCCAAAATTTTATAGGTGTATTAAAATTTGAGTCGATTATATTCTGTCATCATCATGAGCCTATCGCAGTCCACTGCTGGGGCTGGACATAGGGCTCTCCAGTAGTTCTCCAAGGCTCTGATAATCGACTAGTTGTATAACCATCACGGTAGATGGCGTAGCTAGATACCACAGACCGAAAGTGGAGTAGCTACGCCTTGCGATTGTCAACACACCTGCCCAGCGTGGCGATTATGGGTAAAGCTTTCAGATACATAAATAAATAACCCAGGACATGCCACTACCACCACAGGGTACTAGACAACTGATAAACTTACTTAGATACAGTTTTTTTGTAAATAAATACATAGGAAACACCCAGACCAATACAAACAGACATATTCGTGCACACGAATGTTTGTACTGTGCGGGTATCAAACCTACGACCCTTGGTTCAGACGGCAGAGGTCACTAGCAAATGAGCCATCGAGCCAGTCATCAGAGCCAGATGTTTGACCATATTGGTGAACAACTGGAGAGGCAGCAGACTGCGCTAGGCTGATGATGATGATGATGTATAACTATAACATTTTCCATTAGTTTATTCAAGTTCAAGTTTATTCAAAAAGAAATCATGTACAGAGTATACCACTTACATACTACATAGACATAACATTTTAATGTTTCTTTTTTTTAAATAACTAAAATTACCTTACCTATAGCTATTGTATATAAAAAAATGAGCAGATAGATAATTTTAATGCTATAAAACGAAATAGGTAGGTACTAGCGGCGGACCAACGGCTATAACTACCGCAGCATACACGTAAGCACTTACCGTGTTAGGTAAAGCGTATTCTCTTACAAATGTAATCTATAATTCTTGTGATTAAAGTCGAGCCTAATCTCTTCAGTCGTCGAGCGCGAATTTCCCTCAGGACGTCTTAAGCCGTACCTCTCCTTTCGCCTCAAATTTCCAGGCTAATGCGGTTTTAATTTACGGAGGGACCAGTGAATGCCTCATAAGTGATACTTTAATGGCGCTTAAGTCATTTAGAGTTAATTATAAAGGTGTGTAGACTCACGTTTGCGTTTCAAAAAGTGACAATCAAAATTCAATGAATGTGTACCTAGTTCCTATACCTAATTTGCTTTTTTTTAGTTCGTCACCACCAGTCGGTTGCCAGAGCCTCGTTCGTTATTCAGCAGGCTGAACCACGGGTAGATGATGGCATGTACCGAAAAGATGATAGGTCGCTCCCATACATCACAAAAAGTCAATGGTAGTCTATCATAAATAGTACCAGTTCAAAACCTACCTGGATGGCACTGTCTATCGCCTATTAAAGTTGCGAATAGCATTCATCCATTGAAAAATCAGGCGTCAATAAAATGAAAAAATATCGCTTTAAAAATATTGGCCAAGTAAATGCGAACAACGACGGCAAGTAAAACAATAATGACAACATTTCGGGAATGTTTCATTACGAAATCGAAAATACGCAGTACATCTGTCCGACTCCCTGCACGTCTACGCAGATAAGTAATCCAATTTTGCTCAATCATTTTTATCATGCTCCAATGACAAAAGGGTACGATATTCATTTTGGGCGTTAATTAAAATTTTCGCATTGGATCCGGGTGGATTACCGCTGAGCCCCGATAAATTCGATTCGGCGTGTAAATAAATATTTTCGACCGTCCGGTTAAAAAATTCCGATCCGGATGTCCGTCATTAGTTATTGTGTTTGTCATTAAAAGGCGAAGGTGATTTATCATTTTGTTGTTTGTTGTGGCCTAGTGGTTAAGGCCGCTTATCACTAGGTACATAGTATAAAATAGAAAAAGAGGGAGCAAACCTGGTAGTAGAGGATCCCGCCATACAACGACTTTCACCGAGGCGTTTATTGGATGAAACTTATTTTATGTGTAATTAAATATGTCAATAAATATAAATGCATATTGGTTGCCGATCAAATTTTGGTCCAGGGGTATGATTTGATGGATGGGGTAAGCATGGTTAAACATTTCACCCGTTTGATTATTAGATAAATTCTCTACCAATCGAAAGTATTAAGCCCATAGAATATACAAACGTTATGCTGCCTATTCTTTTCCGGTCACAACTCTTGAGTAGCCAGGTATAAACAGGTAAATCGATACTTGCATTTTGCACCGATCTGACAAGTTCAATTAATCAATGGCTCTGGTCCTTCCACTGCTGAACGTCTCCTGTGATTCACGCCACATTTCTCCATCCCGTTCTTCCACCATCCAGAAAAACATACCCTGTGCCAAAATTTGATCGGCAACCCATATACATTATATTTATGAACATATTTAATTACATATAAAATAAGTTTCATCCAATAAACGTCTCGGTGAAGGTCGTTGTAAGGCGGGATCTTAGACCATAGCGTTTAATTAGTAAGTCAAGTTTTACATGACAGACAGAAAACAAAAACGACTTTGTTTATACTATGTAGTGATATACTACCACATAATATGCCATTATATTATGCTATATCTTACCCCTAACGTATCATGTTCGTTTAATTTTGAAGATCTTTCTCATATCTATGTTATTATCTCACAGATCAAGACATAAAATAACATTTACATTCGCAGGCCTACACCCACTGAGCATCGATGATCTGCTTTTGAACCATTAAGTAAAAAACTTATCTGTTAAAATCTGCTTTTGTTAGCAAGGGATTACGCGGGAGAATCCTGCAGATTTGTCGGCTTTTCTGTCGCCAGAATTAAGTTGAAGCAGCCTAAATATATTTACGAACAATTGTACGCAGACAATGCTTGAAGACATCTAGAGTAGTATTTCTCAAAGTGGGTGATACCTAATGCCCCCATTGTAAGCGCTGAATGTGGTACAATCGTTTTCTCTAGAAAAGTCTCGTTATTTCTTTAATTAACTAGCTGCGTACCGCGGTATTACCCGCGGTTCCTCGTTGCATTTATTCGAATTTTTCCGCCGTAAGAACCAGCCTTGGACTTCAATGAACATTTTAAAAAAAGAATTGGCCAAATTGGTCCCGGCGTTGTTGAGTTATGCGCTTACCAAAACATTTTGCGATTCATTTTTATATTATAGACTAGCTTTTGCCCGCGACTTCGTCCGCGTGTTTAAATATATACATACAAAAGTTTTTTCCCGCTAACTCCCGTTCCCGTGGGAATTTCGGGAATTCCTTTCTTAGTGCACCCCTACGGTACCTAAGCTACGTCCCTTCCAAATTTCAAGTGCCTACGTTTAGCCGTTTGGGCTGTGCGTTGATATGTCAGTCAGTCAGTCAGTCAGTCAGTTTCTCCTTTTATATATATATATAGAAGATAAGGAATAACTACGGTTGTACTGACGCATCATCATCATCAGCCTATAGCAGTCCACTGCTGGACATAGGCCTTTCCAGTTGTTCGCTACTTTGTGCAACCACCTGGAAGTTACAATAATTATAAACGCTAGGTAATATAAACAAAATGAAAATATATTTATTTGACAGCACAAATATTGAAAAGACGAAAAAAGATCCAGAAAGAATTTGTTTACGCTTTGTCAAAACCGTTATAATTCAAATTATCAAAATAGTGGTCTTAAGTAAAAATAAATTAGGGACGCTGAAAAATTTTATTTAAAGTTTTTGTACATGAATTCTTTTATGTAGTAATAGCTCGTTTGACTTAAAACGAAGGCCAGGTTGTTGCATGCATTAGCAATAGACATCAAATCTTGACGTTGTTTCTATCCAGTTTCACCCATATTGGGTTCTCAATGTGGTAGTTTTGACGATTACTAAGTTTTTTTTATGATTATTTGACTTGGGCTAAATTTATATTCAAGTGGGCAATTGAATAAATAAGTTTGAGAATCCCTGATCTAGAGCTTTTTGTAGTTGGGGGGATTACGTCGTAATTCAAAGAAAGCGAGTGCCGTTTGATGCTAATGAAAATTAGAGAGCTTTTTTACTGAAGTACAAAGCTCTGGGATTTCTTCAGTCTAAGTGTAACAAATATACTTACATATATAACGAATGTGTACATAACGTAGTAGTTATTTATTAAATGAATAGGTATTGCAAGCTGTAAATTGACCCGACCGAAGTCGGACCCGGAACCCTGGCATCCTCGCGCTTTAGGTTTGAGAATCTAACCATTACGCCACCGAATCAATTAATCAATCAACAGCCCCGGTCTGTCCACTGCTGAACCTTTGATTTCCGCCACATTTCATTTATCTATCCCGAGTTTCCCTCATCCAGCCACTGCCAGCAATTTTATTTTATTTATTATAAACGAGGCACTGGCAACCGACTGGTGGCGGTATAACCATCACAATTGAATGGTGTAGCTTCTCGCTCCGGTGACGCTGCTGCTCTGTCATTGGTCTGTGGTATTTAGCCTTCAATAGTCATGGTTATACCGCCACCAGTCGGCTGCTAATGCTTCGGTTGTTATTCGGCAGGCTGCACCACGGGCAGGTGAGGTTGGCTTGGAGCGAAAAGATGTTAGGCTTCCTTATATCTCAGTAAAGCAATAGCCTATTTTTATGACGCGTAAAGGTACCGTTATTACACACTACTAGTATTGGATTTTTCACATAAATCTTTATTGTGGGATAGACTATCTGATGATCGGCAATATTTTTTAGCTCGCGACCGTTTACCGCGGCCTAAAGTGATTGGCCAGACATAGTAATGGGGTATTTTAGTGTCTTACCACAAATCATTCTGCCACCGGTCCAGAAAACTGATATTATCGAGATACTGGCAACAAAGTTGGTTAGTTTTTCATTGGTCTTTGTTTTGTATACGAATACGTAATGCCAATTTCTATGTGAAATAGAAATAGGTCTATGTAACTTTAAGCTCACGGTAACTCGTACTGCGTACTTCGTTAACTTCCTTGAAGATATGGCCGAAATTCGCTCACGAAAACGTACCTATAACTGTACGTAGTATATGCACGTATATATAGCAGGCATTTTTCAAAACCTCCAAAGTGTTGGTTTGAAGAGATGTAGGTATACCTCATGGCAAGGGAATTCAATGTCAAAAAAACTTTACACAAGTATTGTATTCGATAAAGGCTCTTTAGCAGCACACCATACTACTCCATCGGCCATTATTCACTGTAAAAGAAGGTACTTAACGTTCACATTCTCACATAAATCGCCTTTAATCGACGCTGAAACCAATGATAGATTCGCGCTCTAAATCTTACACTAACACGCAACCAACTCAAACCATAGTCGTAACATCGTAACTCACAGTTGTAATAAAAACAGACAATCTGTTATCAATGTTCAGAGCAAAAGCGTCCCAAAAAACAGCACAGAAATAAACAAATACTTTATTGTCCGAATGCAAAAACTTGCTCGAACATAGCCCGCCCTAAGGTCGGATCCTCTCATATTTTATTTTCATAGTCGCGAGCAAATTTCTTAGAGGATAACATCTGTAGGTAAATGGAGGGCAAGCAACAATGCGTTATACATGAGAACGGACAAACAATCAGAAGCGGACGTGAGGCGACTCCTAGTCGGAAATGATCTTTGTAAGCAAGCTGCCGCCTAAAGGGAGGGTCTAATAGTTTTTTATTAAATACATTGGACGAGATCACAAAAGAAAATGCTGCTTTGGAGTCGCGAGGCGAAAGCAGCATTAGAAGGGTTCGGGAGGATCTGTACAAGTGTTGATTCTGTAATACTGTCCTGACTGGATTTCGGGAGCAGCTATAAGCTCTAAGGGTGCTTACATAAAGAAACAGGTTTCCGGTACAGACAAATCTTTGCAGGTCGGTACCGACCACGCTGGGCAGGCTGATTGGCGATCGCAAGGCGTAGCTCCTCGCTCCAGTGACTCTGCTGCCCGTCATCGGTCTGTGGTATTTAGATACGCCTTCGTGATAGTTATATCTACCGCCACCAGTCGGTTGCCAGCGCCTCGTTTGTTATTCGGCAGGATGCACCACGGACAGGTGAGGTTGGCTTGGGGCGAAAAGATGATGGTTACTCTAAGGGGCAGCGCAGACGGCACACTTTTTGTGCGATAGAGTCTGCGTCTAAGACATTTATAAAGAGCATCTAGGCCCCACAGCTCTGCCGACAGAATGATCGAAGATGTGCGTTGAGTCTGTGAAATATCCGCGACAGATTTTTGCGCGTTGAGTGCGTTACTGCATATAATTGCATCACAGACTAAAAAGTGCGTCACGGATAGTCTGTCGTCTGCGCTGCCCCTAATGCGGCAACCAGCAAAAACCAATTCACTCTTGCCTGATTAGAAGTTTATTTATTAATTTAGAACATTAGACATTAAAAGTAACAGAACAAAATTTAAATATTATGAAGAGGAAATATTTGTATTTTTGTATATAACAAATATAAACTCAAAAAGTACTGGACCGATTTTAATAATTCTTTTTTTATTAGAAAGCTACATTATCACTGAGTAACATAGGCTATATTTAATTTCTCGAAGCGAGGCCGGGTCGCTAGTAAAAAATATGTCCGAGATCGCTGCCCAAGGGCATTGTGCCAAGAAGGCTGTTCGTGTTTCCTCTTCGTATGGAAACACGAACTGGCTTATACGCTGGCCGAGGAAAGCCCCAGCCCTCTTGTCGCCTGAGGCTTCTACTAGGCGTTTGGCCAGGTCGCGGTACAAACCGGCCCCCAGGGACCCAGAGTCTCCAATGCCAAGAGCATTCCTTTGGAGATGGATTATTTGGTACTAATAAAGAATTATCTTGGAAAATAAGATCGATGTGCTATCCAAATATACTTATATCTGCGGATGGCCCGATGATTGCTTCAAAAGGTCGAGTGCGATTGGGTTCAGTGAGCAATTATGTAACCCATTTCTGGTGAGCGGTGACCAAAATACATTTTGGGATGTTTGTTCACTCGCGGCCGCGTCAGTGAGGACAACTCAACTGTTAATAGCATGAGAACAGTATAATATATGATATGACTATACCAGTGGCTCTATGGCAGTGACCCTGCCTTTTGAATTAAGGGTCGTGGGTTCGATACCCATCAGGTATAAACATGAAGTCAAGATCAGTTTTTCCGAACAGCTACGACTTGGGAACGTTCAAGAAGCGTACTCCTATTTAAATGGCCGGCAACTACCTCCGAACTAGATTTGAACCACCATGGACACCTAGTCACACAGTCATGGAGGGTTTCCATGGGTGATGTCGACTGCTTACCATCAGGCATCACATATGCTCGTCTACCGCCTCTTGTATAAAAAAATGAAAGATTAGGCATCCTTTCTAATAGGTTACCTACGTTAGAAATTGTTATTGGCGTTTTTATCTGAAATACCCGAAGCGAAGCGAAGACTGATTGCTGATAATAAAAAAAATTTTCGTTCAAACATAATCATGTACCATATCTATATATATAAAAGGAGAAACTGACTGACTGACTGACTGACTGACATATCAACGCACAGCCCAAACGGCTAAACGTAGGCACTTGAAATTTGGAAGGGACGTAGCTTAGGTACCGTAGGGGTGCACTAAGAAAGGAATTCCCGAAATTCCCACGGGAACGGGAATTAGCGGGAAAATCCTTTTGTATGAAAAATCTAAACCGCTTAAGTTAGACGCTTGAAATTTGGCATGCAGGTACCTTAGTAAATATAAAGTTTAGTTATGGCTGTATTTTGAGAAATTCCCACGGGAACGGGAGTTAGCGGGAAAAAACTTTTGTATGTATAAATTTAAACACGCGGACGAAGTCGCGGGCAAAAGCTAGTTAGACAAACATTTCAACAATCTTTATCTAGGTATCTGTTGCCAAACCAAATGATCTATCTGTTCACACTAGATCATCTAGTCAACTTCATACGTAAAATGGAAACAAATATTAACTCCGCGTCAACATTCAAACAAAACACCCTGTACAGAAAAAAATAAAACACAAAACTTGTTGATTCAGCTAATCAAATACCAATATCTATTCGCGCAAAAAGCTTTCAAAGCGATAACCCTCACCTGAATGAATGGAGTGATCAAATCGACGCTTAATGCAATACCTCGTTACGTAGTCGTATTCACGAGGGCATTGAAATAATATTCGTCTTCATTAGAAGGAAATGGAGTGCCCGTTCCAGTTAGTTCGAATTAATTTATAACGTCGTACCTACCACGGTGTTAAATTCTGTGTAAGTTTCAGAAAATGGGGGTGACTTTAGTATCGTAGGAGTAAAATGATTTATTTTATCAGATAACATGAATGTAGGTAGTTCGAAAGGCTACATTAATACGACAGAGCATTAAATAAAGGGTAGGAGGGAAAATTGTCTAAGAAACATCTGAGGAGCTTATTGAACATAAGATCCAGGATTCTCAGCCACTGCAAAATCAATAAACATTTGTCAAACTTAAGGCCACATTATATAGTTTGCGTACCTATATATTAATTTGTGTAGGTATAAGAGCAAAAATATAACTATTAGATTATTTCACTATAATTATGAGCAATCCTATCAACAGAAATTAGTAAGTGAAGTAGCAAACATGAAACGTTTAATAGTTTGACACTTTGTTTTCCACAAAAAAAGAAGTTTTTAAAAACAAAAAGAAGCTACATAAAAGTTAAAATGAAATATAGGCAGACGCCAGCAAGAGTTGGAGACAAGTGTAAAACAGGGATGTAAGAGAGCGACCTATAATTTTTTCGCTCCTACCCATCCTTACCTACCCGTGGTCCCTACCGAATAACAAATGAGGTTCTGGCAACCTACCTGACAAACGAAGATGGCGGTATAACCATTACGATGAAAGGCGTAGCTAAATACCTAAGGCCAATGACTGGCAGCAGCGTCACCGGAGCGAAGAGCAACGCCCTGTCGGCGTGACCAAGCGTGGCGTTTATGGGTGAATTCTCTGGACGTTTGAGCGTTCAGGATGACTTCACTCCACCTGATGATAAGCGGACGTGAGGTCCAAATGTTAGGTCGACAGGCATGTCCACCGCGCCTGTCGCCTTTACCCTGAAGGCCAACTGAGATGCCGTTTCACGCCCCGCCTAAAGAACCCAGGATTGTAAGTGGAAGAAAACACAGGATGTTTGCATAAAGTGACAAAAAGCTGGAGAGTCCTATATCCAGCAGTGGACTGCGATAGGCTGACGATGATGATGTATCTCGCTGTGTCTATGAAAGCTTTTAAGAGGCCAAGACTGATAGAGTCCTTGCATTCCTTCCAGGTTTCCACCCGAACAGGGATTGTGTCCCACTACGTGCGGCTTCAGATCGTGGTGCCCGAAGCCTTCATCCTGGGCTCCGGGGAGCACCACGTGGACCTCGGGAGCGTCATACACCTCATCTGTATTGTAGAAAAGGTCAGTACGTAGTCAATAGTTGTTCCCGAATGGGAACTCTTTGATATTGTATCGTTTCAATCCTAATCCAATCAGGATTAGGATTGAAACGATACCTGACCTTTCTGGTTTGCACGAAGATGTAGTGACTAGGATTGAGATGTAGGGAGGTTTGGTCATGTAGAGAGGATGGATGAAAGTAGATTAACCTAAAGCGAGAGCGTCAATGGATCTGTTGGAAGGGGAAGACCTAGAAGGACATTCCATGACCAAATAGAAAAAAGTATTTATATTATTAAAAGTATTAACAGTTCCAACAAACGTCAATAGTACCTATTTCTACGTAGGTATTGAGATTAAATCGCCCATCCGAAAAGCGAGCATATAATAAAATCGTTATATTTAAACACAGCGCTTACAAATTTTCAACACATGCCTTTGCCATCTTTAATACGAATTCGTATGAAAATGTTACGGCGTTGCGACATTTTTACCGTCCGGGAGATATAATCGTAAAATCGCTTGTTTTATTAACTCGGCCGACATGTCACAGTTGCGTGATGGAATACGCCAATCCGTAATGTTTCCGCACGGTACTTTTGACAGTCCAAAGCTTTCTAATAAATTTATAGATTGCGAGACAAAACGACGGATTTGTGGCATAGTTTTGTAGGCTCCGTTTTTCAATCGGAATTGTTCTGTTGCATGTGGAAACGACTTGAAAAAAACGGTTTTCTATTTTGGGCTCTCATTTGTTTTTGGGTTGACGTTATCTGATTAAAACAATGCTTCGTTTATAAGCGTCAACCAATGTACAATTTATAGTAGGTTGATGATTTTTGACCTGTGTTCGGTAAGTTGTTTATAATAGAAGAAAAATTGTGGTATAAAAAGCGTATTAGAATTTCTCAATACCACATTATTTTGGGCACGCACAGCGGGTTTTTGTTAACGACTTCGGTTTCCACTTGCGTGTGCTTACTTCTAGCGAACATCGATCACTGGGTTTTGGTTGAAAAATTTCGTTATAACTAGGCAAATAGAAGTACGATAGACGCTAAGGATCTATCTATAAGTGATAGTTATACACAAGACATTTGCTGCATGCTACATAATAATAATGGTACTCGTACCATAAAATATCTCAGATTTGTACACTACAGTTAAAACCAGGCTAAAATGCCGGGAGTAGCGCCACAACTGACGAACTGATTGCTATGCCACTTCAAGAAACTCGCCGCAATTCATAATAAACAGACATCCGGCTCAAAGGACCATGTAAAGGGTCTTACGCTAATAGAAAATGCTTGTAGCATTAAGTTCGCCTTTTGTACCATTTTGTGGAATAAAGCTTAAATAAATAAAAGATCATGGGGACTCAGGAGTAGCGTACTCAAAGAGTAACGGTAAATTCAAGGATCGGTATTAGGTTCAGCTGACATCAGCGCCCAAATTCGAGGCGAAAGAAACGACGTCTTCCAAGGGCCGTAGTCTGCTATGACATGAGAGGCATTTGTCCAGCATTAGACTGCAATAGGCCGATGAACTATTAGACGAATCCTCCTGTCAAGCCAACTTTCATACCATTCCAGAGTCCAACGCCTCCACAATACGTGTTCTGGTACCACAACGACCGCATGATAAACTACGACGCGACGCGCGGCGGCATCACTGTCGAGACGGAGCCGGGTGCGCGCACGCAGTCCCGGCTGACTGTGCGCGGTGCGACGCTCAAGGACTCCGGGAACTACACGTGCAGCGCGAGCAACACCGAGCCCGCTTCCATACACGTGTTCGTCTCAGAAGGCAGTAAGTATTAGCTGTCGCTCTCTTTCCGTTCACCAACACACAGAAGCTCAAAGACTTTAGACATACAAACACACACGCAGAGACACACAGCTAACAGAACGACTTGCAATCTCAGGTTTACAAGTCGGTAGCTTGAGTGTTGAACACATTCAGATGTGGTAATAATTATAAGCATGTAATGTAACTCCACGTTGGGCGCCAGTTTTAAACTCTTTCAAGAGTAAGTACTTTCACTCATACAAACGCATACTCACACACACTCTGGCTAAAAGAACGACTTGCAATTCAAATCAATCACAGGAAGTAATAACGACATGCCAAAACAATAATGTAACCCCACGATGGGCGCAAGTTTAAAAAAGCGTAGGTAGGTATAAACTGATGGGGGTAGAGTTCGACAGCGTCAGAGAGAGGAATAGATAACTTTTACTGAACTTTATTAAATTTAAAAAAAATATTTTTTTATTTAGTGCCAGAGATTATTAACGGATCGCCATCTTGTCTCCCAGGTAACAAAATGGCGGCGATCCTGCGTAGGAACACGAGCGCCATACACGGTATCACGTCGAGCGCAACCTGCCTCCTGCTGCTCGGCTCTGCGCTGCTGCACTTCGGCCTGCGATGACGCTGAGACCAGCTAGAACAGTTAGCTAGTAGGCGGTGGAACGGTTAAGGTGTATCCGATAATGTTGCTACAAAAATATGAACGTTACTTATTTGAAATAGAGCTGGAAAGAAAGCTGTTGTTTCAAATCCGAATTCGACTGTAAGGGTTAATCCATCTATGATCATTATATTTAGCCGTTAGCCGGAGGTCCAGAGGACATAGGCCTCCCCCAAAGACTTCTACAACAGCCGGTTTTGAATCTTGATGTATTGGAGTTTATTGAAAACCAATGAATATTTTCAACTTGTTATGTCATTTAATAAACTAACATTTTTCACGGATTAAGTATTAGATCTGTTTCAACAAAAATCGTCTTGTTCTCAAGACTTCGCAATATCTTCTGACAAAAAACTCGCTAAAAATAAAATCTTAACGGGTTCCACCGTCGACCCTCAGTGGTTTAAAAAACCTTTAGATATTTCCCTTAATTGTTTCTAAGACATGACGTGTATTGAATTGTAAAATAAGTTGATTCAAATAGGTAAAAGAGTTTGTATTAATTATTAAATAGTCTACCTGTACTATCGGTAGAATTTACTAGATAATCCCATGCAGATGTTTATAAATAAAGGAATTTGATAGTTATAGGTACAATTGTTAAATTTAATTAGTCATAATAGTATCAAATTCGTGTTATGCGTAAAGATATTTTTGTTTTCATAAATAAAGTGTCTTTTTTTAAATAACTTAATATTAAAAGGGGATTCATGCACCTACAATAGGTGCATGGAGATTATGAAATCATTAACTTCAGTGATTCATTTTTAGCCTGATTGTAAGCATTTCATATTCACGGATCAGTATGAACAGACTGTAAGGTAATACCTAAACCATACCTAAATCAAACCACATCAAAACTTTTTAGGTGTGTCTCACAATCACGGTATAAATGGTCACTTAGCAACCGACGCGAAAGATCATGTTACTCAATTATCGCCGGTAAAAATAAAGTTTCGTCAGAATTTATTACCTAAGTACTTGTAAATTAGTGTTAGAAATTATTCGCCATTATAAATTACGTTTCTAGCACCTCATAAGATCAATACCTATGTTTCTTCTGTAAATACAATTTCATATTTAATTATAACTGTAAATATTCCAAACTCATATTACATATTTAGACAAATCATACGTCATTCTCTCTATTCAAAATTTATACTTTTGGGCAAATATTCTAAGTCATTTAAAATCTAAAAACAGACCTAGGGATGTTTTGGCGCGTGTGTGTGACATTGACGTTAGCAAGAAAAAAAATGTCAAAAATCTAGGTCAAAAGTGACATTTTGTATGAGCGGCGTAAGTTCCGTATTTGGCCCCGTGTCAAAACATGTTTGTCGGTCTGTACAGTCAAAGGCAATAATACGCATACACTTCTGAACCTTGTCACAATAATAAATGACATGTCAACTTTATAACATGAAACTAGAAAAAATATAAGTTCAATGTCACAAGTTCCAAAGTGTAGGTACCTATACATATTCTTGCCTCTGAATGTACTTGGCTAGTTATTTTTAAAACTACAGACCTACAAGGATAGTCTGACGTGTGACATTGGTATGGCGGCGTTACTGTGAAATTAAAATGTCAAAAGTGACGTTTCATTTGAGGGCGGCGGTAGTTTTGCAGCCGAGTTTAGCGGGCGGACCACAGAGTACTTTGTAATATACTGAAATAGAGACCAATCTTGGCTGTCAAAAGAGGTAACAAATACAGCGCCACTCGACGGTAACTTACGGCAACTTTTCGTCAATATACATAATCACAATACAGCGATATAACTACAGCATACTCTGGTCTTGTAATTAATTATAAGTATTATTTCATTAAGGAATGAATGATGAATTTTTGCTATGAATTGCCAACCGCAGGCATATTTTTCTGAATCATTTGTTAACTTAGGCAAATAAACACAAACTAAGATTGGCAAATCATTCAACATTTGAAAAATAAAAGATAAGTGTAAAAACTTAGAAACTTTTATTAACTTTCACATTTTTACACACCACACACCACTATAAAATTAAAATATTGGTTTCATAATCATATAAGTTCTTAAAATCACATTTTCTTTGGAATGTAGATTAAACTTTCCGCGGGTTTCTTGCAATTACAGTTTTCTTGCGGATTTTAGACCCTTGGTCACAAACTTTAGCAATCACATTATAATCTGCTTCTTGTACGACCGTTTTAAAAAATGCTATGAGTTTCAAGTTCTATTAAAAGCACAAACTTTTGAAAACTTGATAAATTAATATTGACTAAAAGGAAAATTTTAAAACACGCCATTTTAAGCTGTGTTGCCAGAAATTTGAATCTATAGTTTACAGTTTAAAATCAGTAAATTCTGAAAATGGAGAACAATACGTTATTTAACCCAATATTCAATAAATTAAGTGTAGTAATATATTATATAAGGAATACATGAAATTTAAGTGAAATATAACTAGCGTTCATCTGGTTTTTTAATTTAAATAAAAGGACCGTAATAAAAAAAAAACTACACAAACTGTACAATATTGTCGAAACGTCGCAACTAAATTATGCTACTGAATTTGAAAGGCAATTTAATCCTTACTATTGTATAGAAAATAGATACCAACTTTAATCAATGAATATAAACTCCACCTAGAATTCAAATATGGAACTAACATGGTATAACCCAGGTAAATTGAAATGATCTAAGTTCTAATGTGTGCATCTAAATATTTGTGTACAATTAAATTTGGTCAGCTGTATTTATGTGATTGCCATACAATTTGTACTAAGATTGTATAGGCTGGGGCGGACGATTTGGGCTACGCGCGTAAAGATCATTGTCGGTCTGTACATTTATTAATGGTCAAGTTGCTACAATAGTAATAATTCCACATTACGTCAATTAGGTAAGATACATTTGTCTTTGTTTTAATTATTTTATTTTTGGTACCAATAGCTCATCACCAAAACCAATTGGTTAAAGTTAAATATTACTTCAGATAACTTAAAATTATTGTAGGTACATAATATGATAATATGTTCACGCGTTGTTGTATGTATTTCTACGAGTTTAACCCATTGAACACCAGTGACAAAAGATTTTATTTTGTGGTAAAGAGTAGTGGAAAAGAGTTTGTAACGATAGATCTCTGAAATTGATGATTCGATTTTATAAATATGAACAAAGATGCTGAGGCTGTTTTAATAGTAACAGAGTAAATGGATTTTGTAGGACTAATCAGAAGAATATGATTACAGAAATTTCAAACGTTTATAGGTAAGAAATATTATTAATAAATCAGTGAAAACTGGTCTTGAAAGCTTGGAATCCTTTGTTTTCCTAAGTATTTCTTTTGTTCCAGAGTGAAAACGTTTTGTTTAGTACCTACCTACAATTTTAGTATGTAGTACATACAGTCAACTGGATGGGTAAAGAATTTGATACTTGAATCAATGGAATGAGGTATTCAGTTTCATCTAATGTTCTTGCTATGGACTGTACTTGAGATTTGGCATGCAAAGGTTTATTAATTAAAGAAATAAATTATTTTGCTACCGCTAACAACGTGTGGGAAATATTTATTTTATAAAATTTATTTTTACGAATATATGAACATAAACATTAATATAAAAAATTGAAACAATTATTTGAATACAATAATTACTACATTATATGTGCACTGAAAAGTTACCAAAAATAGTGTTGGAAACATGCCATCCTATCACTATAATTTATAATAGATCTCTGCACAGGTACATTTATGTAAAAGAAATTGTTCAGTCGTTATCGCAAAAATATTTTTTCCTACTTTGATAACTTTTTTTCAACGATAGGTCCTACCTATATCAACATGTCAGTGAATGATATAAACTCGTAATCTTAAAAAAGTCAAAATACACGGAACATTCTATAGTAATACATACAAGTTTGACAATAACCATATTGGCTAATCAATATTAGAATAATGTGTCTGTTTAGCTAATATTGGTTAGAAACCATAATTGAATAAACTTTAAAACCCTCACAACATAAAATTAGTAATTTGGAAAATAGTTTCGTTACCTTTATTGTTTTTAATGTTTTAATTATACTTACTTCGTAACATTTTGTAAGCGTATTTATAAAAATATGTATAAATTATGTACTTAAATCGTAAATGAATTTAATGAGATTTAAATAATCGTAAGAATGTGTTAAAATTACGGATGGATACTTTGAGGATCCATCATATGGTAAGACCATAGCGTTATAAAGTCTATATTAGTTATGGATCTTCCAATCTAACAATATGGCCGCAATTCCAAATCCGTGTGCTAGTTCACCCTTTGAACGCCACTGACGCTTATGCGATATTCACAATAGGTTTTCTATTGTGTCTTATTTTTCGGCGTTTAAAGGATTAAAGTAACATTTATTTTGAACTTACGAGTAGTGTTGCCTTGGTCTACGATAGACTATCGATGCTTTATCACTAGTATCGATAGGTTTATTGATAGAGTCTATAGCCCTATTATGGTAAATACTGTCGACACACAATACTACTATCGATTTTATCAAAAGTATTGCTACTAAGTAATACAATAAAAATCGATAGTTCTGTCATGTTGATAGTTCTGTTCTATAGATAGTTCTGTCCTATCGATAGTTCTGTCATGTTGATAGTTCTGTCATGTTGATAGTTCTGTTCTATAGATAGTTCTGTCCTATCGACAGTTTTGTCTTATCGATAGTTCTGTTCCATCGATATTACGGCCCTATCTATAGTTATGTTATATAGATAGTCCTGTTCCATCGATATTACTTCCCTATCTATAGTTCTGTCCTATGGATAGTCCTGTCCTATCTATAGTATTGTCATATGGATGGTTCAGTCCTATCGATAGTTTTGCCTAACGATAGTACTGTCCTATCGATATTGCTTTTATTTTGCTGATAGAACATTCATACCAGCAGGGCTATTCGGGCCCTGCAGGCACTTAATTGGTATAAATTTTGCTTAACTACATTATGTAGGCAGTGCATTCATATTGAACTCCGATAGTATGATAGTATTATCTCAGTATGATTAATATGAGTTCAATATGAATGCACTGCCTACATAAATGTAGTTAAGCAAAATTACCTCGTGTTTCGTTAGTGTTTACAGTAATGGCTGAGTGTATGAAAATGCATATATTTTAGCCACTCTTTTCGGCCGTAGACCACAAGGCACAGAAGCACACATACATTGCGCGTAATATAAGCTACTTTGGGTTTATACAGGGTGTTTTTTCTAAGCTGTCAAGCCGGCGCAAGCTGTTATTAGGGGGCCATGCCATTTTAATTATTTAAATTTAAAAATCATGGTCATGAAATCTAAAAAAATAACAAAACAAAATATTACTCGAAAACTACAAAAAGTCGTAGAACATATTATGATGGTTAATTCGATGGGTATGGCACCCTGGTATCAGCTCGCGCCAGCTTTACGCCTTAGAAGAAACACCCTGTATATTCAGAAACTATAAGTTTTCCTCATAGGTTCAACCTCAGTATACATAAAAAATATTATTGTCTAATTCTAAAATTTGTTATTTCATGTAAATACGGATAATGTAATTAAATAAACAGTAGTTAGTTACGATTAGTTAATTATGTAAATAATTTGTCAGTGTTATTGAAATTTACTGTACAAACAATTTTGATGATCCAGTACATATGCAATAAACATTAAATTTCTTCGGATCAAATTGTATTTTATTTAGGTATTGTCAGCTGGTAGCAGCATCTACATTTTTGTGGACTATGTGCTACTCGATTTTAAGACCTTTCAATCGTTTAATGAATCGTAATATTTTTTGCTTAAACGTTAATTAACGTTATTTTTAAATATATAGATATTTCACACAGCAAACCCCCAGACCAAAAGAAATACCTATATATGTTTATGCACACAAATCTTTGTACAGTTCGAGGTTCGCTGTTTCACAGACAGGGTTCTCGATAGAGAATTGGTAATAACCAAGGGACACGGAAACCACAGACTTTCCATCGGCTGATAGTTTGGTCAGGCTCATATTCAGTATGAAGATCAGCCGATACCAAATCGTTGTAGTATGCGGACTTACATACATCTAAATTGCGGGATCTCTAAACTGCACGTCAATCTACAACCATCAAACTAGGTTTTCAGGCATTTTGGATGCTTGCTCGTGGCGTATGATGCGACGTAAACCTAAAGGAATGTCATTAGTAAAGTTAAAGTTTAAAATGAGTAACTACCGAGTTTCTTGGCGTTTCTTCTCGGTAGAAATCTACTTTCCGAACACGGCGGTAGCTTCTTTTAAATTGCTTTTATTCACATTTTTACATTACTTTTTACATTATTTTTTACTTGACGATTCATAAGTGATTATTTTAATTCTATGTGAATAAAGGTATTTTTGATTTTGGTTTTTAGTAAGAGAGGTAGGGCATAGCGAATCTTCGCTCGAATTGAACTGCCTGTCCGGGAAAGGACCTCCCTCCACGTATAAAATACCGCAGCCAAATGACCTTCGGGTCGTGTTTCTGCTGGTAAGTAGGGTTTCCGGAGCTCGTGGCATGGCAGTGGCAACTGACAGGTAACTGACCAGTTACTTGCCAGTGTCACAGCGACTTGGGCTTCCCTTTCGCTTTCATCAGGCGTAGGGAAGCCATTAAGGCATATAAGCCAATAAGGAAGCATATGTCGAGCTACTATAAAAAAAATATATATAAAAAGAAACCACTGAATATAAATAATAACGATTTACTTCTCTTACCATTACACTCAACAAGCTTACATAAAGTTAATAAACATACAAAATAAATAGAATATGAATCACAAACAAACCTTTGACATTTCCTAAGGCATTTTTTTTATAGAAATGCAATCAAAATAGTAGGTACTAGGTACATACTTCCAATCAAATGTAACGAATTCAATGTATTACGTATATCACAGTTGATTGTCATACTGTCATAAATCAAGAAGATACATCTATTCGACACACTCGGTGCCACAGACTCGGACAGTTTCGAATTCGAATCCCGATCAGAGCGGCTATTCACAAATGCGTTCAAAAAGATTTCTCTCGAAAACTAGAGATTCGAGCGTTATCATTCTCGATCGTTCATTCAAAGGAAATTGCCAAAAATGAATGAACTAAAAATCCAGAATCGACAGGAATGAAATGTGCATGAACAACATCATCATCATCATCATCATCAGCCCGTGTCAGTCCACTGCTGAACATAGGCCTCTCCTAATGTTCGCCACCTTGATCGATTTTGGGCCTCTCGCATCCAGCACTTGCCAGCCGTCCTGCGCAAATCGTCACTCCACCTGGCCTGAGGGCGTCCTACACTACGTTTGCCGAGACGCGGTCTCCACTCCAGAACTCGTTTACCCAACTACTGCATGAACATTTACTATATTTTATTTTTAAATCATTGGTGCACATTTCATTCCTGTCGATTCTGGTGTTTTTGGCTATGTCCTTTGACACTATATAGCGTACTAGCAAACCATCGTACATTCATTTTAGCTGACACCGCGCCCCAGATTACTTACACTTTACAAATTATTGTATATGTATTTTGGATAATTATAATACGTATTTGATTGGGAAGCACGGCACTCATTGGAAATCTGAGCGAACGAACACAATTTGTTTGGTAACTATTTTTTTTTATAAACATCAGACAACATCACATACATTGCTCCGATCCCAAAGTAAGTAGCTTACACACTTGTGTTATGGGTATCAGAACAACGAAGGTAGCACAAATAAATTCTTAAATACAAATATAAACACCCAGACACGGTACAAACACAAGTATTTATCACACGAATGTTTGTCCCGGGTGGGAATCGAACCCACGACCCTTGGTTCAGAAGGCAGGGGTCACTACCAATTGAGCCACCGAGCCAGTCAAACAACTATGAAACAATAGTTAGCTATACCTACATACAAAAACTCAATTTTTAAGCGTTTCAACAATACCCTATTTAGATATTGCATAGTCTACGAACCCTTAAACGGATAACTGTGATATAGTCAAATTAACTTGAGTCTTATTCAATTGTAATAGGGCTGAAAAGCAATTAAAATTTAACTACCTATGGTTCTTAAGTAAATAACCCTAAAAGCGTTAAATAAGTATGTACATTGTACGTACATATAATTTTTTTAAATTCGGGTAGGGTAGTTCGATACTCTGAATTACGGAGCAAATACAAAGAGGAGATGGCCTACGCAACTGCACTGAGGTCCTGACGTCATAGCTCCTAAGAGAGGTAGGGCATAGCGAATCTTCGCTCGTATTGAGCCGCCCGTCCGGGGAAGGACCTCCACCCTATAGAATACGGCAGCCAAATGACCTCCGGATCGTGTTTCTGCCGGTGAGTAGGGTTTCCGAAGCTTGTAGGGGGTTAGGGTTGGGCCGTAATGGCGGTAGCAACTGACAGGTAACTGACCGGTTACTTTCCCGTTGTCACAGCGACTTGGTCTTCTCTTTCGCTTCCATCAGGCGTAGGGAAGCCATTACGTCGAGCTACTATAAAAAAAAACTTTATCATTAGTGGGCGTGGCCTATTCTTCCTAGTCTGTTCTTGCCGCTGCCGACAATTTCATGAAATGGGCAACTTAACTTGAATAAATAAGTAACATACTTTACCTATTATACCATGTTTGCCAAACACTTTCTCCTACAAATTGCACTACTTAACTAGTCGCCTCGCTCTCATAAATCCCTGGAACCCTCGGGATCCTGGTCTTGCTGCTTGATGAGGTTCCAGTAGAACCCTTTCAGTTTCTTCAACTGGTCGTGTGTTCCCATCTGGAAGATAAAGTTTGTATAGGATAAATCATTTACGAAATATGGGCCATTTTTAACCGACTTCAATAAAAGGAGGTGGATATCAATTAGAAATTGACAGTCTGTCCGAACAGCTACGAATATATAAGGGTCCCGTTTTTGCCAATTTGCTACGGAACCCTAAAAACACGGACAGTGAAGTGTACACTGTACACACCTCTACAATCTTCCCCTTGTTGAGCACGACGATCAGATCAGCGTTCATGACGGTGGAGAGCCGGTGCGCTATCACGAGCACGGTGCGGCCCTTAGCAGCTGTTTCGAGAGCGGTCTGGACCACTTTCTCACTCGCAGAGTCTAGGGCACTGAAACATTGACAAATCTATCAAAACTAAATCTTAACTAATATTATAAAGCTGAAGAGTTTGTTTGTTTGTTTGTTTGAACGCGCTAATCTCAGGAACTACTGGTCCGAATTAAAAAATTCTTTTTGTGTTTAATAGACCATTTATCGAGGAAGGCTTTAGGCTATATAACATCACGCTGCAACTATTAGGAGCGAAGAAATAATGGAAAATTTAAAAGAACGGGGAAAAAATAACTATTTCACGCGGACGAAGTCGCGAGCACAGCTAGTTATATTATACAAATCATCTTGTTCTATCTTCTAAACTTATAATAAATCTGTAGAGAAGTCAATTTTGTACATGAAATATATTTTTAAAATAATAACTATCAGGGGGTGATTCATGATCGATACTGATGCCAAAAATGCAATCAGTAAAATTTTTGTCTGTCTGTCTGTCTGTATGTTCGTTATAGAAAAAAACTACAGGACGGATTTTGACGAAACTTGGTACAATTATTCTTCATACTCCTGGGCAGGTTATAGTATACTTTTCATCACGCTACAATCAATAGGAGCAGAGCAGTGAAGGAAAATGTTGGGAAAAAGGGAGAAATTTTTATCCGTATGTTTGATCGCGCATCACGCGAAAACTACTGCATGGAATTAAATGCGGTTTTCACCAAAGTATTGCTAGAAGTGTAATTTAAAATGTAGGTACCATTTTATGGAAGTCCGTTATTTTTGAAACCCGATATCCACGCGTGCGATGCCGCCGGCACAGCTAGTTAGCAATAAATATATAAAAGCGAAAGGCGACTCTCTCACATTGTTGTGTCTCTATAGGCCGCCATTTTGTATCGGCAGCCATCTTGGATTTAAAACTATATTGTTTACCTACAGACCGACAATGACGTTTTGACAGGAGGGTGTTTCTGTGATACAAAAATATCACAAATCAACGGTGACTTTTTGTATGAGATCGGTCGTTAGTTCCGATCCGATTTCAGCCACGGGCCCAAATCCTTGTCAGTCTGTACACTGTATTACAGTGGCGTAACTACAGGGTGGCATGTCGGCAAAATGCCACGGCCCCCCAGCCGTAAGGGGCCCCCGGTCAGAGGAGAATCCAAACTCCCAACATTTATTATTACACATTTAGTGAAAATCTGATGAATTTGCCACGGGCCTCGAAAGGTATAGTTACGCTACTGCTGTATTAATATAATAAAATCTCGGGATCATGATGATATTGTACCTCGTAGCCTCGTCAAGTATAATAACAGGCGGGTTCTTGAGAACAGCTCTAGCGATCGCTATCCTCTGCTTCTGCCCGCCGCTGAGCGCCATCCCCCTCTCCCCCACCAAGGTTTCGTATCCGTCGGGAAAGTTCGTTATGAACTCGTGCGCATTCGCCGTCATGGCTGCTCGTAATACCTGAAAAAATAACGGTTAAGACGGTGACGCATTACATAAGATGTTCCTGTATGTATATCTGAGCGGTGAAGGATATACAAGGGATGTAAGGGAGCGGCCTATCATGATTTCGCTTAAAGCCAACCTCACATGCAATCTCTCTCAAACATTACCTCCTCGTCTCTTCTGAGACAATAGGCTATTATGGCTAAAAATTGTAATTAGTCCGTCTTTTAGCTTATTCAAAAATAAAAGAGACGTATTTTTTTATTTGTAAATTAGACTAAAAATTACAAAGTTATAGCACGTTGAAATTACGCGTGACGTCATTCGGTGTGTATTTTTACGGGAGCGAGTGACGTCAAAGACTCCCACTCATAACTTTTGATGCCTTGTATCTTTGCTATTGTTTATTTGAATGAAAAAAGGAAAAATACGTGTCTTTTATTTTTGAATAAGCTATAAGACGGACTAATTACAATTTTTAGCCATAATAGCCTAATTATATACCAACTAGCAGCCCGTCCCGGCTTCGCACGGGGTAGACAATCATATTGTCCAAATTTTACCAAGGATCCCTACTTTGTTTCAAAATGAAATGTAGCCTATGTCAAATTGGAAGAATGTAGCATTCTATTGGTGAAAGAATTTTTTAAATCGGCCCAGTACTTTTTGAGCCTATTCATTACAAACATACAAAAATAGGTACAAATCTTTCCTCTTTATAATATTAGTGTAGGTGTAGATATACCAGTTCGTACATTACCTCCTCGTCGCTGGCCTCAGGCTTCCCGTAGCGGATGTTCTCGCGGACGCTGGTGGCGAACAGCACGGGCTCCTGGCTGATGAGGCCCAGCGCGCGCCCGCGCAGCCACGTGGGGTCGAACTCGCGGACATCCACGCCGTCTATGGTCACTTGACCTTCATTCACGTCGTAGAATCTGGAATATATAATCCATACTAATCTTAACTAATATTATAAAGCTGAAGAGTTCGTTTGTTTGAACGCGCTTATCTCAGGAATTACTGGTCCGAATTGAAAAATTCTTTTTGTGTTGAATAGACCATTTATCGAGGAAGGCTTTAGGCTATATAACATCACGTTGCAACTATTAGAAGCGAAGAAATAATGGAAAATGTAAAAAAAACGGGGAAAAAATAACTATTCACGCGGACGAAGTCGCGAGCACAGCTAGTATTAGCTAAATGCGTAGCTAAATGCCACGGACCGATGACGGGCGGCAGCGTCACCGGAGCGAGAAGCTACGCCCTGCGATCGCCAACCCGCCTGACCAGCGTGGCGATTATGGGCATATCCTCCAGATGTTGGCCCAGAGTGGCGAACAACTGGAGAGGCCTATGTCCAGGCAGTGGACTGCGATAGGCTGATGATGATGACTAATATTATAAATGGGAAAGTGTGTCTGTCTGTCTGTCTTTCTTTCACGGCAAAACGGAGCGACGAATTGACGTGATTTTTTAAGTGGAGATAGTTGAAGGGATGGAGAGTAACATAGGCTACCTACTATTTGCCCCTTTCTAACCCCTCACTTATAAAATGGGGGATGGAAGTTTGTTTTTTTTTTTTTTATAATAGCACGTCAAAATGACTGCGTCCTGCCTGATGTTAAGCAAACGACGAAGTCCAAAAAGTGTAAGCGATCCTCATCACACATAGCTAGTGCAATGTGGATCGATCACACTATGACGGCCTGCATAAGTGCCGCTTCACGCCCCGTTTAAAAGACCCAAGACTATAAGAGGAAGGGAACACGTGTGCTGGAAGAGAGTTCCACAGCCTAATTGTACGACAAAAGTAAGATTTACTGTGCTTTATAGTACGAGAGCATTCACCCCGAATTTAACGCGAGTGAAGCCGCGGGCAAAAGCTAGTTTAAAATATTTAGTAGTATATTAAGTAGATTAACCAAGACAATAAATAGCGAGAGAGTGAATGGATCTGTTAGGGTAAGACCTGAAGGACATTCCATGGCAATGGGGGGGGGGGGGGGGCGAAACCCTGGTGTATGCGTAAAGTACCACAGTATATTAAAATGTTTATGTCATTTTCTTAAGTAGGTCTATTACCTTTCTAATAGAGCAGCTATGGTAGACTTTCCATTGCCCGATGTTCCAACGATCGCCACTGTCTTGCCAGCGGGTATCTTTAGGTTAAAATTTTTCAGCACCACCTGAAAACATAGTGAGTTACAACGGGCGTATATTGTGAGAGTAATGTACGAATCACCAGCCTCTTGCAGTCCACTGCTGGACATAGGCTTCTCCAATAGACAACTACGTTTGATATAACTGAATAAATAACTCAAGACATGCCACGCTGGGCCACACAGCGCCATCGAGCCCCAAACTAAGCCGAAGCTTGTACTATGGGTACTAGACAACTGATAAACTTACATAGATACATTTTTTTGTAAATAAATACATATTATACACAGAAAACACCCAGACCAATACAAACAGACATGGTCATGAACACAAATGTTTGTACTGTGCGGGAATCGAACCCACGACCCTTGGCTCAGAGGGCAGAGGTCACTACCAAATGAGCCAGTATGACATTGTGTTGCAAAATCAGACCGCAATATGTTTTAAAAGTTTTATAGCACCCATAGTACAAGCTTCGGCTTAGTTTGGGACTAGATGGCGCTGTATAGATCAGCGTGGCATGTCTTAAGTAATTTATTCATTCATTGATATTAATCACAGAACCTAAACTAAACCGCCATATATGGTGACATTTAATGGAATGTCCCCTACACGCATAAAATCTGGGAACACATCTGATTAAGGCTCGCGAGCCGATTGCAGATAGAAGAAAAAAAAAATTCATTGATATCTTCCAGATAAGTATCAGTAACTTCATCAGGCAGCAAAGATTCATTACTTACAGCCTCAGGCCGGGTGGGGTAGGAGAATGTGACGTTTTTGTACTCGATGTCTCCGTGGAATTCATGGTACTTGATCACCTTCGTGCCGGAAGTGTCCATTTGGGGTTCTTTGTTAATGTACTGAAAAAGACGTTATGTAATTATTATATTCGCACCCTCCACAAAATAAAGCCGCGATTGAAAATGTTGAAGTTTACAACGCTGCTGTTCATCATCGGCCTGTGGTATTTAGCTACGCCTTCAATCGTGATGGTTATACCGCCACCAGTCGGCTGCCAGCGCCTCGTTTGTTATTCGGCAGGATGCTCCACGGGCAGGTGAGGTTGGCTTGAAGCTAAAAGATGATGGGTCGCTCCCTTACATCCCCATGACAATTCTTATCACATAATTAATTTAACGCATGGGGGGGGGTATTATCTTGTCTCTTACGTCAATCTGACAGCTGCCCTGTCTACATCACGCTCACCTTTCACGCTTTTTAGAGAGGTAGGGCATAGCGAATCTTCGCTCAAATTGAGCCGCCCGTCCGGGGAAGGACCTCCACCCTATAGAATACCTCAGTCAAATGACCTCTGGGTCGTGTTTCTGCCGGTGAGTAGGGTTTCCGGAGCTCGTGGGGGGTCAGGGTTGGGCCGGCATGGCGGTGGCAACTGACAGGTAACTGACCAGTTACTTGCCCGCTGTCACGGCGACTTGGGCTTCTCTTTCGCTTTCCATTAGGCGTAGGGAAGCCATTATGTTAGCCACTATAAAAAAAAAACCTCAAACACCCGTCCGCCAGCGCTGACGCCCTTCACTACAGAGCCGAACAGCAGCGACAACTGCGCCACCGACCGCTGCACCGTCTGCGCGTTGACGAGGAACGCCATCACGTCGCCCGCCGACATGCTGCCCGCGGACATCAGGTGCCCGCCGAGGAACATCGTGCCGAGGACCATACTGCGAAAAACAAACAAATTCGAAGCCAAACCAAAAACTATTCCTCGAAATTTCAGTTGACAAACGCCATTTTTTTGTTGCGATATGAAAATCACTTTTTTTTTATAAGAAGAGTTTTCAGGATGACCTCACTCCACCTGATGGTAAGCGGTCGTATGGTCCAAAAGTTAGGTCGACAGGCACAATAGAACAAACCCATTGCGCTTGTCACCCTCACCCTGAAGGCCCACTGAGATGCCGTTTCACGCCCCGCCTAAAGAACCCAGGATTGTAAGAGGAAGGAAACACATGAGCTGGAAGGGCATTCCATGACTTAATGGCACGGGGCAAGAACGAGGAACTAAACCTCTTGGTGCGCGCCACCACCGTCTGGATGGTATGCGGATGACAACGCTGTCCAGCACGTGTTGTTCGGGAGTGGAAAGGAGAGGATGGAACGAGTTGGAATAACTCTTCGGAGCATTCCCTAAGACGACAGAGAACACTAAGTCTGGCAATTTCTCTACGTAGCTGAAGAGGTTCCAGGTTTTTGGTCACCTCTTGATCCCCAACAATCACTATTTTTTAACATCAGATTCTGGTAGACCAGTAGCTATCCAACCGGCGACTCATTGCCGCTAAGCCAAACTATCAGTTGAGTTCTTTCTTCAGCGCTTTTTCACTCGTTTTTTCGGAAATCAGTCAACAAAGCCGGCATAGTACTGCTGTCAATATTCGGGACTCATTGATTAAACATATTTATTCAGGATACACTACGAGTATAGGCAGGTAGGGGTGGCTTGGAGCGAAAAGATGATTGGTCGCTCCCGTGCATCCCACCAACCCGCTTGCCCAACGTGGCGATTATGGATATATCCTCCAGATGTTTGCCCTAAGTGGTGAACAACTGTCAACGGAGAGGCCTATGTCCAGCAGTGGACTGCAATAGGCTGATGATGATGTACATGAACCACACTTATACTTTATCTCTCCACTCTTCAATTGACTGGCACGGTGGCTCAATTAGTAGTGACCTCTGCCTTCTGAGCCAAGGGTCGTGGGTTCGATCCCCACACATTACAAACATTTGTGTGCATGAACATATCTGTTTGTATTGGTCTGGGTGTTTTCTATGTATAATATGTATTTATTTCCAAAAAAAAAGTATCTAAGTATAGTACAAGCTTCGGCTTAGTTTGGGGCTAGATGGCGCTGTGTAGCCCAGTGTGGCATGTCTTGGGTTATTTATTTATTTATTATTATTATTTATTAATTACCCATTAAGGAACAGATTAGTCCCAGCTTGAAACAATCCCACACCCAGACCCAGCTCCATACTAAGGTCGGCGGCCGCGTCGCACTCGCGAGCGAACATTCGCGCCTCGTTCTCCTCGCCGGCGAACGCTCGCACCACACGCATGTTCGATATCGCCTCTTCCGCTACTAGCGTTGATTTTTCTATCTGCAAATTGAAAAAGCAAGAGATTCTTAAAGTGATTGAAGTATTTCTTTGATCATATCCTGCGATCACAAATACACTAGATTAAGTGTCCCGGTCGAAAAAATGGCACCAAAAAATAAGAGCACAAATAAAGTTGTGGTCTTATTTGAGTTTAGTTTGCTCCAACCACAGCCAACGTTCAGACGTGCCATAATGCCTCGGTGTGTTTTTAAAAACTGCGAAAATAACCACCGTAATAGTAAAGTTTCCGAAGGAGTATAATTTTTTCGGTAAGTACAGTGTCAAATCTATTTAAATGTTCTTAAAAACATTATTTAACTATTAAAAACTAATATTTTGTCATGTGGCCAACGATTTGCCCAAACATTGGAGCCAAGCAATGTTTGGCCAAAGTGTTGGTTGTGTGAATGGAACAAAATGTACTATGGAGTGGTTAATTAATTTTTTTATTTTATTGTAGATTTTCCTCTGATCCATATCGCCGTGCAGAATGGATATCCATTGTCGCACAAGAAAGAAGAGAAGACCATTACAGACCTTGCAAAAATTCTACAATATGCTCAATACATTTTGATAAACTAGACATATCTGGAAATAATCAAAGGCATAGATTGTTATTATATATTTGTTATTGGTTTCTGTCAATATTTTGTTTATTTAATTGATGAATATGTTCGCAGTAAATAATTTAATAATATTCTATTATGAAAATTTTGAAATCCATCTATAGATGGAAATATCGGTGAACATACATAAAAAACATTATATGTACATACCGACGAATTGAGAACCTGCTCCTTTTTTGAAGTCCGTTAAAAATTAATCATTATAAAATAGATACTGACAATATGATTATTATGGCAACACTAAATCGTTAGTTTAAAATGTATAATAAATGTATAGTTTTAATGTAATTTAAATGTAAGGCAAATGTAATGTAATTAAATTTTTTTATCAATAAAGCGACTCCATGAGTTCCGTATTCTATCGTATAATTTTTTTAGTGGTAAGTCAAAAGAATCACATCTTCACAGGTGACGTTAGTGAGTTTTAAGCTTTAACGTATTGCAATAAAGTTGGATTTCTAAGCGCTGACTACGTAGGGTAATAAAAATTTACGAGCTCTGGGTGATATCGCTAAACGAAATGTCTTAAAATAATTAGTGGTATTAGAAAAAACTAAACCTTTTTTCATTGGAATAAGGATGGTTATTGATGAAATCGCTTTGTACATTACCTTATTTTTGTATTTGTATGTATGTATCTCATAGGTAGGAAGCTATAGTAAACTCGAGCCATATTTTTGTTTCTTTTTTGTATGCATCACTGAATCTAGTGTATTTATGATCGCAGATCATATCAAAGAAATACAACATTTCTTTGATATTTTCCGATGGCTCATTTGGTGTTTTTTTTTTATATCTCGACATAATATCTTCCATACGCCTGATAGAAAGCAAAGAGAAGCCCAAGTCGCTGTGACAACGGGCAAGTAACTAGTCAGTTAGATGTCACCCCCTACGAGCTCCGGAAACCCTACTCACCGGCAGAAACATGATCCAGAGGTAATTCGGCTGCGGTATTCTAAAGAGTGGAGGTCCTTCCCCGGACGGGCGGCTCAATTCGAGCGAAGATTCGCTATGCCCTACCTCTCTTAAATTAATTTAAATAATGAAGATAGATTTTAAACCTTACCTGCGCCTGAGCTTCTCTCGACAACTTCCTCAACAGAGAACCAATGAAAGTACCTCCGATGACCACAGACGGTACACACACCATGGTCAGCCCAGTCAGATGCGGGGAGATGACCAGCAAACTGACCGCTGACCCAATGACCTGTGTAATCGCTCGCAGACCACCAGATATTGTCTGCTTGAAGGAACTCTTGAAGTCCTGAACGTCGACTGTTAACCTGGAAATTGAGACAAAAAAAATTATCTTTGTGTTAGCCGTACTGTCATGGCCATAATAGAAAAAAAAAACATTGACAGAAAAGAAAAATGGCGCCAACGCCACATGCGCGGGAGTGACGAAAAGTTTTATGGTGTGAAAAAGTTAGTGTCGTATTACTATTCATAAGAGCAGGTGGAGCTGGCTCGTAGGAGCAGAGTCGGCATCGTCATCACATGCGATTTTTCACTTTAATCATCACTATGAAGCTCACGACAGCGGACTTAAATATTGAAAGTCAAGCCTAGGCAGCCAGGTAAAGCCGGATATACATGTAGGTAGGCTTTTTTATATTGCGGGTCCGGCTTGAATAAACGGTGTTCGGCTTTTATCAGGCTTTTTAGGGTTGAGCGCGATTTTACATAAAAAATTGTTTGTCGTACCTAATCAAAATACAAATACATAATACAAATTCCTAAATAATATAAAATGCCCAAGCTAGCTGATTTGTCCGTCTAAATCAAATAATTTGCCATGAATGCCAAATAAATAGTGGATGTAGTTAAAATTAGTTAACTGTTGCTCTCATAAACTTTATACAGGAAATAGAATGATGTACTATTAATTATTGTTCATACAAACCTGTTGACAAGTTCCCCCGTCCTCTCCCGGTCGAAGAATGCCATGTCCTGTCGGAGTATGGACTCGAAGAGGTCCTGCTTCATCTGCGAAGCAACTCGCTCGCCTACTTGCGCTAGTAGGTGGATGTAGAAGAATGTGAATGCTGCCTATAAACGAAAACGTTAATCCTTTGAGAACAAATAGAAAATCTATTGTGATCTACGCATAAAACAGTAAACAGCACAAAATAAAATAATTTTGCACACTCTCATGTATAATATTAACTGCAAATCCTGTTACAAAGTGTGTTTCTAGCTGTAATCCTCTTTGAAATCTCCATGAAAACAAGGGTACCTTTATATCTCTGAAATCTCTTAGCAACTACTTCTGAAATTTGGCATGTTGTTGTGACTATTTCATTAAAATTTTTTGGAACCTAAACCAATTCGATAGACTTTGCAGTTTGCTTGCATCAGAGGAGACGATTACAGTTTGTTGTTCAAGCCATAATCTTCCCTAACTTAGAGCTATAACTCCGAAACTAAACTGCAACTATTTTTTTTTACTTGTAGCTAGGTATGACTAGTTATGACTAGCAGTCAAAATTTCTTTTTTATTGAATAGAATAGAGTAGTTAAAGCTAAATAAATAGTTATTTATTTAGCATCACACATTTTGTTACATAATAGAATGACCGAACACAGGCAATTGCGCTGATACTAAAAAGGCATCTCGCTCAGCATGTGCCGAGGCGTGTCAGGGACGCCGCGACGCTGGTCTTCCGCGGATGCCTCGAGAGATCTGCTGTGTGCACGTAGGCGGATCCGTCGAGAGACACAACTTCAATTAAATATGATGAATGAGAAAAAAGAATACTACAATTTAAATGTGACAAGGTCTCAAAGAACCAAACACGGGATCCGCCTATAGTTTACATCAAATAAGCAACATAATAGGCACATTTGAAGTAGGCATGTAAAGATGCATTCATTAGAAAGTTAGAAATTGAGATTTCAATGATGAGAATCACAGAATGTATGAAAATTATTATTTGTACACTTGTAATGTGTTACAAAGAATAATTTTCATTTCAATTATCTTTAGTTTAAGAAAATAACATCTTAATTACCTGTCCAATATACAAGGATATCAATTTCAACGCAGGCATTTTGATTTCGTCCAGAAAGTCTGCTGTTGGGTTGTTCTTCATACTCGCCAACACATTGACTATGACTCCAAGCATCGCCGGAATGTACACATTGAGGAATGCTACCGCTAAAGCTGACTGAAATAAAATATACACTAAATTCGCGAAATTGGTAACAGTAGCACCGACATCATTTGTGTAAATGTCACCGGAAAGTACCAAGAATTGTAAGTTGATTAATTCCCTAGGTAGCTGACTAACTTTCGGAATATAACAAACGGTAGTTGAAATTTATTATGTGCGCTTAAATAAACTTTAAAAGTACGCAACAGATTTTGATGCAGTTTTTTTTAATAAATCGAGTAATGGGGATGTTTCCAGGGTCAAAATAATACATACACATATTTTTCCTTTTTTCATTTAAACAAAAAATAACAAAGATACAAGGCATCAAAATTTAGAAGTGGGGGTCTTTGACGTTACTTAGTGGCGAAAAAACTCCCACTATGTGACGTCACGCGTAATTTTAACGGGCTATATCTTTGTTATTTTTGGTCTAATTTATAAATGAAAAAATATGTGTCTTTTATTTTTGAACAATCTAAAAGGCGGACTAATTATATTTTTTATGGAAACAGGCCCATTCAAGAGGATGGTTTATGTATGTCACCGGAAAATAGCAAGAATCGTAAGTTGATCAATTTCCTAGGTAGTTGATTAACTTTCGGAAAATAACAAACGGTAGTTGAAATGTATTATTTAACGCAATGGATTTCAGTAAGTTGATCAATTTACGGTAGCCTGACAGTCATTTAATAATTTACGATTTTGACACAAGTAAAATCGTCCTCAAATGGGCCAATCGTTGCTCAATGTACTATTTAACGGTGCACTATTACCCGTAACTTAATACACTGTTCCCTGATTGGTTGCCGGGATAACGCCACGTGAGCCATTGAACCAATCAACGTTCACCTCACCTTCGTCGGATGATTTTACGGCAAGACCCCGTAAAATGATCAATTTACTAAAATACATACGTTAAATAATACATTTCAAGTGCCGTTTATTATTTTCCGGAAGTTAATCAACTACCTAGGAAATTGATCAACTTACGATTCTTGCTATTTTCCGGTGACATGTATAATGAAATACCTGAAGCGTAACGAAGGCGGGTTGCTAGTATGATATAATTTATTTTGCATAAATAGCTAGTTAGGTATTTCATATATTGATAAACATTAAATTGTTATCTTAAAACTCCCTTGTAAATATACTGATAAATGCATGATGAAAGTATAATGTTAAGTTTAGTAAACCTGATGTACATTCTGGCAATTCAGACTTAAGGGTCAAAGTCCAAATACAAGGTTGTTAGCCCCAATGTAGGTATGATATGATCCAAATCCCAAATCATTTAAAATTCTACACCCAATGGTTGTCTAGAAGTGATTGACTAAAGTGCTTAGTCCATCTAAATTACGTTTTATAGCTTAGTTTTCAGATGAGCTGTTTGGTGTGTAGATAACTAACACCTATCAATGAATTGTTTTGTTTTATCTATTGTATGAAGAAGTCTATGCCTTAAAACTTCATAAAACTGTTATTAAATAATACTCACAGCCACAGCAGCAGTTAGCAACCACCTATGAGGCCTCAGATACTCAAGCAACCTGCTCCAATCAAACTTAGCGCTGTCATCCTGATAATTTGGCCTCCTCTGTATAATTCTAGAGTTCTGACTCGCTTTACAATACACTTGACCGTTACTAAGCAAGGCACGCGCCGCCAACCCAACACTAATACCCGTACATAGCTTCCAAGGACTACAAACTAGAAATATATTACTCCTTGCACTTTTATCTGAGCCACCTTTTAAGTCTGTTATATGCCGTTTAAACGCATCTGAAGGCTTATTTTTCAATGCATTTATAAAGTAACCACTATTCTTCGGAGCTAATAATCTGAAAAGCAAGATAATTGTTTATAATAAAAGTACAAAATTAAAGAAAAATATTTGTAATAGGTTATAAATATTTACCTTTGCCTAATTGATTGGCATGAGTGCATTTGCATTAATTGCCACATTATGATGATATATTATACAATAAACTATGTAAAACTTTAATTTATGTACATGTTTCAGTCGTAAAAGGGGAATATTTTTACGTAATTGTTGTCGCAAAAATTGATTTCAGTCCCCCGGTATTATGTCATTGTCAATGTCATATCAAGGAAACGTCAATTCGTTCAGAAGCTGTCCACTTTGTAACCAAGCATTAAATTTAAAATATGAGTTTCTAAAATTTCCAGATAATTTTTAAACAAACAAAAGTCGTTTTATTATTTAATTTATGGTATTTTACTTTTCTTTGTTTTTAACAAACACTTCATTAAAAATAAATACTGCTTCTATTTCCGAACGAAATAAAAATACGTTCCATTCCTCAGATTATGACAGCGACCGTATTTTTTAATTTCGTTCAAAAGAATCGGTCGTAAAACGTAACGTAAAGATATTTTTTATGTAGAAATATTTAAATAGAAATATACCCTTGGCGAAGAAAGAAACATAAATAGAAAACCAACAAACAAAAATATTAAGGCTCTAGATCATTTTCACTAAATTAGACATTTTATGTTACCTTTTAGTTAATAGGTCTACGCACGGATTTATCACTTCTGCAAATTTATAAAGTTCAAATGATATTTAGCTATCAAGATAATAAAGGAAGCTTTTGTAAGCAGTAGGTAACAATACTTTTTGCTTCTCCGGAACACCAGCGTATTATAGCGACTAGTAGGTCCGCGACATATCCATCCTTAGTATTAAACATGGTTAATTTAATACTCTTTGAGAGGAGTCTTGGATAGGCCAGTGTCATGTAAAGAACCCATAACCGACTTCGATCCTGAGTTGGGCCAAGGATCGTGGGCTTGATTCCCTCACAGTACAAACATTGTGCTCATGAACATTTGTATTGGTGTTTACTACCTGTGCATTACTATGAGGTCTCACAGTGCGCGCTAACCTAGAGATAGATATCTACCTACCCAAAAACCTATTCGTAGACAACACTCGAGTGTCGACTGGCAGTCGCCTTTGTACCTATGTAGGTAAAGGCTTTAACTTCGCATAGTGCCTATTGGTAATTTTGGACTTTCTGGGAGACGTCCCATGTCATCTTCTGACACTCACATTCATTCACAGGAGGATTCATTCAAACTAACGGCCGTATTCACAAACGTCACTATGCGTCGCTCAAACGCACAGGTACTCAAAAAGCTATAGGAATTCGGGCACTGTGCGTCCGTGTGTCGCATAGCAACGTTTGTGAATAGGTAAGGTTAAACCTTACGTTGAATAAATGAATAAATTGTTTATTTGAACATGCTTGCATTAAACACTGTTACAAATCATCAAAAAGTGTAGCTACCAATCGGTTAGAAAAACTGTATTCCACCAAGAAGATTTCCTAGCGGAATGCGAGAGCTCCATAAACTCACTCAGGTTGGCTCCGTCAATTGGACGCTAAGTAACTTGTAAGGATTATCGAGAAAAATATAATTAAAGCATACGATATGATGATGATGACCAAGAAGATAGCGACAAGAAAATATTCAATTACATAAGATTTTTTACCGCGTCATAATATATGTAGTTCTCGCTTAAACTTTAAACTGTGACTTTAAAGAATGAATCAATCGAGAATTAATTAATTACTTTGATCAGATCGTTGGTGTAAATTGTCGTTCACATTTTATTTATTTAGGTATCTCGAAATATTCACATTAGAAACGAACAAGAACCAACATACCCAAATGGAATAAAAAGGTAAACAATTCCGCCATCAATCAAGGCTGTCGTGCCAAGGCAACATTTTTTCCCAAAAGCAATCTGCGGGGACTCGGCCCTAATGAATTTGGCCGTAATGGAGCCCTGGCCGGCGGTCATTTGGCCGTTGTCCAGTGCTCACTATTCACTGGGAGTATGTTAGGCCTGAGGTATTGCTGATTGCAGTTACCATTATATAAAGTTAGGCACAGAACTTTGCAATGCTAAATCGTGTGCCGACATTATTAAATTGATAAAAACTTTAGGATAGGTAGTCACCATTCGGATTACCTACAATCGTAGCAAATCGGTAGAGAGGAAGGTTTAAGAGAGGTAGGGCATAGCAAAGTTTTTTATCCGAGTAGCGATTTGTAATTCGAATGACCACTTTTCTTTTAATTTTTAAAGTAAAGACGCCTTTTTTTTCTAGAGACTCTATGTTCATTACACTGAATTTTTTTGACATAAAAAATAATATTTTTGGCACGGGAAGCTAAAAGGTTTCATAAAGAATACCTACATGAGCACAAATACAATTTTTTTTATTTGAACATAGGTAGGACCTGGAGGGAGAACATAGGAACATAAATAGGTTACATTGGATGCAAGTGTTTTCAAAAGGTAGTTTTATGAAAGTACCTGTGTAGGTAATCCTCTTTAGCTACAATAGAAACAATAAAATGTATAAAAGTATATACGCTCTACATTTACAACATATGTTTAAACCTGCAAACATAAAGATAAGTCATGTCTGACAAAGATAGTTCATTAAAGAATCTGAATAATTATTCATTTCTTCCTGAAATTTCTTAAATATTTTCCAAAACCCATTTTCTTTATACCCATCCGACGGGAAGATTAAAATTCTTAAAGCACCTATCCGCCATTAGTTCCAACGTCAATTCAGATGCTCCCATACGTACGAGCCGCGAATAAATCTCTATAAGAGCGGCAAACACTACATAAAAGATGTCGTAACGTGGTCGGCAGGCAATTCGCATTGCGAGTCGCCGCGATGCCCGGCAATATCGCGGGGCCGTCGGCTCATTTAATCACGCGGAGGAATTTGCGCCTCGAGGAGAGGGCTTCTGAGAGGGGAGGACGCTTATTTTAGTGGTCTAGGTCGTAGGGGAAGAAGGACCATAATACATAAATAATAATAAATAAATAACCCAAGACATGCCACGCTGGGCCACACAGCGCCACCTAGCCCCAAACTAAGCCGAAGCTTGTACTATGGGTACTAAACAACTGATAAACTTACTTAGATACATTTTTTTTGTAAATAAATACGTATTATACATAGAAAACACCCAGACCAATACAAACAGACATGTTCATGAACACAAATGTTTGTACTGAGCGGGAATCGAACCCACGGCCCTTGGCTCAGAGGGCAGAGGTCACTACCAAATGAGCCACCGAGCCTGGCATATATAAAAAACTAACTAACTAGATCGGCGCAGTGACCCAAGCTGAGTCTTGGCCTCTAATAACCATAATATCACTCAAGGGTATTTTTTCTTGACTACGATGATAGCCAATGCGGCATTGTCATCGCTTCATGCAATAGCTTCACTCTGAGGACCTACTACTAATCCCTTACAACTATGTAAGAGCAAGAAGATAATTTAACAGGTCAATTAGACGCCACTAAGATAATAGGTATTATTTTGAAAAGAGATCTAGGGAGATAATCAGCTTACAAAATAGTTCCTGAACTGCCAACCTGCTTTCAAACACAATAATGACAGTTTTGATTTTTACATTTTTATCTTCTTTTTTTGTTAATTTCCCAAATCATCACGAAGCCTAGAGTGAATCGATTTTTGATATTTGGGTGAGGGCGTTCCTTCATAGATTGCGATCTCGCATCCATCAAAAACCGTAGGTATATCAATTTAAAGCTATATGCTTACCAAAAAGTCCCACTCCTTACATTTCCCCCGAGGAGCTGACAAAAGGCGCGCGGACAACGCACGCTTATTGGACGAGTCAATAATGTACCTCGCAGGGACGCCGGACGCGCCCTGTATATGTGTTAGCTGGACCGAGCGTACACTGGGACGCGGGACCGCTCGTACAGCGGCGTGTAACCGCGCTACCAAAGTCTGGGGCTATGATGATGTATTCCCCAAATATATTTAGTGGGTGGCTCTCAAGCATCTTACTTCACAATCACATATTTGAGCTTAATAATAAATAAGTAATAATACTTACGAAGGCTCATCGGCCAAGCCAGTGGCATAACTACAGAGTGGCATGTCGGCAAAATTCCGAGGGCCCCAGTTGGAAGGGGCTCCCGGTCAGAGGAGAATCCCAACATTTATTATTACACATTTAGTGAAAATCCGATGAATTGCCACGGGCCACAAATAAGTAGTATACTTAGTTACACCACTGGGCCAAGCCATGCTTGGCCAACAGAAACAGATTCATTCTTGCTTTGAGCGTGAGGCAAAACAAGCGTTTTCTTCGCCCACTGTGCATCTCTATCACTGGCTGTACATACGTAGAGCGTCATAAAGGCTGTCCGCGATAATGTTGGCTTGTAGAGCGCAGTTATGCGTGTTTGTCAGGCTCGTGATGGGTTTGTTCGAGGCTAAATTGGGTTTGTATGGTGTGATGAATACATAGGCTAGTCGACTGATACCTAATAGTTAAGAAGTATAAAAACGGATTGCTGGAATAACTGTGAACTGTTAGCAAAGTTAGGAAATAAATTTTTTTTTTTTAAATAATAACCGTTGGGGTAAACGAGATCTGGAGTGGAGACCGCGTCTCAGCAAACGTAGTGTGTCCCCTCAGTAGAGTGACGATTTGCGCAGGACGGCTGGCAAGTGCGGGATGCGAGAAGCCCAGGATCGATCAAAGCTAAGTAGCAAACATTGGGAGGATGTCTAGCAGTGGACTGATACGGGCTGATGACGATGATGATGATGACAAGCTAAGTTTGGTCAAGTAAACATAGAGAATGGTAGGCACAAACACCCTCAAAAGATCTGAATGGCTCAGAATCGAATAAAAACAGCCGCACAGTACACTCGCACTCGTAATTGCGTTAACTCGCGCCACTCGACTCGAACAATGGCCGAACGCCACTCTGCCATCTGCGACTGTGCGATTGCGCATAATTATTGCTGCTCTCTGCTGATTTATTAAATTATTCCGTTTTTGGGCCTGCAGGGCTATTTAAAATGCTTTTGGAAAGGTTTTTCTGGGAAGCGAGATGGGACAGATTTACCCAGGCTAATTAAGCTAGCCCCACCTTGGCGATGTTTGCACAAACAAACGAATAAGGCTAAAAGAAGGTTGCACTCATTTGGCAGGCAGGGACTCAGCCGCACACTCTTTGCTATTCGAATCCATCTACCTTGTGTCTTTAGACCACTTCATCCGTGATTCAGCCAGGAAAAGAAATAACACAAGCCACCCTGGGCCACACAGCGCCGTCTAGTCCAAAAGTAAGCCGAAGCTTGTTATGGATTGTTTTGCTTGTACTCTAGCAATAAACTTACTTTGATACTTGTAATAAATCTGTAGAGAGGTCAATTCTGTACATTAAATATATTTTTAAAATAACTATCAACTATAAGTGATCGATACTAAAGCTAAAAATGCAATAGTGTACTTTTTATCACGCTACACAATCAATAGGAGCAGAGCAGTGATGGGAAGTGGTGGGTAAACAGAAGAAAATTTTCGGTAATTTTGTACTGCCAGGAGGGATCGTACGGACTATTTCAAAGGCAGCGTACACTGTCACATAACCAAACTGGTTGTCAGGAAAACAAGTCCTAGAATGGTTCGACAACAATTCAATAAATTCAGCACCACCAAAGCGTCTTATTATCCATTCTCCACGATTTCCAAACGTAATCCCAAACCGGATTTCAGCGGAACGTTCATAATTCACAAAATAGCATGTATTTATATGAGGGCAAACATTCTAGACGAAGTATCGGCGCGGGGAGCGTTCACAGAGTAACAAAGCGAATATTGGAGAGTCTCCACAAAGGCCGCCCGCCGGGTGAAACAAGTCTGTGGTGGGACGCAAGGGTGCGGCCGAGGTGTCGATATCGATACTGTTAAAGACACTGTTCGACTGGCTCGGTGGCTCAATTGGTAGTGACCCCTGCCTTCTGAACCAAGGGTTCGATTCCCACCCGGGACAAACATTCGTGTGATAAACACTTGTGTTTGTTCCGTGTCTGGGTGTTTATATTTGTATTTAAGTATTTATTTGTGGTACCTTCGTTGTTCCGATACCCATAACACAAGTGCTTAAGCTACTTACTTTGGGATTAGAGCAATTTAAGTGATGTTGTCTGATTCTGTTCTGTTTACGGACAGATAGCAAAATCTTCGTAAAAGGGTCCCGTTTTTACCCTTCGGTTCGGGTACGGAATCCTAAAAAGGACCACAGCCTGTATGTTAAACGGCAAAAATGGGAGACTACCAATTGAGCCAGCGAGCCAGTCTTATAGAATCTCTAACGTCGCATTAAAGAATCTCTTACGTCGCTTAACATGAGGCGAATAGGGGCAAGCGCTACCCAGTTTCTTATTAAAAAAAGTATTCTTCTTCTTAGATAAAAAGATAGATAGATAAAAAGTTTATTCGCATAGGTACACACACACATTTACAACAACGAATACAGCAAAAAACACACAAATCGTTACGAACAAAACAGAAACAATAACAGAAACAATTAAAGTCATGGGTATGGGCATGTGTGCAACAACAATGCAAAATGGTAATGGCTCAGCAAGTTGTCTGCTCGGGGAGCAAACCGCTGATTTTCAGTCTTCTTCTTCTTGTCGAGTCGACAGCAAATCGTCATGAGACCAAAACTCCGAAACGCGGATCGCTTTGTCGTTAGCGTTCAGTAAGTCCTCGAGCGAACATGTATCTGGGCACGCGGGGCACTGGAGCAGGTGGACCATAGTAATACTTTTTTTGATGGCAAATCAAAAAAAGTATTGTTTTTATTTTATCGTACCATCGATACCCAGCCCACCACTGCTAAGTGTCGACTGACTCAGCTTCCTACCAAGTGCCTCATAGTTTCATACGTAGGTGTAATTGTTTGTAAGTACATTTTTCTTTGAGGTTACTCTCTATTAAACGCTCAAGTTAAATAGGTCGCAATGGCCCGCCTTTGTGCGTAGGTACAGATGAAAGGGCTACCTTAATTGTTGCTCAAATTATTATGAATTTGATACACGTACGGAGTCAAAGGGAAAGTGGAAATTGCGGGTCTCGACTGAGCCGTGGGTTACCGGGGTATTTCGTGTGATGAGATGAATTAAATTATGTGTGGTCTCTCAGATCGTTTTGGTTATGGAGTTTTTAGGGTTCGTTAGTTGGAATTATATGCAGCAATACTTGTAGCTACGCCCTGCGATCGCCAACCCGCCTGGCCAGCGTGGCGATTATAGGTTTATCCTCCAGATGTTTGCCCTATGGGGCGAACAACTGGAGAGGCCTATGTCCAGCAGTGGACTGTAATAGGCTGATGATGATGATGATATGCAGCAATAGGTACTTTGGAAAGCTTTGGAAGGTTTATTCTGAAGACAATAAATGTGGAAATTAATGCATGAATTCCGATCAAACTAACCGCATTTTACGTATGTAAAGTAGGCGTATACCTACTCTAAAGATTAATTATTATTGTAGTGAACATTTTAACACTGACATGCACTTTTCGTCTCAAACCCTGGTAGTCGTACTTTCTATCTAGTATCCTAGTCTTAGTCCAAGTCCGAGATTCCGTTGTTACGTTACACGTTGATTCCGATATTCATGCCCTAACGGGGACTTTGACGGCGACAGTGTCAACTGTGACGAAACTATAAATCTATCTATACTTATAATAAATCTGTAGAGAAGTCAATTCTGTACATGGAATATTCTATACTTATAATAAATCTGTAGAGAAATCAATTCTGTACATGGAATATATTTTCAAAATAGTTAACTATCAGGGGGTGATAAGTGATCGATACTGATGCCGAAAATGCAATCAGTAAAATTTTTGTCTGTCTGTCTGTATGTTCGTTATAGAAAAAAAACTACTGGACGGATTTTAGCGAAACTTGGTACGATTATTCTTCATACTCCTGGGCAGGTTATAGTATACTTTTCATAGGAGCAGAGCAGTGAAGGGAAGTGTTGGGAAAACGGGAGAAATTTTTATCTGTTTGTTTGAACGCGCATCACGCAAAAACTACTGCATGGAATTGAATGCGGGTTTCACCAGGGTATTGCTAAAGGTCTAACTTAAAATTGAGGCATCATATTATGAAAGTCCGTTATTTTTGGAACCCGATACCCACGCGTGCGACGCCGCCGGCACAGCTAGTATAAAATATTTTTGTATTTAACAAAGTGTACCTAGTTTTAAGTCAATTGTTTGGTGTGCAATAAAGAATATATTATTATCTATCTACACTTACCAAACTTGTGTCAACCATCTTAACAGAGCTTTAAATCTAACATGATGCACGTCACCACCATCTTTCGCATCAAACTTATCCTTTCACGTAAATCCCGTATGCCAACAGCGAATCACCTCCAAAATCATAGCATACAGATTACCTCTTGTAAATATTTACTATGGCCACGACGTCGGGCGAAGGATTACCGTCGTTTTACTGTGAGAACTAGTTATTAAGTAGTCGATTTAGTAGTTGGGTAAACAAGAACACTTGGCTAGTTGAGCAGATGCTGGCTTGTAAATTGTTTTATAGGTTTTAGGGGTCCCGTCGGAAATAATGATGGTTTTGGAATGTTGGATGAATGGGCGCTTGATATCCGTGCCAATTGCTCATAATCATCATCAGCCTATCACAGTCCACTGCTGGACATAGGCCTCTTTTATTTAGGCGATTATGGGTATATCCTCCAGATGTTTGCCCTGTGGCGAATAACTGGAGGATATACCCATAATCGCCGCGCTGGGCGGCGATTGCAGGGCATAGCCTCTCGCTCCGGTGACGCTGCTGCCCGTCATCGGTCTGTGGTATTTAGCTACGCCTCGTGATGGTTATACCGCCACAAGTCGGTTTCCAGTGCCTCGTTTGTTATTCGGCAGGATGCATCACGGGCAGGTAAGGTTTGCTTGGAACGAAGTGATGATGGGCCGCTCCCTTACATCCCAAACCAATAGCTCATTTAATAGCTTTCATCCTTCGACCGCCAAGAATTTAGATACAAAAATCTATTGTTTGAAATGCATATAGGTGTCATATGTCACCGCTTCAAAGGGTTAGGTAATACTGGCTCATTTGGTTTATTATTAAACGGTAATCATGATTTTTAATGCAACAAATCGCATTAAAATCATTGTTATGCCTAGATAAGTGTAATAAGTATTAAAAACTTTAAAATACAGCATACCTACTTACTTTCGGAGTAATTCATATTTTTATGTACAAACTCTTCTATTACGTAGGACTCCAAGGGAGGTTCTAGGTACATTTTAGGACGGCGCGGCGGTTTGTATTCCTTTCCGTCACCAGGATTAAAAACAATAATTTTTTTGCTAAACTTAATTATGTTTACATCTTAAAATACAAAGTAGGTACGGAACTCACTCTTGCAAAGACAACTGGTCATTGGTAGTCTTCTTTTAATGATTGTTTTTCTTAAACATAATTTCATTTCAAAGGGTTGTTTTTATCACCCACTTATAATCTGTTTTAATAATATTTGGAGTAAAGAGATTTAAAGGGCCTTAAAATTTACAGAGAATTTAAGGGATAACAGATATAATACTGGGTCACAGTAAATTATGTATTTATTTGACAGGAATTACGACCTCTGTGTCAAGTAAGTAAATTTCAATAACAATCAAATCATCATCAGTCTATTGCAGTCCACTGACGGACATAGGCCTCTCCAGTTGTTCGCCACTTCGGGCAAACATCTGGAAGATAGACCTACCTATAACCACTCATCATCATCATCATCCTAGCCTTTTTCCCGATTGTCTCAGGGTCGGCTTCCCAAACTGAGAGATTTGGCGAGGGCTAAGCTTTTACACAGAGCGACTGCCATCAGACCTCCGCAACACTTAGGGTAAGCTATACCCATTCCCAGTTAGGCGTCAGAGTTATCATCATCTCTGATATGATGTGACGACTGCTATCTGAGTTGGTGAAGATAGCACCCGGGACCAACAGCTTAACGTGCCTTCCGAAGCACGGAGGAAATCAGTGTCAAATTTTGTTCACCCATCATCGGATTGACCGCGCCAATGGTTGCACAACGTTGCGATCATTGTTAAGCGTACAAGACCGCGGCGCCACCGAGCTCCTCCTACCTACCTATAAACACCACCCTGGCATAACTATTTATTAATCTGTGACGCTGGGCAACGGGCTTGGCAATCGCAGGGTTTGCTCCGGAGACGTATTCATCGGCCTGCGGTATTTAGCTACGCCATCGGCAGGATGCTTCGCTCGCTTACATCAATAAATATTTTTTTTAATTATTTAACTAATGAGAGGTAGTAGTAGTAGGTAGAGTAGAGGTAGTATTTAAGAGAGGTAAGGCATAGCGAATCTTCGCTCGAATTGAGCTGCCCGTCCGGGGAAGGACCTCCACCCTATAGAATACCGCAGCCAAATTACCTCCAGGTCGTGTTTCTGCTGGTGAGTAAGGTCTACGGAGCTTGTGGGGGGTTAGGGTTGGGCCGGCATGGCAGTGGCAACTGACGGGTAACTAACCTGTTACTTTCCAGTTGTCACAGCGACTTGGGCTTCTCTTTCGCTTTCCGTCAGGCGTAGGGAAGCCACTATGTCGAGCTACTATAAAAAAAATTGAACTAGTCCGTTCGGATACCGATTTCTAAGTACTTTAATATTGAACTAAGCAGACAGTACATCCAAACACACCCGTTACCTCACAAACAACGGTTGTTCATACTCAGATTTATGCCATAACCAATAACCATACGAGTGAGGCATTATCCTGCAATACACCATCTGTCGGCGGTTCGACTCCTGTTTAAGTTGGGCTCGATTTTGAACCTTATTCGTAGGGCGGTAAGGGGGTCATTGTGGCGTTTTAAAGTCAATAGTTCGTATTGTACTGCGGGTGGTCGTTATAGATGCTATGACACGTGTGGGGCTAAAATGTTGCATGGCCGTGATTTGCTGGTAGCGGTATCGTAAAGGACCCGAAAATAGGACTGGTCCTATTTTTATATAAGCTTGGGTATGCGAGATTTATTAAATGTTAAATAAAAAAATTATAAGATGTATAAAAATGTTAAATAGCGCAGTGGTATAATTAATTGTAATGATTTTTTTAATTGTATTTTTAAGTTTTCGTTTAAGCGACATTGGTGAAAATAAGTAATTGATGAACCGTCAAAACTTAAGAAAACAAGTGGAAATATCTACTGGGCCTCTGCCTTAAACAGTAATATTGCTCCAAATACGCCAATGTAATTAATAACTATAACGATTAAATTATTTAAACGTTAGGTATTTTATAAAACGTCATTAAATAAAAATAAAAAAATCCTAACATACTCATGTCGACGTCATTTTAATCCACGAATGTCATATTGCTGCGATACCTACATTGGTGTAATTGTTAACATTAATCTTAAAATATTACCTACTCCGGTCAACAATCCACCTTTCGTTGACTGTAGCAATATTTTTTTCACAATTTGTCAGTTTCGGCGCATAGATAATTAATTGTATCTAACAAAGAAAAAGCCCAAGCATTCTCCGCGTGATTTTCGTCCTATGCGAGAGATATACAGCGTCATTTTACAACCCTCGCATAGTGCAGTAGGAATCAAATTCGCCTCCTATAATCCGATTCATTAAACACTTGTGCGAGTGTCCCGCTACGCGATCATCGGCTTATCGAATGACAAATGCTTGGCTTAATTAATAAAATAGATTGCCGCCAGCAGTTTCGATTGCATCCTTTTACTAACATCGTTTTTTCCGTATCGCGATGGGAAAGAACTACAAAAACGTGGACCACTTTCAACACCCAGTTTTTACAGACAATAATCCAAGACACCCTGGGCCACACATCGCCATCTAGCCCCAAACTTTAGCCGAAGCTTGTACTAAGGGTACGAGACAATTGATAAACTTAGGTACCTACTTAGATACTTTTTTTGTCAATAAATACATACTTAGTTATACATAGAAAACACCCAGACCAATACAAACAGACATGTTCAACAAATATTTCGATATGATAAATTACATCCTTATTTAGTCGCGCTGTTCGTTATCCCTCAGATTACTTAAATTAAATTATGTCGTGGGAAGTCATCAGAAACAGTGCGATTATCAGATATTGCTTCATCATGCCCCTTGACCATTAATTTTGAATTTTAAAACCGACCAAATAACCACAGAACGCGGCGCTCATAATATTTACACAGACAATAAAAATGCAGTAATCCCACTGCATTCTGTGCCATCACGCCCTAACGATCGCGAGGGAGAAGCTATCATACGGTGATGATTGCAATGGCACAGTAAAGAGGGGTGTGATAGTGAAGCAATGTTATGTGAAATTGGCCTTTATGGCACAAGTGTAATGGATGTATTCACAAACGTTATTAAGTATGCGACGCGTGGACGCATAGTGCACAAAATCCTATAGGTTAGTTAGTTAGTTAGTTAGTTTGAATGGGCCGTTTTCCGCAACTCGACGACAAAGCGCCTATTTTGCGTGAGGTGGGCTGCCCATGCTATCCTTGAAGATGTTGCCTATTGCCAGCCCAGCTCATCCAGGAAGCCCAGCAGACTCTTCAGCCTGCTGAAGACGTCTCGGAGTGCTTCAGGCTGACCGAGGTGTTGTGACCGGTACGATGCCACACCAGAGCATTCCATCAGAATGTGGGCGGCTGTTTCCTCGGTTTCTAGGCATGCTCTGCACAGTGGACTGTCTGTGATGCCTAGATTTTGGAGATGCTTGTTGAAGGGGTTTTGACGAGCTTGTCATAAAAAGGAAATTTTGAAGATCCGTTCTAGTTTAAGGGAAAAAGTTTAGTTATATTTTAGTTATTATACTCAAGGTGTATAATACAATAATCATTTAAATTATAATTCTCAAATGATTAAAATTATATCTATAATCATTGTATTTTACTCCTTCAGTATAGAAGAATTTACAGATTTGGGAAATTTATTAATTAACCATTAAAATAACGTAATTCATTAATTTTTTTTACTTTAAATTGCCTATGTGTCTCCTATTCTACTACATAAAAATAAGTTCAGAACAACATCCATCACTGCCATTTATCACATTGTGGCAGTTGTAAAGATCATGGTGTCAAAAGACACTATAAATTATGGTATTAGCGCGTCCACCGATATTGGGGTATTTGTTGGTAATGATGCCTCCTAACCGTGACATACGGACAGACCATCGAGCTATTAGTTATTTATATTAAACCCTAATCTTTGGTTTGATTATAGATTTCGCTTGCGGTGGTATTATGTCTATAATAAACAATATTTCCTGACTTAATTTCGGCAACAGCGGATAATTTAATACCAGTAATGTTTACTTTCTGTGATCACAAACGTTACTATACGATGCGCGGACGCACAGTACCCAAAAACCTATTCATAGACAACACTTGAGTACCGGTCGCCATTGTAGGTAAACGTCTTACTTCGCATAGTGTTGTTAGCTTTCATAGATAAGTATTGTTTATGAATACGTTAATTATGTGCGACAGACAATCCACACCAAATGACTGGTTTTAAAATAAAATTTCCCATTATTCTATGAGACTTCCTATCTATCTTGGTATTCTACCCAAAGGTTGTCTGGCTGAAACAAGAGATCTCTTAATTAATTAAACAACAAGTCTATTACACCTAGTCTTAGGTCTGGGTACAATGATAAAACCTACTGCGGTCACCATCACACCTCCCAAACGTGGTGAAATCCCCGCAAACAGCAAATGGTCCTAGGAGGAGGCCTATGTCCAGCAGTGCACGTCTTACGGCCGATGATGATGATGATGAACCACGGAGCAAATATACAATATGTATAACACATCACTCTCCTTTTACGGCCGTAGTCGGCTAAAGACTCCAACAAAAAACCACTCATCAACCGTAACAGATAAATCTGTGACTAACAGCGATTTTTCAACAAAGCCTCCGCAACTGGCGGCAAACACTGTATTGTGTGAACTTTCACAATATTATGTAGAGAGTAATACCGACACAAAGGCGCTCCCCTCTCGGTAAATAGCGCTTTGTTCTATGAAGCCAAATTTTGACAATCACTAGCTCACTACGATATAGCTATGTGTGCCGGATGCAAGCACAGAGCTGGCGGTACAGATGGGACGTGTATAGGGTTACCAGGCCATAAAATGCAACGGCCGGACTGCACACTGTATAAGGCCCTAAAAGACATTTTTCCCTAAAACCCGGACATATTTTTGTATTGCCAAACACACCTAATGTTTTTACAGCTGGGCTGTTGAAAAAAGTATTTATACGTGATGTAAAGTGAGAATGAGATCGAATTGTGTGTTGCCGCGCGCGGCGCGACTGTCACACACTCCATCGCTCCATTTGCTGGCTCCAAATGGTTAAATATTTTCTGAAATAGGCACATTAGTAATCATCAGCCCGTGTCAGTCTACTGCTGCACATAGGCCTCTCCTAATGTTCGCCACTTAGGTCTATTCTGGGCTTCTCGCAATAAGCCTGAAAAATACTGGCACAGTAGTGTTTAAGTTTATACAATACAACAAATACACTCACACAAAAATACAAGTCCTTTCTTATATTATAATATTAGTGTAGATGGCAGCTTATATCTCGAATTTAATTACCTGCAGGCTCTTTGGAAAACTATCATAAAAATAATAATTTGAATCGATTATAAATTGGATTAACTTCTATCTGACTGAAGAGTATCTGCGTGATGTATATTTCCGGCCACAGTAACCACTTGACTCCTCCGTTGATACAGCGCTCATGCACTAGAATATTTCATAGAGCATCTATGTCCAAACTCGAAAATAGGCACAAAACGGTTATCACAAAACCGCACAATCCCGCACTATTCTTTGCTGATATCACAGTGTGAGTAGGGTGTTTCTCTTCTCCCTAAAGGGGGTGAAACAGGGATGTACCCAGTCGGTCCAGTGTTGACAATTGATGGATCTCTCTTGTCTTCAAAAGGCGGGATTAATGTCCTGGCAGTGCGTTCAACAATGGTGTCGATTCTCCGAGGATTAGGCTTCGTAAGTGAGAGATCTGTCTCCTGAATAGAGGATATAGAGGCACAATGGAAGGTAAGGAGGGATATTTTTTAAGGGCACGTTGAGTTTGAGTGACGGGCTTAAGACTGGTTTGAGAAAGGTTTTTAGACGTTTGGAGATTTGGAAGGTAAATTAAAAGTGAAACTGAAATTATTTAGGGAAAGAATTTTCTCTTAAAATAGAAAAATCTTGTAAGTATAGAACTCTTTGCCAGAGTTCGTGTTCCCCAATAGATTTAATCTTTAGATTTTCAAGGTGAGAGTGAATCGGCTTTTGTTGTTGGGATCAAGCGCACTGCGCAACACATTTACTTATAAAAAAGTGTACACTAGAAAATGATATTTTTTAAGTAACTATTAATTCTTTAACTGAATATTGGATTCTAAGACTACAGTAGTCTGTCTTAACGCCTATTGAATAATAGAGGTCGCTATATCTAATGCGTGAAGTAGTGACATTCAGTTCCTTATAATATTGGTTAAATTTTCATTTTCTTCGTGTTAAATTTTAAGCCTTTTAAAACACCTTGAAATGTAAGAGCTTATGGTATTAAAAACTGCGCTCGTCATTGAGATATCCTTGAGTAATCTTGAAGATAGTTTAAAAACTATCCGTTCTCATAAATGATAACGGAATATTTTGGATTAGTAAATATCTAAACACGTAATATACTTTACTATACATACGATATTTTATAGGGTTTTGTAGTAAACTACAAAGTAGAATACTAATTTCTTTCCTGTCTGTTCTGTATATCCGTACTCACTTTTATTTTCGAATCTATATTTCGTAATGCTGTCTTATTTTTGAATATTATTTATGACTCCAATTACGCTGAAAATATTATTTGGTAACCAAAACAAGACCACAGAATCCTTATACCACAGAGAATAGAACAGCATAGGTGAATACAATCTTGTTTTATAGTCTGAATTATAATTATTGTGTCCTTTTTCTAATTATACCCATTGGTATAATTAGAAAAAGGACACAATTTTTTATAGCGTCTAATACATTTATTAGACGCTATAAAAAAATCGCTTACCATCAGGAGAGTCGCAGGCTTGTTTTTCAATATAAAAAATAGAGTAGGTACCTACGTGGCTAATATTTTACAAATTTACCTACATTGAATAATATAAATTTGTTCATAATTAATTACAAATTATAAAAAAGTCATCTTATACTTAAGAGCTAAGCTCAGAAATTCATTAAAACCGCCGTGTTAATGAAACAATTAAAATACGAACGCACATAAAGAAAGCAATTACGCTCCAAATAAAATTCCGACTACTCCGAGCCTGTACAGACTTAACCCATATCTTCCCAAGACTCGAAATCATAAAATATTCGCGGTTTTTATTACGTATATTTAAAAAATACCTCTTCAATAAGACAAAAAATGACCTTAAATTTTTCAGACTTTTATGGAACCTGAGTTTCAGGACCGCACCTTAAATGGGGCGCTGGGATAATATGCCCATGGATTTTGTATGGAGAAATAATATACGTGATGTTATGTTGGACCTCTATTATTTGCAAAATTAAGAGATATTAGAATAATTAAAAATTTTAAATATTCAAAGTAATAAATAAAGTGTAGAAAAATATACTTTACAGTGTAAGTGGCATAATTCAGGACAATGGTAATGGAAACCCACGTCACATAATTTGCTGCAACGAAACTTCGTATGTTTGTAGCCTTTATGAGATCGAATTCGGGTTGTTTCTTTTTATAGTGATACAGCATAGTAGTTTTCTTTTGCCTGATGAAATGCCAAAGCGAAGACCAAGTCACTGCGGTAATGGACAACTAACCAAATCAATTACTTGTGATTCGCCACCGCCTCGCCGGCCTGTAAAAAGACTCTTGCCACTGATCCTGATATGCGATCGAAGTAAACTCCAAGAGTGTTTCAGTGAGTGTTCGGTAGTCGCCAGCCTGACGGGTAAACCCTGTTACTGGTGGAGACGATGGAATCTAAAGACACCTTAGTCGATTCATACAGCACCCACCGAATGAGATAGGACGATGATTTGTATTGTTTATCTGTCACCGCATGGTTTCTTATTATGTAGAGATGCATTATGCATTACGCATGTTATGTAGTCTCATCAATTCAGTCAGTTTTTTAGTTTTTTTCTGGAGTGACACGTTCGATTCAAAAGAGACAATGTTGCTTTTCCTAAGATTCTAGTAAGGTTATACTATTGTAGGTAGGTAAATAATAAAACATAGTGAGAATCTTTTACGTATCGTGCTTTTGAGTGTCGATACAATTGGTACTCGTTATTATCACACACATTTATCGGAAACAAATGATTTGTTAGTACCATTTATTCATTATTATTGCCAACATTTTGGACAAGCCTATCGATTCCACCCATACAAGAAGCTTTTTTCGTCAGGGCAGAGTCCATTATGGCTGGTATAATTTTATAAACTTTCAATAAATAACAAATATAACATAAATTATTGCATAAAATATATAAAAAGTACATACAAATAAAATTAAGGTAGTCAACATCCACGGTGCCTCCTGTTCCCAGCGCACCTTAAATGGGGCGTCATATATAACCTGACAAAAGACATATATAAAAACAAATTTTCTTCACATTCATAATGTTACCCAATAGTACAACTAATAAGTTACTAGAAACATAGCTTCACTAAAATTATCAATGATTATTGTAAGAGTTACAACTTACTTTTTGTTGGCATTGACTTTGGTTGAAATTCACAAAATTCGAAGATCTATAAATACTTTACGTATGAGTGAAATCACTATCAAATTTTATTAGATTAACTGCAATGGCGTCTAGTGTAAGATAAAATTTTAAAATCTACCCACACCTTTATAATTTTTATTTTGTCATGTAAAATGAAAGTGCACCTTAAATGGGGCGGTGGGAAGATATGGGTTAATAAAGTTTCGAATTCCAACAAAACAAAACGCAGCCCAAGAAACGTAAATTCAAATATTAAAACGCGTTTCAAAGTGCGTATCCAATTGAAAAGCCGCGGTACTCACGAGCGGGGAGCAATTAAACAACAATAAAGCATCGTGCAGACAGTGCGAAACCGAATTATGCAAGGATTAATTGGTCGAAAACCCGTCCGTGGCTACACGTTCGGGAAGCGCGCGTTCGAATTTCAAATGAGGCGGCACGCCCCACCCTCTGCCCCGCCCCGCCGCCATCTTGGATTCGGGTGGGGGCGAGGGGGCTATTAAATTATTTCATTCCACATTGAGCCGCGCTGGGTATCGGATTAAAACAATTGCCGGCGAAACCGTAAATGGATAATGAATTTTGCGAAGAAAATAATACGGTGGTGAATTTAATTTTGCACGGACGGGAGAGCGTGCGTAGCGACGGGGCTTGTTTTGATTTTAAATGAATGATGTGGAGGTATTTTATTACATATTTTTATTTGATGACTTAATGATGTTTGTTTAGGATGAATGATGAAAACTTTGCAGCGTAATCCAACGACATTTTAAATGTTAAATATTTTTAAAGGCTTTATAAACTTTTCTCTAAACTTAGAAAATTAGCTCACCATACTGCATTTTTAAAAATATTTTTTCCGCTTTAGAGATAAGACAAAAGATCAATAGGTTAATCCATTAAAAAAGGTATTTAAGTACACAAAACTAATAAAATAGTAATTGCATATCAGTAATTTACATGAATAAATACGCAGCACAATACCCACCTACCATCTGATCTCAAAGTAAGGTTTTTCCGAAACCAATTTTCCTAAATTAACCCGACGAGGCATCGAACCCGGTGCTTTTGCTTCTTCCACCTAATAAACGAACATAATAGAACTAATAGTACATTTCCTCAGAATGGTTCGAAAGGTCGTAAGCATGAACATGCTATATTGTCTAGAAAATAATAACTATTATTTATTACTAATATCTTATAACATAAAATTGCAGACTTTTCCGGTCTTCACGCTAGGCGTATAATTTACTTAAAAACTAACTGAAAAAATATTTTCGTAGCGTTTGCAAAAAAAATTATACTTGCAAAGTTAAATTTTTTGTCCAAGATTTTTAAAACTCGTCCTGAAAGGTTCGGTTCCGAGAATTTCTCTTACTTAGGTAAAAGTTGTTTATACTATCCTGTATAAATGTTTTTGTTTGTGCGAGCTTTTTAAAAGCTTTAGAAAGCTTTTTTCCCTTTCAGATTAATGGAATTACAACGGCTACTTAACAATATCTTGTTAGAAAATAAATGGCGTGAATTTCGTATTTATGAAACAATGAAAACAGAAAATTAGAATTAACTTTACAAATTCGATGATCTTATTCAAACTTGTTCAAGACGATTTATCGGAAATGTAATTTAGCTATTTAGAAATTCAAGTTTTCATTATGAGTACCTGCGGAGTAAACAAGAAAGTTTAAATAGCTATTTAGTCGCTAGTTTTTTATTATCATCATCATCAGCCTATCGCAGTCCACTGCTGGCCATAGGCCCCTCCAGTTGTTCGCCATTTTGGACGAACATCTGGAAATTTACCCAGAATTGCTACGCTATCATCGTCATCGTCCTATTGTAGTTAGCTACGCCTACACATGTCCTAAACAATTCCGATAAGCATCGGCCAAACAGTCTACCCGACATATTTAAAAAAATAGGCTATTATGGCTAAACATTTTAATTAGTCCGTCTTTTAGCTTATACAAAAATAAAAGACACGTATGTTTCCTTTTTTCATTCAAGTAAACAATAGCAAAGATACAAGGCATCAAAAGTTAGGAGTGGGAGTCTTTGACGTCACTCGCTCCCGTAAAAATGCCTCACCGAGTGACGTCACGCGTAATTTCAACGGGCTATAACTTTGTAATTTTCAGTCTAATTTACAAATAAAAAATAGGTGTCTTTTATTTTTGAATAAGCTAAAAGACGGACTAATTACAATTTTTACCCATAATAGCCTATTCATTCCCGAATTGTGCGGACGCGGCATCGAACCGGGGACCTAAGGATCGTCCGCACTAAAGCTGAAACCATTGCACCACCAGTAAGACTTTATTGTACCCCAAAAAAAATACTTAGAACTACATAGACAAAGTACCTATACAAAATACCAGTATTATCGCTGTGAGCGATTTCTTCCAAAGGAAGAGTAATATCTACGAAATTGGTAATTTTTATTTGGTTATGAAAGAGGTCTTTAGAGATAAGATAATTTTCTGAACGACAACATCTCTTGAATTTTGTACTTAGCTAACATTGTCTTTGGTTCTGACTATAAATTCTCATTTATTTATAAAAATAACGTTAATATTGTCTTGAATACATTTTCGATCTTATACTAAAAATAAACCAGATAACAAGTCGTATAATCAAGTTTATTTTCGGTTTTCCTCGCTAAGTAGCTTCTAAATCCGATGGTAGAGTAATTTTTATTCATGCTTGGAAATTTAATTTAGTACTCAAGCCAAATAAATAGCAATATATTTTCATAGAGTTACTTCGCTCGAATTGAGCCGTCTGTCCGGGAAAGGACCTCCACCCTATATAATACCGCAGCCTAAGTTTTTTTTTTATTATAGTAGCTCGGCATAATGGCTTCCCTTCGCCTGGTGAAAAGCAAAAGAAAAGCCCAAGTCGCTGTGACAACGGGCAAGTAACTGGTCAGTTACCTGTCAGTTGCCACCGCCATGCCGGCCCAACCCCAACCCCCCACGAGCTTCGGAAACCCTACTCACCGGCAGGGACACGACCCGGAGATCATTTGGCTGCGGTATTCTATAGGGTGGAGGTCTTTCTCCGGACGGGCAGCTCAATTCGAGCGAAGATTCGCTATGCCCTACCTCTCTTAAATACCTCTCCTAATGACCTCCAGGTCGTGTTTCTGTCGGTGAGTAGGGTTTCCGGAGCTCGTGGGGTGAGTGCTGCATCGGCCAGGGGCCAACTCCAAGGTTGGGCCGGTATGGTGGTGGCAACTGACAGGTAGCTGACCGGTTACTTGTCCGTTGTCGCAGTGACTTGGGCTTCTCTTTTGCATTCCATCAAGTGTAGGGAAGCCATTATGTTGTGCTTCTATAAAAAAAATCCAATCGTACCTCAAATAAAAAATGTATGTACAAAACAAAATAGTGTACCGTCTATAACCTCAGAATCTTACCCGCAACTGTCTCAGAACTCGTTCAATAAAACAGCGCTTCGACGGTACCAACTTCGGAAGCCGCCTGACCTGCAACTTCGAAAAACTGAGTTGCGAAGTCGCTTCCCGCAGTCGGCTCGGCGCGAATGTCGGAGGTGCGGCGGACATTTTTGCGGTCCATTCGTCGTGTCGATGCGAAACTTTTGTTACTACTTGATAGGTACCTACGGACGTGTGTGGTGAAATATGCTCTATGTCTTGATGTTACTTGCTGTGCCCGCGGCTTCGCTCTCGTTGCCCCTCATTTAAGGGAAGTGGGGGGTTAGAAAGGGGCAAAAAGTAGCCTATATTATTCTCCATCAGTTCAACTATCTCCACTTAAAAAATCACGTCAATACGTTGCTCCGTTTGCCGTGAAAGAAACACAAACATACAGACAGACACACTTTCCCATTTATAATATTAGTATGGATAGTATGAATTTAATAGATGTAAGGGAGCGGTCTATCATGGTGGCGGTATAACCGTCACAGCTGAAGGCATAGCTAAATACCACAGACCGATGACGGGCAGCAGCGTCATCGGCGCGAGAAGCTACGCCCTGCGATCGCCAACCCTCCAGCATCCATTGTCTATGTCCAGCAGTGGACTTCAATAGGCTGATGATGATGATGATTTAATAGACGCTGGTGCTTGCGATTATGTTTGCGTGGACTTCATCATCATCAGCATAGGCCATGGATCGTCACTTTAATACATCTCTGACTTCTCGCCATCCAAAACATAAAGAGAATGATATCTCATTGCTAAGTAACATTATGATAGGATTAATAATCGGGGACTCTACATTAATTACATTTATGATTTTTGATGACGCAGCAAATAATTTTCATTAGGTGGTTCATTTTGTGCTAAAGCATAATACCTGTAAACGTACAAGACAAAGCGCACGTTTTTTTTATTCTTGCTCTTCATGCTTACTGTCTCCGTACCTCCTAAATTTCAGTGATAAAGAAGCAGTATTAGAGCATGAATCCAAGATACTGGAGATGCGGTGAAGACTCGACTATAATTCAAAAGAGACACGATCTAACGGCTGGTCGCACGTTCATATTCGTACACTTGAAATTTGTCGCAAAGAGATTGCTTACTAGAGGTAGTCACCGCCGATATTGTACCACAAGATAGGTAATAATACCTTTTGCAGTAGATGTTTGTATCTTTGTACAAGAAAGAATATCTTGATACCCGAACTGTTTAACTAAGAGTACCGTAATTACAACAATAGTTATATTAAAATTCCATATCAACAAAAAAAAATCTGACACCCGAAATGCAAACTCACCTACATTCATACACAGGTAGAGCATCCAACCACACGGAATTACAATTCAGGTGTGAATCGAACACGATTTAGCCATCAGCGACGGCGTCGTCAGTCGCATCTCGCCCCGTCTTGTCGCCCCCGTCGCTTCTCGCCCCACGTCTCGCCCCGCTTCGCCCCCACGCCACTTGTCGCGAATTCAAATTGAATCGCCGAGTTGCACTCGCCGAGTTGCGTGCAATTGGTTCAACGGAGACAATGGGAGTTGTTTTATCGATTTTACTTTTTAACTGAGTGTGACGTCACACCTTTGCGTAGATATGTTCCGGTTAGTTGCTTTTTACAATTGTCGATTCCTGAATCACAGCACAAGCTAGTTCAGGAGTCAGTACCTACTTTGTTCAGACATCATAAACCTATTGCACTCTACTGTTGGACTTAGGCCCAGGGCCGTCTTAAGTATATTCGGCGCCGGGGTGCCGGACCCAACCTGCGCCCTCGTCGGGGAGGGGGAGCGTCCCTAGGTGCCCTGCGCCCGGGTGCACCGCACCCCTTGCACCCCCTGGTAGAGATAGCCTGCTTAGGCCTCTCTTGTTGATCGCCAACTCCTTGTCACAGCGACTTGGGCTTCTCTTTCACTTACCATCGCTTACCATCGCTATTATGTCGAGCTACTATAAAAAAAGTGTAAGATATCAAAAAGAAAATTGATGACTACATCTGTTATATGTTATAAGAATTCCTATATGCTTAAGTGAATATAGGTGGGGTGCAGCGACCAAAACAGTGAGTACAAACGCATGCATTATTCAACGGCACTCAATTTGCAAGCCAAATACGCCCAATCATTAAATTGCGGTGAATTAAATAAAATGGCGGGGAGTACCGCTGAATTTCATTAAATTTGTATAATTTATGCAAGTAACTAAATTATAAGTTTGTCAGTAGATATGCAATGTGTTTATAAATATGAAATTGTTGGGTGTTTGATGTGTATAATATAAGATAAGATAAGATATTCTTTATTGCACCAAAATACAAACATTTATAGACAAGGTATAACAACTAGTAGTACAATTTAGGCGGTCTTATCGCTACTAAGCGATCTCTTCCAGACTAATAATATGTATTTATTTTTAAAAAAAAGTATCTAAGTAAGTTTATCAGTTTTCTAGTGCCCATAGCTTTGGCTTAGTTTGGGGCTAGATGGCGATGTATGGCCCAGCGTGGCATGTCTTGGGGTATTAAATTCCAGTAACGGGCATTTGATGACTACTCATTAGAATCGAGGTTAGGGTGGGGCCGGCATGGCAGTGGCAACTGACAGGTAACTGACCAGTTACTTGCCAGTTGTCACAGCGACTTGGGCTTCTCTTTCGCTTTCCATTAGGCATAGGGAAGTCATTATGTCGAGCTACTATAAAAAAACATAGGTATCCCAACATCTAATATCCCTACCAAAGCATAAGCTATAGCACTATGGCGGATGCAGCCCGCTAAGTGGTTTGCCCGCTCGCCTGCATCATTGATGCGCAGCCGGCGCTCCCCACGGCCCAATGCCGGCCGTTTGGGCCAACTATGGCACTTGTGTATAGTACTGACCACTACATTTAAATGTTAGAATGTAAATATATATAAGAAAGCTCATACTTATGTTATACCTCGATTTCAAAATAAATTGGAATTTGTATTATGAAAACTACACAATTTAAAAATCCTACACTCTATCGTCGACTATCTTCACTTCTTGACTAATCTAACTAACTAATCTAAATCGATATGCGTGTATGTTTGTACTGAATGAACTCAAAAACTACTGTCAATTTCGAAAATTCTTTCACCATTTGAAAACTACATTCACCATTATTAATATAAGCTATTTATTGCTAGAATATATTAGGGATCCTTACTAAAAGGCCAATAAAGTATCTTTGAATATGAGAGGCAAAAATATCTTAACATCTGCGACATTAGAAAACTCGCACCCTTTAAAATCCTGGAACAACTCAAAAGCCAAGAGGCAACCAAAGCTTTTGTGCATTTGCTTTCCTTTATAGTAATAAAATAAATTAAAAAAAAACATTAATAAGAGAGTACCTATAAACCTGTATCCAATCGCAGGATAAATACGAATTCCTGTAAATTATTATACTCGTAGCTACCTAGTAGCATCAGCAAACAAATTTTACCAAACCGAAAACATAATTTATCTTCCACTTAACTGTTTCAAATAAAGTATCTTATAAACGCCTTTGTGCGGTGTCTTCAAACACTCTAGCACTAAACCAAGCATGTTGCCAAAACTATGTTTCAGCAGTGTTCTATTTAGGGGTCCGGGAATCGATCCGGGACACTTCTGAACGCCTCTTAGACCACTCAACGTGTGATGTCACCAAACACACTGCTAATAAGTAAATTGTAATAATGCGTAATGCCCCTTCTCCCCCGAGACGGGCACGTGTCGATGTGAACTGCATACACGCCCGCGGCTCCTCTTACACCTATTTATACAGTATAGCGACAGTTAGATGGATAAACAAACATGTCAAATTAAATTCGAGTACCGACGATAAATAAATAAATAAATCTATACTTATAAATCTTATAATAAATCTGTAGAGAGGTCAATTCTGTACATGAAATATATTTTCAAAATAACTATCAGGGTGATAAGTGATCGATACTGATGCCAAAAATGCAATCAGTAAATTTTTTGACTATCTGTCTGTCTGTCCGTCTATCTGTCTGTCTGTCTATAGGTTAAATAGAAACAAAACCTACTGAACAGATTTTAATGAAACTTGGTACTATTACTCTTCATACTCCTGGGCAGGTACTCGATAGTCTACTTTTCATCACGTTACACTCAATAGGACCAGAGTAGTAAAGGGAAATGCTGGGAAAACGGGAGATTTTTTTAATTGTATGTTTGAACGTGCATCACGTAAAAACTACTGCATGGAATTCAATGCCAATGTATTGCTAGAAGTCTAACTTAAAATTTAGGTACCATTTTATGGAAGTCCGTTATTTTTGAAACCCATTATCCACGCACGCGACGCATATAATCGTACATAGGGACAGACAGAAAACTAATGTTTTATACGTACTATGTAGTGATAGCTATAAGGCGGGCTGACCGCTATTTCTTCACAAAAATTATTATCAGTTCAAAAACTACAGGGTATTTAGAAATCACGTCATGTTATCACAGATAATATCTCTCAATAACTTCCGCTTCGCCACACCTTTCCCTAATTCGCGACCCCATTGTCACATTTCAATCAAGTGGTTCGCACATGATGCGCGGGAGTGCAATAAAAAGGCGTCAACATCACCGTGGCGCGTGGCGGCACATCAAAGAGTGTTGTTTCACACTACAGCGGTTATTGGGCATGTTTGTAGGCATTGAGTTATACGGTACTTGTTAGAAGAGGGTTATCATGGGGTATTATGAATGTTAATTAAATTTTGATGATTTTTTTTATGCGAGAGGCAGCAGACGAGCAAGTGTGATGCCTGATGGTAAGCAGTCAACACCGCCCATGGATACCCGTAACTGAAATCGAGTTCTGGGGTGGCTGCCGGCCTTTGAAATGGGAACGTTACTTGATGATTCTCAAGTCGCAGGTTCGGATAGACTTTTTATAAAGACAAATTGTGTTATTTATTGTCATCGTCCCACTCTTTGCGTGCGAGATGCACACAATATCACAATACAAGTGACACTCATGCCTAAAAAGAATACAAACCACCGCTCATTTCTTCTAGTGGGTGTCGTAAGAGCCGAAACCCTTTACTGCTTGAGATTTCAAGTCGGTGCGGTGGTGTCTTACAAACCAGAATGGTGGTAGGGAACTGAAAAGTAATTAACTTGTCTAATAGACAAGTATCCATAAGTGTATATGTTACGGGTAATGCTAGAAGTCGGAGTAAACCTAGGTTTACCCGGGTTTACTTAGGATTACCCAAGCTACTTGGGTAAAGTCCGAATATAAAGTAACATAAATTTTAATTCGTGGTTTACCCATGCTCACCTAGGTCTACCCAACTACTGGCTGGGTAAACTTAGGTGTTGCGTAATTTTCTTTTTTTTTTTAATAAAATAAGGTTCACTACTAACGGTTCACCTGATGGTAAATGATAACCGCCGCTCATTTACATCTGCAACATCAGGAATTTCGAATCATGTCACAGTGGTTTATCTTGCTCAAATAAATAATTTCAATTTTAATAACAAGGACCGCTATTAATTTTTGCTATTAAAGTTATTATTAAGTTTATGCTCATTATATGTTGTTGTAGATGTTTAAAATGCCCTTGAAGTTTCATTTCACTAACTAATTAAACAAATTTTTAACATTACCCAGCCAGAGTTGGGTAGACCTAGGTGAGCATGGGTAAACCCCGAATTGAATTTTATTTTACGTACTATTCGGACTTTTCCCAAGAAGCTTGGGTAATCCTAAGTAAACCCGGGTAAACCTAGGTTTACTCCAACTTCTAGCATTACCCGTAACATATATAATACAAACATTAAAAACAAACACATCATTGGTTTGGAAATATACAAATAATGGGTACTTACCTAACACTCTTACCCTTTAATTTTCAACTATCCTCTACCCTAAGGTTGTCTGGAAGAGATCGCTTATAGCGATAAGGCCGCTTAGGTCAATTTATAGTGCGCAATAAAGAATATCTGTCTATTTAACAATTCTGGCTTCTCCTTTGTAGACTCTGATTCCCTTAATACGTCATGTGCTTTTAAGGTGCTTACTTTCGTTGATATTTATAAAGGAAATGGGGATGAGTAAAGGCATTTCCCGGTAAAAACGAGAATGATGTAAGCAGCAAAGAATTGCCAAAAATAAAGTTCCTTTACTCTCAAAGTCTGACAACAGCATCATGCCACCCCATTAATTCCCCCCCCCCCATTGCACACCCAAATGGAAGATGAAGTAAAAACAATAATTGCTTTACGGACATTCCATTTTTCATGGGACGCAGTGCTCGCGACGCAATTATAAATATTTCAATTAAAAACCAGAAGGAATCCGGGATCCATTTTCATTCGTGCCGTTCAGACTGGGAGACTGGTTTTATTGTGAAAGTGTTGGATCCACTGCTGCATCTTCATCATCTCCAACTTCATCTCAAACGGAGCATCTTCCTAATCAACATTGTCAATTCAATTCTGTATAAGTATACTAGCTGTGCCCGCGGCTTCGCCCGCGTTCATGTCTTCTTTTCATCACGCTACGATCAATAGAAGCAGAGCAGTGAAGGGAAATGTTGGGAAAACAGGAGAAATTTTTATATGTATGTTTGAACGCTCATCACGCAAAAACTACTGCATGGAATTGAATGCGGTGTTCACCAATGTGTTGCTAGAGGTCTAACTTAAAATTTAGGTACCATTTTATGGAAGTTCGTTATTATTGAAACCCGATCCGATATCCACGCGTGGGACGTCGCCGGCACAGCTAGTATAGAATCCTTCCTACTAATATTATAAACGCGACAGTTTGTTTGGATAGATGGATGGATAGATGGATGGATGTTTGTTCCACTTTCACGCCAAAACTACTGAACGGATTTTAATGAAACTTTACAAGAATATAGTTTGTACATCAGATTAACACATAGGCTATGTTTTATACGAATATTCACGCGGGCAGAGCCGCGGGCAGCAGCTAGTATAAAATAAAAGTGTTTCTTCTTTTTAAGTGAAACCTGGCGTAATGCAACTCAGTGTGAACATGGTTAAAAACTAGAGGATGAATAATATTCATAATTCGAGAGTTAACACTTATTACGCCGGCGCCTCATTTGGCGCTCGCTTTAACGAGTTAAGCGCTTCCACCGTTGTGCGGTTATTAATAGAAACCAGAGTCTTTTTGAATCTATTAATATAATCATTCTTTATGTAACAACATTGTAGGTTATATTTCGCCATTTTATTCCGTTACGATGCCATATCATCATGCTCTTATTCCACGCAATAAAAAGTTACCTATGTCCGTATTTATTGCAATTACCTCATCACGATCATCGGCCTATTGCAGGCCACTGCTGGACATAGGCCTCTCCAGGTGTTCGCCACTTAGGGCAAACATCTCGAAGATATACCCATAATCGCCACGATGGGCAGGGGCGGGTTGGCGATCGCATCGCAGGGCGTAGCTTCTCGCTTCAGTGACGTTGCTGCCCGTCATCGGCCTGTGGTATTTAGCTACGCTTTCGTGACTTGACTTGCTTCGCAGGCCACGGTTCGAGTGGGGTTCTTTTCTGGACTTCACAATTCCGCGTCCAATCGTACTATTTATTTCATGTCTTTGTTTTGTTTTGCTCATTTTTGTCTTCTAGTTTGAAATGTATGTGACTAGTTATACAAAATCCAAGAAAATATTTTTTTTATTCAGTTGCTACTTGCCTGCAAACATTTCATCCTTCTCATGTAGCAAATAAAAAAAACAATATTAGGAAATTAATACTAACCGAGTGATTTCTAGATATAACAATTACTGAATTAATCTTCAAAAATCACCTAGCGCGGTCGAAGACAATCGACTTTTTTTTTCTCAAAAAAAATCTGGAGTTCATCAAAACGGTATTTCATTAAGGGGCCGTGGCAGAAAGGCGCCATTCCTCGGCCGCACTTTTGTAATGAAGAATGTCCATCTTAAAAGGCTGACTCTCGGCCTTTTGTTTTTGCTCTTTTCTCCTCTGGATTAAAAAAAATCACATGGGGCTCCCTTTGTGCGCCCGGAAAATGGAAGTCACTTAGAAGTGTTTTCGGCGTTCCGCGGGGAATGTAAGAAAACGATCAATGTCGACAGAATTCACTGATTGTTTCTCACTGGTCTGCTCATTTCTCAGTACTTAGTTTCACTTTAAGAGAGGTAGGGCATAGCGAATCTTCGCTCGAATTGAGCTGCCCGTCCGGGGAAGAACCTCCACCCTATAGAATACCGCAGCCAAATGACCTCTGGGTCGTGTTTCTGTCGGTGAGTAGGGTTTTCGGAGCTCGTGGGGGGTTGGGGTTGGGCCGGCATGGCAGTGGCAACTGGCAGGTAACTGACCAGTTACTTGCCCGTTGTCACAGCGACTTGGGCTTCTCTTTCGCTTTCCATCAGGCGTAGGGAAGCCATTATGTCGAGCTACTATATAAAAAAAAAACTTCAAGTACAAGGCATGTGCTTTTGGTGATCGAATTAGGTTTTATTTGTACCCAGGTACTTAAACGCTGCAGACCGTTTCCTGATATTTCCTTAGTCGTTTTCTGTGACCCCACGGGATGAGATGTATGTATTAGATTATATTTTATTTGAAAATTCATTTATTACATCTTGAATCAGTTGCCTGTCACTACCTCATCCTTTTTATTCAACTATCATACACAGAAAGGTTGTCTGGAAAAACTAGCTAGTCGCTACAACCTTAAAAAGGTGCCCCAATAGTAGACGAAATGTCAATTATTAATAATAATACATATTAATAAAGAATCTACTCGTAGGTATCTATTCTATATCTATCGCACTGCATTCTCATTATTAGTCTGTAGGATAGGTATTCATGAACATTTCAAATTATATTTCTTTATTATAAGTGTACCTAATATTATATTAACTCGGAACCCGTTACGTAACCGATTCGTGCTTGACAACTTTTTATTGAAGATTAGTTTTCGACCGTTTCGGTAGGAATTCGACTCGTAAGAGGAAGTCTTCATAAAAAATGGCCTTTTCCTTGTTCAGATTCGTAAAAATACAATGAATTCCCATTGAATTCCCATAGTCGTAAGTATTAACTAAGCGACGACGTTGCGTTATATTTTAATTTGAAAAGCCCTATGGATACTCGTAGACTAACTCGACGTACTCTTTATTCATCATCATCATCATCATCACTGCTGGACATAGGCCTCCCTCAATGACAATGGGGATGTTTCCAGGGTCAAAATAATTACATTATATTTAGTCCGTATTTTAGATTATAAAAATATATTAGATACGTATTTTTCCTTTTTTCATTTAAACAAATAAACAATAAACATTTAAACAAATAACAAAGATACAAGGCATCAAAATTTAGGAGTGGGGGTCTTTGACGTTACTTAGTGGCGAAAAACTCCCACTCTGTGACGTCACGCGTAATTTTAACGGGCTATATCTTTATCATTTTTGGTCTAATTTACAAATGAAAAATACGTGTCTTTTATTTTTGAACAATTTAAAAGACGGACTAATTACATTTTTTACGGAAACAGGCCTATTGTCATTAGGGGAATTGCCTTAGTGGTGACGCTTGGCAGGAGGGTTGGATACTGCAGTAAAACACTGCTGCTCGTTAGAAAACGCTGCCCGTTTGCCTGTTTGTTAACGCTGATTTGCAGGTTGATGATAGTGTGGTTAGTTCAAAACTAAACTGGATAAATAAATATCAAACATCACATACTCGTACATTGCTTAAGAGAGGTAGGGCATAGCGAATCTTCGCACGAACTGAGCCGCCCGTCCGGGGAAGGACCTCCACCCTATAGAATACCGCAGTCAAATGACCTCTGAGTCGTGTCTGCTGGTGAGTAGGGTTTCCGGAGCTCGTAGGGGGTTGGGGTTGGGCCGGCATGGCGGTGGCAACTGACAGGTAACTGACCAGTTACTTGCCCGTTGTCACAGCGACTTGGGCTTCTCTTTCGCTTTCCATCAGGCGTAGGGAAGCCATTATGTCGAGCCAGTATAAAAAAGAATTGCTCCGATCCCAAAGTAAGTAGCTTTTAACCACTTGTGTTATGGATATCAGAACAACAAAGGTACCTACCACATATATATTTGTGTTTGTTCCGTGTTTGCATGTTTAATTTGTATTTAAGTATATATTTGTGGTACCTTCGTTGTTCTGATACCCATAATACAAGTGCTTAAGCTACTTACTTTGGGATCGGAGTAATGTATGTGATGTTGTCTGTTCTTTATAAAACGCCGTATTCTCGACGTCTCCTGGCCAGGGAAAATCTCTAACGTAGATCTTTGGTGAGGTCCCAAGACCATCATAGTAGCATCATACTGTGGACGCTTTCTACCTCATTGTCAAGTAAAGACAGTTAAAAAAGCCAAATCCTTCAATATTTACCGCTATGGCTGAAATACGATCCGAATATTATTATTACCAACAAAATACTAGAGTACCCTTTCACACTTGCCCCTAAAGAACTAATCCAGCCTTTAGTTAAAACCAAACACACACAGCCGACGGTGAAATGGAAAAACAACAAAATCTCAACTAATACCATTTCTATGGGAACGAATCCCAAGTATCACCAAATACACTTCAACTCTACTAATATCCTTTCAGCAAACTGCATTGCAGGGTTAGATTTGCCGTTCGATATGAAGCTTTCGAGTTCTTATGTGTTATAGGTTTAGAGTCGGTTTTTGCGTGTGGTTTTTTGGGTATGTAGGTTAGGTTAGTTGACAAAGAAACAAGTTGACAACTTTTGAAGGGATGTTTAGGCAAATAAAAAGGCAATATCGACGGGGCACGTGGCCCGCCCGGGGTGGCGGGATATTGAGATTGTGTGGCGATAATTGGTGTTCAATTTGTGTCGTGTTTGTCGTTAGGGTTAAATTGAGATGCCAGAGATGGGATCGGTCACTCGGCGTGATAGACCGAAATGATGATTTTCGCGGAAGGAATAGGGTAAGCGTCAATTTTTTAAATTTAAACTGCACTTAACTTTTTGTACAAAATAATAAATTAATAACGTTTAAAATGGTACAAACGAAACTTACCTGTCAACTTTTAGGTTATGCAGAGAGCAGATTTATCTGTAATGAGTGTACAGAGAGAACAGTAAAAAGAAAAACCTAATTTAAGTATTCCACAGTGCGTTTTGCGCGCAATTTGTCTCGTGCAACTGTTCTTTGGAATCAGCTTCCGCCTGTAATTTTCCCGATTGGATATGACCTAGAGACCTTCAAATAGCGATCCTACAGATTTCTCAAAGGCCGGCAACGCACCTGAGACTCTGGTGTTGCGGTGTCTATGGGCTGAAGTGATCACTTACTATCAGGTGACCTTCAAGCCCGTTTGCCGCCTGCGTCGTAAAAAAAATTTAAAATTAACTAATTATTAATGTAAGTTTATTCATAGAAGAGCCAGAATAAGCGACATACCTAAATAATTTATTATTAGTACCTAGATAGATTTCATTTTACGGTCAGGCCAGTTTAAGAAATGACAGCTCAGGTTTTGAGACTCGTAAAGAACAAGATACCGTTCTAACTTCTTTCAAAGTGATTTAACTTTATGTACATACGTACATGTAAGAGACATCTATTCAGTCACCTACATACTCGTAGGTATGTACAGTCGCACCGCAGTCGATATTACTGCTTGGATCGCAAACAGAGCCGGTACAGTCGGCGACATGATCCGCTCGAGTATTGTGTCCACACAATATACGCGCAAATAAACCGGATCCGACGACCGGAGAGTGTGGCCGGAGAGTCGTGGTGTTGGGGAAAATTTAGCGTGAAACCTAAAAATATAATAAAATAAGTAGATAGTGGCATGAATAGAATGAAAAAAGCATTAGTTATAATAAATCATTTGGGCAATGTAATCTCATGTGTGTCCTTAGTTCTTATGTTACTCTGATATAAGAATTTCATGGATCTCATGATTAAGTAAGTATGATAAGTTTGGCTTCGTTCGTGAACATAAGTTGGAAAAACAGTAGACTACAACAGACAAATAATTCTTCACAGACATTCAGTATGAAATCTGTATCAATATACATAATATACTTATCTAACTACTCTCCGTCAGACAATTGCAAAGCAGAAACCGTTTTGATACAGCCCAAATTACGGCTATTGTTATTGTACAAATTGTATAATAATTATTTTCTTTTTTAATATAATGTTTTGTTGAATGAAAACATCTCCCAATGCGTTCAGTAGACCCAATTGAGAAAAATGCGTTTCTTCTGTTCAAATTGCAGGCCGCGACGACAGGTCATTATTATAAGTATATGACTTTACTATAAAATTTTAAAACATAATATTTAAAAATTTTCATCACCGGTTTAAACAAAACAATGCCCTGTAACAAAAATATTTCATTTTCCCCAGTACCATGACGAAGCGGCCAGGCTGTATTCGTACGAAAATAGTGCTTTTCAGTCTGATGACACGTTTTGAAGCACACTTTGAGCCTCGCAAGTGAGATTAAGCCAGCCGCGGTGTTTCTCTCCACGGAAGAACTGGATATACCTACCAGTTGGATATAGGTACCTACGTACATCTTATTTGTTGTTAGATATAGTGAAATTGTCTTTATATTTACATAGGCGATATATGAGTGGCCCGGTGGCTCAATTGGTAGTGATCCTGCCTTCTGAACCAAGACTATCAAATCTATAAAATATATAAATATAATATCTATATGTAATATCTTTTTGTAACCTATATGTAATATCATTTTGTAACCACATAACGCAATAAACGATTATGATTATAAATATACGTATATAAATATATTAGTAAAATTTTTGTCTGTCTGTCTGTATGTTCGTTATAGAAAAAAAAAACTACTGAACGGATTTTAACGAAACTTTGTACAATTATTCTTCATACTCCTGGGCAGGTTATAGTATACTTTTCATCATGCTACGATCAATATGAGCAGGGCAGTGAAGGGAAATGTTGGGAAATCTGGATGGGAATCGCGCATCACGTGAAAAGTACTGCATGGAATTAAATGTGGTTTTCACCAATGTATTGTCTTGGTCAGTCTTACTTAAAATTTACGTACCATTTTATGGAACTCCATTATTTTCGAAACCCGATATCCACACGTGGGACGCCGCCGGCACAGCTAGTTTCAGTATATATTTTAGGTACCTTCGCTGTTCTGATCACCATATCACAAGTGCTTATGCTACTTACTACGAGTATGAGATCTGAGCAATGTAGGTGTGTGATGTTGTTTGATATTTATTTTATAGTCTACTAATATAATTCGTACGCAGATTTTATTTGTGTTCGAATGTCCGTGGCCGGTTCACCATCTAAACGGGTTGTACTAAAAGCCCTGAAATAAAATCTATATCTTCCTATATCCTAAGATTATGCATCTTACACGTAATGTAGCGATCATTTCTTTTATGGCATCTTCTGCATAGTTCGGCATCGGTATCATTTGAAACATTAAGAGGTTGCTATAACGTTTTTTTTTATTTCGTTTTCAGCTTGAGAGAAATTTCATTTAAAGCTAATTTTTTTACATGGAAATACATTGCAAATTTACTATGGTACAATTAAGGCGGTCTTATTGCTAGTAGCGATCTCTTCCAGACAACCTTCAGGTAGAGATATGAGAAATAAAATCTTAAATATTTACCTCACCGAAAAAACGATTGGAAAGTCAAATAAAAATACATGAAACCTAATAGTGACCTACCTACTCGTATATCCACGTGTTACGTACATACATACTTAACACTTTGGTTACTTTTCACACTAATTTAACTGTCTTTTTAATTTCACCCACACCCATTGAGCTAAATATTATACAAATCAATGCATACTCTATACGGCCAGACTTAAAGGTTCGCGACAAAAAGTCTTATAAAACTATAAACAAGTGTGTGTCCCGTGTTTGCTCACCCGATTGGGCCTGGGAACGCCCATCTGGCCTGAGCGGAACTGCAAACAGGGGCCTGAATGTTTTATGAGGCCTAAAAGCGCATCCAACTTCAACTTAAAACATTAATCTCAGTTTTATTGACTGTGGACGGTAGAGATTTTAGCGGCGATCGATTTTTTGGAGTAGGTAGGTATATGGTAATGGTTTGTTTCTGTTTGTAAAAGGTTTCCGTATAGGTACCGTCTTAAAAGCTATTATAGTTTGACGCTGATAAAAATTTAACTATAACTAACGGTGAGTATGACACATACTCGTATTATGATAACGTAACGTGTATCATCAAACTTTAACAGCATATTACGTTAGCACTCTTCGGTTATCTGGAGCAGATCCGTTTTAGCTATCTACCTACTTAGTTTGTAATGTGTTTAGGTACCTGTACTATTTGTGTTTTATGCAATTATATTTATACCTAACTATACTTAAGGCTCCGATGTGAAGGACGGAATTTTCCCCTGACATGAAAACAGTTATAAAGCCTCATTCTATAACATCACCTACAAAATAATCCTTCAAACGTACACGTGCTATTTTGTTTCTTCAAAACACAAAATGTTCTGTACTCATTCGAAGAAATTACCTACTTAACTGTCACAAAAGTCCAGTCTTCCTTTAAAGAAATCGGTCAAATGACTACACAAAATCCAAAATACCAAATTCGGTAACCGCAATTTATTTTATTTTATGAGCATCCATATGAATTGACAAGTTTAATACTTCTCGCCATTACACTGACCCCAAGCATCACCCCCATTATTAAAACGGCCCCCAGTGTATGCTTGGATTTATGCCCGGGGCACTCATTTAAATCTTATTTGTAGTATTTAGTCGGCAAAGTCAACAGCTAAACGTTTCCTAGTATTTACGAGGGAATGGAAGAAATCCTGGCGTGGGAAGTCACATTCGGGGCCGACGTAAATGACGTTGACAGTTTGACATGAAAGGTGTTCTATAACATCATCTGGTGATGTTTTATAGCATGACCAAACATCATCTGATGTTGATGTTATAAAACATCTTTCATGTCCAGCAAACTGCTATAGGCCTCTCTAGTTTTTGCTACTTTGCTCCTCACAAATCCTGCTAACCCTCAGATCCTTCTAACAATATGGCAAAAAACTGGAGAGATGCTTTCCACTTCCACCTCTTGCCAGCAATCTTGCGCATATAGTCACTTCACTTGCCCTGAGAGCCTATACTACGTTTGCTGAGAAACGGTGGCCACTCCAGAAATCAAAAAACAGTATGATCATACTGTGTGCATTTTATGTTATATCATCATCATCAGCCTATTACAGTCCACTGCTGGACATAGGCCTCTCCAGTTGTTCGCCACTTAGAGCAAACATCTGGAGGATATACCCATAATCGCCACGCTGGGCAGGCGGGTTGGCGATCGCAGGGCGTAGCTTCTTGCTCCGGTGACGCTGCCGCCCGTCACCGATCTTTAGTATTTAGCTACGCCTTCAATCGTGATGGTTATACCGCCACCAGTCGGTTGCCAGCGCCTCGTTTGTTATTCGGCAGGATGCACCACGGGCAGGTGAGGTTGGCTTGGACCGAAAAGATGATAGGCCGCTCCCTTACATCCCATACATTATGTTGTATAAACAAGTTGAAAGCCAAATTTAAATACTTTTACTGCATCATAGCCAGCACGTGCTGGCTAATTAATTCACATGTGTGAATAAGGTAAAACTATTCTTCAGAGCACTAAGTTTTGGACGGGCACTATATAATTGCCATTGATACAAAAAGAAGAAGAACTCTCATGCGGATAAAGTCACTCTATATGACTATAATTCATTATTGACATAATATGAAAATTATAACAGCATCGTAGCATACTACGCATGGATTGTAGCACTTGTAGCTGATCGTAGCATCATAGATTCATAATTTCGTAGCACAAACGTTGAATATTACTGTCTGTTAAATTAGACTCCTTTCAAAATATCTGCTGAAGAAAGTACCTCATTAAAAAGAAATTTTTAACCCACTTGACTGCTTAGTCAGTAGCTGATTTAGCCCTGCCTGATCTTATGGCCGTAGGTTCAAATCCTATACATCTATGCGAAATTATATAATTATTTTCATACTCATTAAACATGTCTCTAGTAAGTAGTGTACCATCCACAAACAGGGTAAGACAGATCATATAATTATGAATATTTCTTTAATGGTTTCAAACCCGCAAGATTCGATTCTGAAAGCAGTTCTGACCCACGGGTTGGCCCTCAAAAAGCATAGTTTCACAAAACAATATACTTTTTTCCAAAAAAAAAAGCCCTAACTATCAACATAAAACACATAATGAGCGCTGTCAGGCATTGTAAAAAAAGCCCAGTAGGTAGTTTATATCCGCCCAATATCACGCGAATCGCGCACGGTGCTTACACGAGGACAATCGGGCGTTTTGTGAAATGGCCGGGCCAAATTCGGGGCTTGGGCACCCGGGCGTTATCGAATTTGCCCCACCGGCAAAATATTTATTTCATTACTCCTATTCATGGGCTCTAATCTGTGTTGCGGTGGAAGTGGGAATGTGCGATTTTTTTGAAAATGGTTAGGTAAGTTAAATAGATAATGCTAGATATAATATAACGATACGGTATTTATTGAAAAACCCAGAACTTAAAATTTTACTTAGGATCCTCATCTATTTCTGTCATTGTTTATAATATTTTTCCCTTAGCACAAATAGATACCTACTTTGCTAGAAGGAAAAATTGTGATATTCATAATGTTACTTTTAAAAAGGTTGTCATAAAAACATTTTCTTTTTAAACATTTAGAGCTTAAAAGATATAGTTCTTTGAATTAACTTCGATCTGGATATTCTAGGATACGTGTATCTACATTTATAATCATTTTGTGTAGCTAAATATTCGTAGCACAATACTTTTTATCATATTTTAAATCCGGGTATGTGTTATTAGCCATGGACGTTTATTTTCTACGTCCATGTTATTAGCGTATTTCTTTTCAAAACTGGACAAATTCTTAAATGCTTTTTTCCTCCATTGCCTACCACAAAACGCAGTAACAGATCATAGCTTACTACCCGGGGCGTCAGTCGAGAGCTGGGTGCGACCCCCGCTGCGGCATTGTCCAACAAAACCAACCCTATTCCATAGCAATAAGATCCTTGCTTCCGAACAATTTGTCCGCGTAGCTACAATGAGAGGCACTATTGAAGATAATACTGCGATCAAACGCAGCAGCATTGTACGGGTTACTATGTGAAAATAAACTTTATTATAATGGCTCTGAGTTGAATTTTAAGTGGCAAGTTTGAACGCATAGCAAGACTTGACAAGGGGTTAGTGAGATACGTTTAATTCGAATAAATTGTCACCGGGAGTCTTAATTTCACGCGGGTTGTCTTCGCTATGAGAAATAGTTTGGGCATAGTTGAAATAATATGGAGCTTATACAGACGGGTGAATGTTTGCAAATGGCGGGGAAGGGAAAATGGCTTCAATGGAATTGTTGTCAACCTTGTACGAACTAGTTTTTTGTAGATATACTCTTATTGCTCATCAAAATAATTCACTTAGAACTGAGTCTGAAACGGTTCGCCAACAGTCGATTGTTCCAAGTCTAGCAAAGTATATACTTAGTGCACAATTTAGGCGGTCCTATCACTAGCTATTTCCTCCAGACAACCTTTACCTTTACCCTTGGGTAGAGAATAGTAAGATAGAAAGGACGAGTTGGTAGTTCAAACGATATAATAAGTAAGTAGTAAGCTTTTTTTCTATCTGTCCCAATATATGCTTAATATCTAAAAAAACATCAAATTCTTTGCGTAGTTTTAAACTACGCTAAGAGAGAAAGTCTCTGATAAAAATATAAAAACGTAGATCTTATAAAGTCGAAATAAAAAATAGCCAAGTAACCTATTGAAAGGTACAATTAAAGTACTTATTGTAATATTTTTTGTTGTGCCTAACTATTTAGATAATTGTGAATTCTCGTGAAAATTATTTAGGTAGGTATGCTGTGTTATGATGACTAAGTAAATCTCAAAAAAATTATCATAAAATAAACACACTCGTTCATTAGATCTTTGATAATAGAAAAACACTTATTTTTATTAATACATATTACTTTGAAAAACGAAATGGTACAATTAGCTAATGAATGGCTAAATCTTACTATTTTAAGGCTTTTGCCTAATCATCATCATCATCAGTCTATTGAAGTCCACTGCTGGACATAGGCCTCTCCAGTTGTTCGCCACCTAGGGCAAACTTCTGGAGGATATACCCATAATCGCCACGCTGGGCAGGCGGGTTGGCGATCGCAGGGCGTAGCTTCTTGCTCCGGTGACGCTGCTGCCCGTCATCGGCCTGTGGTATTTAGCTACGCCTTCTATCGTGATGGTTTTACCGCCACCAGTCGGTTTGCCAGAGCCTCGTTTGTTGTTCAGCAGGATGCACCACGGGCAGGTGAGGATGGCTCGGAGAGAAAAGGTGATAGGTCGCTCCCTTACATCCCCCTTGCCATCCCTTTCCCTTTTGCCTAAATATAAGTAAAATGTTGTAATGTATAAGTAGACATATTTTAGGGATTTTTCCTTCGGTATTTCATTTGTGTCCTAATAAACTTAATAGATAGCCATTTTTTATAACGAATATTTGACAAGGTCAGGCGATCAGATAATTATGGCCCATATATCCTTGTGTATAGCTATGTAATATAGCTATATTATCTAGTAGTTATCACCAAAGCCAGACGGCGGACAAGAGCCTACACCAGCAAGGTATTACGTCCCAAATCGAACCAGGGTGTGCTCAAATTGTTTTCGGAGAGTCCGCCCGAGGGATGTTTATTAGATTCACAAAGGACAGACGAGGGGATTTGGCCCTTCCTTATGTAATATATACTTACATCTGTCCAAGGCTGCCCGTTTTGGCAATCTGTATGTTTATTTGGCGTAGGTATGGCCGCTGGTAATTAGCGATCGGCAGATTAATATTAGGAAATGAGAATGCTTTATTGATTGTAGAGACAACGAGAATAAACACATACTATTACAGTATTCAACATCATCATCAGCCTATTGCAGTCCTCTGCTGGACCAGGCCTCTCCAGTTTGCCACTCAGGGCAAACATCTGGAGGACATACCCACAATCGCCACGCTTTCACGGTTGGCGATCGCAGGGCGTAACTTCTCGCTCCGGTGACGCTGCTGCCCGTCTTCGGCCTATGGTATTTAGCTACAGCTTCAATTGTGATGGTTATACCGTTACCAGTCGGTTGCCAGCGCCTTGTTTATTATTCGGCAGGATGCATCACGGGCAGGTGAGGTTGGCTGGAGCGAAAAGATGATAGGTCGCTCCCTTTCATCCCGTTATACTACTACATACGCATAACGATGAGATCGGGCTCGACATCGCTTGGCGTCCAAAATAAAAGGGCCTCACTAAGCATATAAGCCGTGGCTCACAAGAAGCTACGGCACTGGTTTTCAGTAAGTACTGCTGAGTGAACCTCACGGACGAGTTCACTTGCTCTCACTTATTTGAATAGGCATAACCCAATCATTGTTGAAACAATTACCCCGCTTATATAAAAAGAACTCGAAATATCAAAAATGGACCAAAAATGGACTCGCCCAAAGAATGCATCGTACCTATAAGAAGTTTGTTCGATGGCTATATTAAATACTGCGTTTATGGAATTGATTCCATGTCAAAATATGTTCTAAATAATGTACCTTAAATATTGCTACTTATATTGTTTTTTGAATAATTTCACATTTTTAATGGACTTTCCCGGTTAACCTTGAAGGCATGATAGAGGGGGCAAAAGTGCCTGAAGGTCACCCGATGGTAAGTGGTCAGTTCAGCCCATAGATACCGTAACACAGGTTGAGGCACAAGTGCGTTGCCGGCCCTTGAGGTATTTGTAAGCTCATGTTTTTCTTCCTTTCTTTGCTATCCGGAACAATGCGACGAAGACCACGTCTTCCGCCGCGCTCTGCCTTCTCTAGAAAGAGGAGAACCACATTCCCGCCGATCGTTTTCATTTCTGCCCTGCAACGATCGCTAATGTCAACTGAAATAAACATTATACAACATTAAAAAACATAATTATACCAAACCGAATCCACACGCGACAGATTTGCAACGTCTCAACAGCTCTCGACCAACAAATAAATGTCAAACGAGACATCCCATAAACGTTGCGAACGCACAAAAGGTCCAACAATTAAAAATCACTTAAACTTAATCGCCCCAGAAAACACGACGAAAACATCTCGAGCAAACTCAATAGGAATCGAACCGGCACCCATGTGTTCGAGGGCCCTCCACCGGGCGCGCCCGTCATAATATGAGATGCTACATTGCGCATGAGTTGCGCGATTTGTATGGGAAGTGTATGGGGGCGCGCAGCGGGCGGTGTGGCTGGCTTGGCCAAGATTAGGTTGCGCAGATGAGTTGACATCTTTACCGCCATTAGTTTTGTACCTATCTACAAACCGAGCCAATCTGTGCAAGATTTAATAATTTACCAACAGTTGCCGAACGTTGTGGTACGTTAGGTACCTAAACTTTAACTGTCACTGACACTTCTGCTACCACGCTTTAGATGAGGTCTTAGTTGTGATTGCAATTTGAGAATATATACGCAAAAAGCATAATTAACTATCTGCCTACTGTGAGTTCACGCCTAAATAAATACTTATAAGACTGCTTTGTCCGCCTATATACGAGTACATTAAGTCATGAGCTATATTAACGTTTCATTTAATATCTTTAATTAGTTTTTACGTAAAAGAGTAACAAACATCAATCCATGTCCGCCCATCCAAATTTTAAGTGATTTGAATAGAAAGATGAAAGAAGATTTGGGTGAGCGCGCTTCATCGACTGTATATCACTTACTATAAACAACATTACTTACTACAGTCTAGCCCTAACCCATTTCGAAGAAAAAAATAGTTATTAAGGTTTTTAACTTGCTTCCTTTGTTAACAAAGTAGGTGTAAAACGATACGGATTGCGGCCTTCTGTCACCCCGCTTGCTCTACTATGCACTTTACGATTTAAAAACGATTGTTTAAAATTAACCAATGCGCATAATTTCTGGCGGTACATTCAATTGTGCGTACAACACTCCCCTTTGTGATCGAGCTAGTTTCTGTAACAACTTCCGAAGTACCAAATAATGTGTGATTTTGACTAGTTTTTTTGGTGCATAATGCATTTTTGACAAAGTTTTTGCGGCCGTTGCATTATGTCGTTGAAATTGATATGGATCATTAGAGCATTAATCTATACTAGTATTATAAAGCGGAAAGATTTGTTTGTTTGCATTGAAATTGCTCGGAAACTACTGGACCGATTTGAATGATTCTTTCACCGTTGTAAAGCTATAATATCTCCGAGTGACATAAGCTATTATATTTCAAAAGTGCGAAGGCTTAG
>CM062094.1:3381607-3425084 GCA_031163375.1 Conogethes punctiferalis
TAAATTGGCATTAAAAAGAGTAACTTTAGAGTTTCTTGATATTTTTGAAATTTAACGGGCAAACACCATATTTGAGCCACCACAATGGCCACAGGAAAAATTGTCAATCACTTCATATCTGATGCAACATGAAAGTTTAAGAGTTATTCTGTACCTACTAATAATATTCGCGCAGGTCGGTAGAAGTAAGGAGAACAGTTGGAAATAGGATTCCGCGATGGACCTGATGATTACATCAGGATAACCTGTAATGGGTTCTTCCCTCAAATAATTGTTCACATCGCCTGCCCGACGTGCCTTTTCTGTTTTATACGACGAAGAGATGAAGGCGTCAGACGAGGTAGTTCGTGAGTTTCATACTCACGAACAGGGTGGAACTCATTAAAATTGCTATCGACGCGAAAAGAAGAAGGTTTTCACGTTAAATCCATATTGTTACCAGTTATCAATAAGCAACGAGTCATAATCATAACATCAAGTCAGTAAGAATCCAAATAACTAACATGGACTTAAACAAACAATAACAACACTACATTCCCCACATCTTGCATCCGAACCAAAGACCCACATTTCAAGAGCACTAGAGCGGAATCGCAAAATTCACTTGTTAGCATAACCAAATCGATATAGCCATTTCAGAACTGTCCGAACCACGAAATCAGTCGCCAGTTGGAAACGCAATAACCGACAAAACCAAATTGACAAGAACCAACATATTGTAATTCAATATAAGCAGAGACATAACAGTCCGCTGTGTTCTGTGTAGAGTTACATGAAAATGCAATCGAAGTAGAAAGGGTGCAAGCGGAAATGTACTCTATTTAGTGCGAGATAGAGACGTCGAAGCTGTTTTGTCAAGTGGATACTACAATCATAGATGTGACACGTAGATAGAGCGAAAGGATGAGGCATTAGCGTGATAAGTGGCTGAGTTTGAGCCAAGTGATTCTGGCGAATTCGCGCGGTTGAGAAAAATATTGAAGGCTTGGAAGTATTAAAAGGATTTGTATGTTTTTGTGCAGTAATGATATTGAAAGCTATGCTCGTTTAAAGTAGCGTGTACATTGGCAAAATTATAACTTCCAATAAATCGTAATAAAAAAAGAAAAGAGTGTTCTTTTAAGCCAGCATGATACCTAATTAGTATTAGATTTGGTTACTTGTCCGTTCCCATAAAAACTTTGCAGTATTCTTATACCGCAGGACGAATAATAAGGTGTTAACCTAAGCCGGGATGTAAGGGAGCGGCCTATCATCATTTCGCTTCAACCCAACCTCACCTGCCCGTGGTGCATCCTGCCGAATAACAAACGAGGCGCTGGCAACCGACTGGTGGCGGTATAACCATCACAATTGAAGGCGTAGCTAAATACCATAGACCGATGACGGGCAGCCAACCCGCCTGCCTAGCGTGGCAATTATAGGTATATCCTCCAGACATTTGTCCTAAGTGGCGAACAACTGGAGAGGCCTATGGCCAGCAGTGGACTGTAATAGGCTGATGATGATGATGATGAACCTAAGCCAATCAGAATAATCCTATAGGTCAGCATGGCACCTGGCGACAAGTGATTAGTGCGGTTAGGTACTGGTCCGTTGCCTCGGCGGCTTGGGCTCTCGCTATCAATCATACAACGGTCTTTATCATCATCATCATCAGCCCACATCATTCCACTGCTGGAGGTCTTTATATTTTGATACTATTAAAAAAATAGCGAGCCACTTCCAGTTGTTCAGACTTTTAAGGCTCTAACTCCCGGTTACGATTATTAAATTCAGCTCCCGGGTCCTGTAGGAAGACTAGACGTCATTCTTTGATGCATTCTGAATGCTGATACAGAGTATGAGGTATTGGCGTTGGAGGCATTAATGCGGTTTATCTCTCTAGTCACGTAGTAAGAAGGAATATCTAATGCTTTTTAAGTAGATGGATAGAGTTCTAGTTTTCATTGCATATCTATTTTCTTCAAAGATACGGGGTATAGGTTCAAATAGACTATTCATATTGGCAACACCTTTGATATATATATACTAGCTGCTGCCCGCGGCTCTGCCCGCGTGAATATTCTTATAAAGCATAGCCTATGTGTAAGCTGTATTACTGTAAAGTTTCATTAAAATCCGTTCAGTAGTTTTTGCGTGATAGAGTAACAAACATCCATCCATATATCCATCCAAACAAACCTTGGCGTTTATAATATTAGTAGGATAACCTAACCTATATAATATACTTACTTAATTTTTTGTAAATAAATACATATTACATATAGAAAACACCCAGACCAATACAAACAGACATGTTCATTTTGTTTGTACTTTGCGGGGATCGAACCTACGACCCTTGCTTCAGAAGTCAGAGGTCTCTACTAAATGAGCTATCGGGTCAGTCAAAAATTACGAGTACATCTTTTCTTAGATTTTTAATTGGGAAACTTAAAACAAATTGAATAAAAATGTCTTCTTGAAAAATTGAATAAAAATACTCGCAATTTGTTACATTAAAGAGACACAGATGCAAATCTGAAACCACAGTTGGAAACCCCTGTCGGTACTAATGATATATTATCACCTCTCACATACCCCACCTGTACCTACCCCTTTCATAAGAACGCAGACGACTTGAATAGGTACAAAATAGGTCACTAACAAGTTAAGCCCGGGGATTTAATTCATTTTATTTATTGAAGGTTTTATAGAACCTCACCGCACATAATTATGCCAGTCTTTCGATGCAAAAAGTGTAGGTAGCCATCTATTTTTAATGAATCTTTCTCATCCTAGAAAAGTCTCTCGAATCAATGATACAAAAAGGTTCAAAAAGATTGTGAAGAGGTTTTTAAAGGGCAGGCAACGCGCGTGTGATACCCCTGGTGTCGCAGGTGTCCATAGGCTGCGGTAACCGATTAACATCAGGCGGGCCACATACCCAATTAATGTTATGACGGATAAAGCGACACCTTCAATCGTGATGGTCATACCGCCACCAGTCGGTTTACAGAGCCTCGCTCAGAACTCTACCAGTGGTGCATCCTGCCGAATAACCCAAGTTTTCCCCGCCACTCTACCTAAATCGCTTATCGGAAGTGGGGGGTTAGAAAGGGGCAAAAAGTAGCCTATGTTACTCTACATCCCTTCAACTATGTCCACTTAAAAATCACGGCAATTCGTCGCTCCGTTCAGCCGTGAAAGAAAGACAAACATATGGACAGACAGACAGACACACTTTCCCATTTATAATATTAGTATGAGTTTTTCGATCAAATTTTCACCAACCAATCAAAAGTAAGCCTCAGCCCAACCGTGCTGCACTTAACCAATAAGATTCAGACTCAATTGTACTTAGTTGCTCTTAAGTTTAGTTCCAATTACTGTCAGAAATGGTATCGTACTGAAGTCTTAACTACGAAGCTTGTTAACTTCGCAATTGTGAGCACTTTTGACTGGCCCGATGGCTAAATTGGTAGTGACCTATACTTTCTGAACCCAAGGTCGTGAGTTCGATCTCCACTCGGTACAAAAATGTATATTAGTATGTACTGGGTCTGGGTGTATATATTTGCATATAAGTGTATATTTGTGGTACATCTACCTCACCTTTTCTTTTATCTATCCTCTACCGCCTATATTGTACAACAAATGTCTACTATACCTAGTTTTAAGTCTAATTGTATGGTGTGCAATAAAGAATCTATAAATAAATATATTCGTAATGCTTGAGCCACTTAGAATGTTATTGGAGCAATGTAACTATGTGATGGTTTCCTAATATTGACTGGCTCGGTGGCTCAATTGGTAGTGACCCCTGCCTTCTGAACCAAGGGTCGTGGGTTCGATTCCCACCCGGGACAAACATTCGTGTGATGAATACTTGTGTTTGTTCCGTGTCTGGGTATTTATATTTGTATTTAAGTATTTATTTGTGGTACCTTCGTTGTTCTGATACCCATAACACAAGTGCTTAAGCTACTTACTTTGGGATTAGAGCAATGTATGTGATGTTGTCTGATATTTATTTATAATATTTATAACCCACTAACAATTTGTAGGCCTAACCCGTTAATCAAAACCTCTGAGTCCTTAGGTAGCACATGCTATCACGACCAACGAGGAACTCAACTTCAATTCAATTCATGAAGTCACAATCATTTCAGTGGCATGACAGACAGACAAAAGCTTTTGCATACAATATCAAGTACCTAAACTAAGTAAGTATTCCACAAATGCAGTTAACTATCATTCAAATTCTACATACGTAGAAATACCTCTAAACTTCAGGAACTAAATATCAAGGGAAGTCTATTCACTTCAGTACAATCACGGATATTGAAATTCTTTAGACACGTTTCTAGTCGGTAAAGCAAGTCAATTGAGCTTCCAGAAGCTCAGAGCAAAACTAAACGGTTTAAACATGAGATACTTATCAGACTTACAGACAGGCTCGGTGGCTCATTTCGTAGTGACCTCTGCCCTCTGAGCCGAGGGTCGTGGGTTCGATTCCCGCACAGTTCATGAACATGTCTGTTTGTATTGGTCTGGGTGTTTTCTATGTATAATATGTATTTATTTACAAAAAAAAAATGTATCTAAGTAAGTTTATCAGTTGTCTAGTACCCATAGTACAAGCTTCGGCTTAGTTTGGGGTTAGGTGGCGCTGTGTGGCCCAGCGTGGCATGTCTTGGGTTATCTATTTATTTTACTTATTACTTTTAATATACCTCCTTAGAAAAAAATCCTATATCACTGCCTTATATTATAACCTTATACCTAGGGACTTAGATTCGTCATTTTCATTATCGTCCTTTTCCAGTCCACTGCTGGACATAAGCCAACAATTTGTTCGTCACTTTGCCCGATCCTGGGCTTCTCGCATCCAGCACTTGCCAGTAATCTTGGGCAAATTGTTACTTAAAGAAGTCGGTTAAAGAGTTGAATCTTTAACCACGATTTACCTTCTTGTACCAAGAACTCGCCGTACAAAAACTGAATACCTTCCGTTATTTCTTACATCGTTCAGTCAATCCCAGAATATAAGTCTTGTACGTTTCAGGGCAACGGTCGGCCTACGCATCACACGTAAGAATTCGCCAACATGTGTCCGAACGTGACTTTGGTGGGAGTTACGTAAAGCGTGTTAGATCAGAAATCAATCATCACAATGCCTCACGTTGAGCAATCAGTAGTGTTGGTAGACTATCGATACAATGTTGTCGATGGAACAGTCCGGTGATGATGAAACAGTCCGGTGATGATGACAAGGCCGCCCTGGCCATCATCGTAGTCATTTAGAAAGAAAAAAAAATGACGTCGATGGATCAGGCTGCTGTTTATTTTTTTATTTATTTTTTTTATACGAGAGGCGGCAGACGAGCAAGTGTGATGCCTGATGGATGGTAAGCCGTCGACACCACCCATGGGCTCGTACATTGGCTCAGCAAGTAGTGGCTTCGCTTCACCCGAACTACGGGCGGGAAACCTCAGATTCCAGTCAATCACCACATCCATGCAGGCTGGCAAGATACTTCATTAGGCTTCGTTTAAAGGATCCCATACTACATGAAGGTGAAACTGAAAACACATCCAAAATGATTTTATTTATCATCAGCGTATAGTTATTCTTATTGCTATTGGTGGACACAAATCTTTTCAATTGTTTACCATTTTGCTAGATCCTGAGTTTCTCGTATTCAGCACCTGCCTGTTATCTATGGCTTAGCATGTGGATAGTAAAGTAACATAGTTACCTCTGTTACTATCGACATGCTATCGAAAAAGTATCGAGAAATAAAGAGAAGTAGGGCACAGCGAATCTTCGATCGCATTGAGCCGCCTGTCCGGGGAAGGACCTCCACTCTATAGAATACCGCAGCCAAATGACCTCCGGGTCGTGTTTCTGCCGGTGAGTAGGGTTTCCGGAGCTCGTGGGGGAGTTAGGGTTGGGCCGGCATGGCGGTGGCAACTAAAAGGTAACTGACCAGTTACTTGCACGTTGTCACAGCGACTTGGGCTTCTCTTTCGCTTTCCATCAGGCGCGGAGAAGCCATTATGTCGACCTACTAAAAAAACAAACCTCTCCATTTTTGTAGATCCTTAGTTTCTCGTATTCCTCCTGTCTGTTTTCTTACGAACATCGTCACACAGTCGGGCCTGGTTAGGTCATCCTTAGTTTATTAAGATGCATTACCAGCTTAGCATGTAGATAAAATAAAGAAATAAAATAAATAACCTAAGACATGCCACGCTGGGCCACACAGCGCCATCTAGCCCCAAACCAAGCCGAAGCTTGTACTATGGGTACTAGACAACTGATAAACTTACTTAGATACATTTTTTTTTGTAAATAAATACATATTATACATAGAAAACACCCAGACCAATACAAACAGACATGTTCATGCACACAAATGTTTGTAATGTGTGGGAATCGAACCCACGACCCTTGGCTCCGAAGGCAGAGGTCACTACCAATTGATTCAACGAGCCAGTCAGTAGAGAGTATCGATATACTGTCGAAAAAGTATCGACGATCTCAACACTACAATCTACCCTTCAGGCGCCACGACAGTGTATAAAAAGGTTGGCCCAATATTGTCAGACTAATGATATATAGGACCTTTCACGGACCCACACCTGTGGGCCTTTCAGAAGGACCTGAGTGGCCATGAACTCGACAAACAACCGATGTTGCCTTTCCAGGAAAGTAAATTCCACTTTGGACTTTTTTTGCACAAATTTACCCTAAGATTGGGGTGTGATATGAATTTAATGTTTAAAGGTTTCTCATAATACCTATTATATATCCGTAAGTTACTTACGTAAGAAGTATTCAATTTTCAAGTTTTTTATTTGCTCAGTGTGGGTGTTATCCAAATTAAGACTTAGACCTTCTGGGTATTACAAATAAGACTAAGCTTTTAGACAGAGCGACTGCCATCAGACCTCCGCAACACTTAGGGTAAGCTATACCTATTCCCAGTTAGGCGTCAGAGTTATAATCATCTGTGATATGATGTGACGACTGCTATCTGATTTGGTAAAGATAGCACCCGGGATCAACAGCTTAACGTGCCTTCCGAAGCACGGAGAACTGAAGCAAATCTGAAATTAATTATAGTTACTTAATAATATACTAAAACTCTTCATACAACTTTTGAATAATGATTATAGGGCAGATGATTTCAAATATATTTATACTAGTAAGTTACGTTTCCTGCCTGTTTATTACAGGCTAATTTCTCTAAAACAATACTGGATTACGGATTTTGATGCCATTTCATTACCGTAGGTACGATTACAATAAGATATCCATTTTAAGACCTCTCTCTTTGCTCTCGGAAGGACTTTCGATTTGATTTTTTTTTTTGACTTATCTCTGTCCAAAGTTATTTTTACCACCTGAAGATGAAGTTTGGTGGCTTGTATTTATCTACAAAAAAAGTATGTACTTAAGTAAGTTTATTAGTTGTCTTATACCCATATCATAAGCTCTGGCTTAGTTTGTGACTATACGACGCTGTGTTTACGTAGTAACTATTTATTAATCTGTGGCTGTGTGGCCCGGTGTGGCATGTCTTCGGTTATTTATTTAATTTCGTTTGTAACAATGCCCCACATAAAAGTTTTTTCTATCTTTCCTTCCATAACCTTTCCCTCCAGCTATACTCGTATACAAACTTAAAAATATTCAGATAAAAATAGACGTCCTGATGACAGCTTAACGAATGCTGTTGCCACAGAATTCGCTCCCATATTGCTTTACGTCAGTTTAAATGGACTGTGATGTATGGAAACTGGTTCCGATTTAAATTTTCAAAGGCAGCTAGCATTTCAAATACGATTTTAAAGTGGTTTTATCAAGATCCCTGACAAGGTGTAATGGGGGATAAGTTTACAGATTTCTAAATATATAAAACTCAAAGGTGACTGACGGACTGACATGGTGATCTATCAACGCACAGCCCGAACTACTGGACGGATCGACCTGAAATTTGGAATGCAGGTAGATGTTATAACGTAGGCATCCGCTAAGAAAGGATTTTAATGAAACTCTATTCCACGCAAACCAAGTCGCGGGCACAGCTAGTGTATAATAAAGTGAAATTATGAAGTAAATACGGATGATGATAACCCTGTTATAAAACTTGAGTTTTGACTTAAAACAGAATTACTTTAAAAGAAAGAAAGAAAGACGCCATTATTCTTTAATAATGGCGTCTTTCTTTTTAATGTACGTAAAGACGTAGGTACCCTGTTACAACGCTAGAACATTTTATAACTCAAAATCAATCAAAATATTTTTATTGTTCCTTCACAATCAGACACTTACAATATGTATAAAGATATTAAGAAAGACTAGTGCAGTAGTTGTGAAAAATTTAGTAAGGGCCCAATTAGTGAGGACTGGTGCCTGAAATAGGTTTCAATGAGAAACCTGTGCTACGGGTCACCAGGCCCCTCCCCTCAGACCTCTTTGTTATGACAGAATCAACACATACGCAGTCTTCTAACCAAACATAACAGACAAGAATTACAAAATTATTAAGGAAGTTGAAATAAAATTAATCAATTAATTTGCAGAGAATGTATCAAAGCCAAATCTGAAATATTAACAGATCCAGAAAAGAATAGAACAACCCAACGAATTAAGCGGAGGCGACTCGTGGGATGCGACTCGTGGGATATATAACTACATCGTATTCGCTCATCTAAGTCCCAAAAGAGATACTATCACAGTCATGGAGTCTGGCTTCATTCCAAAAGCCGAGATACGTCTTGCCAATCTCACTACGAGCGGGTCTGGGTGATAAGTTACCGGACTTAATTAAACTTGAGTAATTTCAATGTTTGATGAACATTACAATGGATTCGAAAGCATTAACATGATCGGGCGAAATATGTTTTACTATTTGTTAGGGAGTTAGTAAACTTATGTTATGTAAAGTCGAAGGAATTTTTATTTTGCTTTTAGAAACTTAATGAAGAAGGTCATCAAAATTCATCAGACCACTGTTGGACATAGACATCTCTAGTTGTTCGCCACTTTAGTCAAATATTTGGTGACTTTGCCCATAGTCACCACACTGGGCAGGCGGGTTGGCGGCCGCAGGGCGTAGGTTTTTTTTATATAGTAGCTACGTACGCCTGATGAAAAGCGAAAGAGAAGCCCAAGTCGCTGTGACATAGGGCAAGTAACTGGTCAGTTACCTGTCAGTTGCCACCGCCATACCGGCCCAACGGAAACCCTACTCACCGGCAGAAACACGACCCGGAGGTCATTGACTGCAGTATTCTATAGGGTGGAGCTCCTTTCTCGGACGGGCAGCTCAATTCGAGCGAAGATTCGCTATGCCCTACCTCTCATAAAAGCTTCTCGCTTTGGTGACGCTGCTGCCTGTCCATCGACCTATGGTATTTAGCTTACCACTTCAATCGTGTTGGTTATACCGCCACCAGTCGGTTGCCAGAGCCTCGTTTGTTATTCGGCAGGATACACCCCGTGGGTACTTGTGGAAATCATGAATTAAGTCGCTCCCTTACGTGCTATTTACATTAGTAATACCTAATAATCAAAGTTACTACTACAAATACATACAGCCCTGTAAAGTTTTAAGTGTATTTTTTCCTTCTACTATTTTTTGTACATATTTCTTTATTGTGTGGAGGAGCTCGGAGGCGCCGCGGTTTTGTACGCTTAACAATGATCGCAACGTTGTGCAACCATTGGCGCGGTCAATCCGATGATAGGTGACCAAAATTTGACACCGATTTCCTCCGTGCTTCGGAAGGCACGTTAAGCTGTTGGTCCCGGGTGCTATCTTTACCAACTCAGATAGCAGTCGTCACATCATATCAGAGATGATGATAACTCTGACGCCTAACTGGGAATGGGTATAGCTTACCCTAAGTGTTGCGGAGGTCTGATGGCAGTAGCTCTGTGTAAAAAACTTAGCCCTCGCCAAATCCCTCAGTTTGGGAAGCCGACCCTGAGACAATCGGGAAAAAGGCTAGGATGATGATGATTTCTTTATCGTGTGTATGTTATTTTGTCATACCAGACCCCATTAACCAAGTCCTGCAATATCCATTCATAGCACTATCTCGTTCTAACAATAGATTCCACGTCGGGCAAGTGTTGAAAAAAAAATGGAACCACTGCTGCAAAGCATCGCAGTCTTGAGAAGTTTCTTACAAAGACTTTTTAAAAGTACGTGAGCTCCAAAGGAATATTAACTGCACTCACTCTCTAAGCTTTTAGTTCTTTTATCGTGAATGTCGAAATATCTTCAAGGGGATTTAGTTAATATTTAAGAGAGAAATCTTTAGTGAAATACGTCCTTTTAGTTTTTCCGAAACACGGTAGTAAGTAAGATAGTCATTTCTTTATAGAAATATTGACTAGATATCTATTTATACTTATAATAAATCTGTAGAGAGGTCAATTCTGTACATGGAATATTTTTTCAAAAGAACTATCAGGGGGTGATAAGTGATCGATACTGATGCCAAAAATGCAATCAGTAAAATTTGTGTCTGTCTGTCTGTATGTTCGTTATAGAAAAAAAACTACTTTACGGATTTTAACGAAACTTAGTACGAATATTCTTTATACTCCTGGGCAGGTTATAGTATACTTTTCATTACGCTACAATCAAAAGGAGCAGAGCAGTGACGGGAAGTGTGTGGGAAACGGGAGAATTTTTTATCTGCGTGTTTGATCGCGCATCACGCGAAACTAATGCATGGAATTAAATGCGGTTTTCACCAATGTGTTGCTAGAGGTCTAACTTAAAATTAAGATAGCATTTAATGGAAGTCTTTTATTTTTGAAACCCGATATCCACGCGTGCGACGCCGCCGGCACAGCTAGTACACAATAAATAAAGGCATATTTTTAATTTACTATATTCAGTATTGAACATTTTAAGTGCTTGTTCTCAAGCCTATATGAATCAAGAGATTTTTAATTTGATTTGATTTAAATCAGCGCTCCAAGTTTTGTCAAGCTTTTTTGCTTCAGCATCATTTTCCTTATATCAGTTCCAAAAAATATTATTTGTAAAACTATTCTGTGTTTATCACGTGTATTGATTTCAATTTTCGCTTACGAATCTTCTGCTAACATTGTGTTTATTATCATTGACGTACATCTTATCTCTCGTACAATATAAAATATAAATTCAACGAAATACCTTTCTCGAGAAATCATCTAGTAGCAATAAAAATCTTGGTAGAGAACCCTTAACTGAAAAAATACGCCCAACCAGTAGGGAATGTTATTTATAGTACACATTTGAAAAGTAAGGTACCTTGTTGCTGATTAGAAAAAATGTATTATATATAATTCTTGAGCGTTGACGGAAGAGAATGACGCCTGTCACCACTGTAACTTGGTGTGTGACGCATCCCAACACACATTGAAAGAGTGCCCGGCTTGGGCTAAAGCGCGCGCGGCCCCGACCTCCACCTTTCCTTGGTGGCTGTAACGTTGGCTATGCTGGTGGAAGTCTGATAAAGGATGGCAGTGCCTTCTTTCTGCCACCAAGTAATGGCCCAAAACAGGAAGCCGAACGTTAGCGCGAGCGGTGGGACTAGAGTCGTTCGCAGCGGCGTTCCCGTCGCGTAGGATGTAGCGCCGACGGCGATCTGTGGTATAGGGCATTAGAATAACACCAGAATGGTGGCCTCGGTAGTATTGTAATATATCTGTACTCAGGCAAACATTGCAGCCTGTTTCTGATATTCCCTTTATCTTCTACGACCACCCTCATGACCTGACCCTCCCCCCATAACCTGGGTACGCCATAAGAGGGGGTGGTTCTGTTTTAAATCTGAAAACCACACGGACTTCTCATTGTAATGATAAAATCCGTTACAGGTACAGGATTTCTTCAAACCTCCTCCAGGCACCAGTCTTTCACAACGATTTTAATAGCACCTAGAGCTACGATTTATCATGGTATATGGCATGGTACTATTACAAAAAATAAATAAATAAATATAAATATTAGACAACATCACATACATTGCTCTAATCCCAAAGTAAGTAGCTTAAGCACTTGTGTTATGGGTATCAGAACAACGAAGGTACCACAAATAAATACTTAAATACAAATTATAAACACCCAGACATGGAACAAACACAAGTATTCATCACACAAATGTTTGTCCCGGGTGGGAATCGAACCCACGACCCTTGGCTCAGAAGGCAGGGGTCACTACCAATTGAGCCACCGAGCCTGTAAAAAAAGCCCTACTTTCCAAAACATGCTCTTTGGCGCACGTGTGCAAAACGAATGAGCGTGGAAACGTTAAGTTAACCTTTAAGTACACTCCGCAGGATTACTGCTACAATACCATGTTTTTTACTTTCCAATTTTCTTTTATTCGCAACATTGTAATCTCCTTGTCCTCCTCGAGCGAAGTAATCATCTTATCACGGTTATGATTTCTGAGTGTTATTTTTCCATTGGGTACACAGACGAAAAGAAATTGAGATTGTGTATTTGATAAGAGAACCTTAATTTTGTTAAGCGGCTGACAGCGGCAATTAGTGCTTCGTGAAATGTTGAGTATTTATTTAAACTGTTTTGTTTATAAACTGTTTTGTTTAATATGATGTAAAGACAATCTTAGAATAGTGTTCAGTTACTAATACCTGAGGATGTAAGGGAGCGACCCATCATCTTTTCGCTCCAAGCCAACCTCACCTGCCCGTAGTGCATCCTGCCGAATAACGAACGAGGCGCTGGCAACTGACTGGTGGCGGTATAACCATCACAATTGAAGGCGTAGCTAAATGCCACGGACCGATGACGGGCGGCAGCGTCACCGGAGCGAGAAGCTACGCCCTGCGATCGGCAAACCGCCTGCCCAGCGTGGCGATTATGGGTATATCCTCCAGGTGTTGGCCCTGAGTGGCGAACAACTGGAGAGGCCTATGTCCAGCAGTGGACTGCGATAGGCTGATGATGATGATGATGATGACTAATACCTACATAATTATCGGTCTAAGTTTCATGTTAAGTCATGTCTAATGAAAAAAGGACTTTATAAGATACAAGACTTCCTAGGCTATAATATCACATGGACGTAATGAGCTGCACTTGAGAAATGTTGTATTAATGTAAGACATTTTAATGTATGTTTTAATAAAAAAAAAGGTTGAACTGGCGAGTTTCTTAAGGCACTTCTTCTTATCAGGCCTCACGTCGAAATGCCAGTAAGAATAAAATGTTGACGTGCAAAAGTATTACTTGTGAACCTTTTTAATTTGTAGAAATAAATTATTTTATGTTATGACGATCGAAAGACAGGTGTTTTAGTCAAATTTACTGCTAGCTGGTGCTTGCGACTTCCTACGAATGGACGTCCTGATATGTTTGACTCAATCAGGAGCAAATTAATTACTCTGTAGACAGAAGTCTATCACTCTATCTGCTGCATTTAAAGAGACTATATTTACTTCTAGCTAACCTTGGAGTTCGTACAAATGTACTTTGTGATCATTTTTACTTAATCAGGAGCAAATCAATTACTCTGTAGACAGAGGTCTATTCCTCCGTTCGCTGCACGTGAAGATCATTACATTTGTTCCTTTTCGTTTGAAAGCAGTACAGCATTAAGAAGACATAAGCTAGAAACATTTGAATAATACAAACCGCAACAATTCTCAATTTCCATCTCCCCCGCACCTAATTCCGTTAAGCAAGCATAATTCAATTTTCAGGAATCACAAACGCTACCCAAAGTCGAATCGAGACCAGAAATTGTTCATTGAAATATTTAATAACTGAACAATGAACGGAGTTACAGCTGAGAGTATTGAATAAATCCGGATTAAGCAAACCAAGGTTTAACTAGATGCCAGTTTAAACATTGTATTGAATACAGTGAGTTGCAACTGCTTTTGTTTTCCGCAACGGATAGGGGTTAGGTTTGGGCACCAGTGAAACAGGGGTAGAGGTTACGATATATCCGATAGATGGCGAACCGATAAACTTACATATATACCTACTCTTTTTTTATAAATAAACAGCTACCATCTTTTGCAAATGGATACGACTTTAAAAAGCGTGTCTACAAATTTCTCAAGGGCCGGCAACGCACCTGTGACTCATCTAGTGTTTAGGAGGGATCACTTAGCATTAGGCGACCTTCAGGCTCTCTGTCTTAAAAAAATCATATCCTAATAATGTATGTAAGGCATGTAAGGGCATGTAATGTATGGCATGTAAGGGCATGTAACCTATCATCTTTTCACCCAAGCCAACCTCACCTGCCCGTGGTGCATCCTGCTGAATAACAAACAAAGCGCTGGCAACCGACTGGTGGCGGTATAACCATCACAATTCAAGGCGTAGCTAAATATCACAGACCAGAGACGCAGCAGCGTCACCGGAGCAAGAAACTACGCCCTGCGATCGTCAACCCGCTTGCCCAGCGTGGCGATTATGGGTATATCCTCCAGTTGTTTGCCTTAAGTGGTCAATAACTGGAGAGGCCTATGTCCATCAGTGGACTGCAATAGGCTGATGATGATGATGAATATTATAAGTACTCGCTTAAATAGACTTAAACAGATAAGCTGTAAACCAAAAACCTATAAGAATTTCCACTTAACTGTCACAATAGTCAGTGGGCGCCAGCTTTACTGTAACAATAGCCACTGTTCTTTAGAAACGTGAATAACGCTGAACACAAGTTGTCTTTTGTTAAGTTTCATCGTTTTTGAGACGACAACGGCCTACCGAGTGTACATCTGACCTGGCGATTGCTACGTCGATTGGTTAATGTACCACGTAACCGACTGAAACTCCATTCTCATCATCTCGATGGCAGGCGATCCTCGACTGTACGTTTTATGAGGAACTTCTTGCCTCGGTTTTGTGGAACCAACTTCCTGCGACAGTCTTTCCGAACAGCTAGGACTTGGGAACCTTCAAGAAACGAGCGTATTCATATTTAAAAGGCCGGCAGCGACCCTAAACTCGGTTAGAGCTGCGGGTGTCCATGGGCGTTGTCGACTGCTTACCATCAGGCATCACACTTGCTCATCTGCCGCCTCTCGCATAAAAAAACGTGTTTCTTACATGGATTATGCTAGGTTGCGATGTAAGGGAGCGACCTATCATGGCTGGCTCGGTTCATCTGGCAACAGCTTCATTTTATCATCGTACCGCAAACCATCGGCAGGGTGTTCATCCTCTCACTTTGAGGCCTAATTGGTCACGTACAATCCGATTTCACAGGAATTTCCTCCCGAGAACGTTGCATGTGTGGATTGAGCTGCCTGCCGATGTTCTCTCAGGGGAATACAGTATGGGGCACTTCAAGTCAAAAGTAAATAGGTTCCTAAAGGGTCGGCTAAACGCATGCGATGCCCCTGGTGTTGCAAGCGTCCATTAGGCAGGCCGGTAGCCATTTGCCACCTTAAGAACAATAAAAAAAACAAAGCCCAATAGTGCAGTCAATGAAGCATTATAGGTCCGAATTTTTTTACTGTGAACCGAATTGCATACAATTTTGGGATTAGGTTCATCTTACCATTAACTTCAAAAGTGAAAATGATTTGAACTCCGCCACCACCATGGGGGTGGTTGCCACCCCTTCTCGGGGGTCAATGGTTGTTTTTTCAAAATAACCTCGGATATCGATTGAAGATCTAATTTTAAGCAAAAAAGTTTCTATAAAGTTTCTCGAAAAATCTAATACTTTTCAAGTTATTGGCAATTGAAAATTCGCAAATTTTTCACGATTTTCATCAGTTTTTTTCAAATATCTCCAAAAATATAGGTTTTATCGAAAATTTTATAAGGAACGAAACTGTAGCAGGTAAAAAAATGAACAATTTGGTTTTTTACAAAGTATTCTAAGTGCAATATTAAGCTAGATATTAAAGATCAAAGCCGTTTTTTATTTTATCTGAAATTTCATCGATGTAGTCAATGCCATCTAGCAGCGAGCAAATGCATTTTATGCTTTCTAATCGAAAAGGGTTTTGTAGTGCTTGAAATAAGCTTTAAAATGAGCTTTATCAAAAGTCTTTTGCACGTAAAATAAGTGAGCTATATTGCAAATAAGCGGAGCATCGAATGTTTTTTCTTTTCAATCAATGGGTTTAAATAAGTGCCATTTCCACCAAAACTAAAATTAATCATATTCCGCCTAGAATTAACTTTATTATGAAGAGTTTTATAGATTGTATTAGTTTGCCTGCTTTAGGACACATAGTTTTCAAAAAAGTCACGATTAAGGGAGGCTGTGATTGCGCTGCCACGCGCTCTTTAAACAATCATATCTCCGTCAATTTTTATTTGATAGAAAAAACAAAAAAACCAAATTGTTTGTCAGAAAAATACCTAAATTTTTTATCTCTACACTTTTATACGTATCTGTCGTCATTTTTGAGATATTATGAAAAAGGGGTGGGATTTTTAAAAATTTGAAATTCTCGATTTTTTTTCAATCGTGACTTTTTTGAAAACTATGTGTCCTAAAGCAGCCAAACTAATACAATCTATAAAACTCTTCATAATAAAGTTAATTCTAGGCGGAATATGATTAATTTTAGTTTTGGTGGAAATGGCATTTATTTAAACCCATTGATTGAAAAGAAAAAACATTCGATGCTCCGCTTATTTGCAATATAGCTCACTTATTTTACGTGCAAAAGACTTTTGATAAAGCTCATTTTAAAGCTTATTTCAAGCACTACAAAACCCTTTTCGATTAGAAAGCATAAAATGCATTTGCTCGCTGCTAGATGGCATTGACTACATCGATGAAATTTCAGATAAAATAAAAAACGGCTTTGATCTTTAATATCTAGCTTAATATTGCACTTAGAATACTTTGTAAAAAACCAAATTGTTCATTTTTTTACCTGCTACAGTTTCGTTCCTTATAAAATTTTCGATAAAACGTATATTTTTGGAGATATTTGAAAAAAACTGATGAAAATCGTGAAAAATTTGCGAATTTTCAATTGCCAATAACTTGAAAAGTATTAGATTTTTCGAGAAACTTTATAGAAACCTTTTTGCTTAAAATTAGATCTTCAATCGATATCCGAGGTTATTTTGAAAAAACAACCATTGACCCCCGAGAAGGGGTGGCAACCACCCCCATGGTGGTGGCGGAGTTCAAATCATTTTCACTTTTGAAGTTAATGGTAAGATGAGCCTAATTCCAAAATTTCATGCAAATCGGATCACAGTAAAAAAATTCGGAGGTTAGCCCGTATTTTTCGCTTCATTGACTGCACTACAATACAAACAGACATGTGCAATATGTGCAAACTCGCAACCTCCACCTGAATCCAATTCCATATGAACTTTCTACATAACCTTATAAACCTTCTCACAGACAAAACGCTTAATTTACTTAAAATTTCTAATTAAGTTACTATAAGACTCTTAATGAAAGAGCTCGTGTAACACTCAATTAAACATGTAATTAGATTTAGTGTCTTTGGCGCGTTGGTCCGGACGCCGAAGTAACTGAAATGCTAATTACACCTAATTAACATAAAACATTACATTAACTCTACTCGCGAAAAGCGTTAAAAATAGAATTTTGCTTTTAGAGTGTGAATACATAAATGTACCGGACAATGCGTTCCACCCACTCGGTTTTAAGTTGTGTTTTAAGGTTCCGTCATTAACAGCTGCGTTCCAATCGAAGTTTACTAACGTAACGCCCTAAGTTATGGTAGGGTCCGGATCTACAACACTGAACTTCGTTTTTTGTCGTAAAAAAATCAGTCGAATTGAGAACCTCCTAATTTTTGGGAGTCACTTAAAAACTAGGTGTAATAGACATAATTTGTTACACAACTTAGGTGTCCTTATCTTTCAGACAACCTTAGGGTAGAGGATAGTTGAAAAATAAAGGGTGAAGTAATTTATTTATTTAAATTTTATTGCACAAAATGGTACAAAAGGCGAACTTAATGCTAGGAGGCTCTACCAGTTAACCTTTGGGTCATGCAGAGAGCGGAAATTGTGTGCGGTGAGTGTACAAAGATACATAGAGAATATAACAATTTCATTTAAGTAATCTCAGTTGATCGGAATTGTTGATAGAATACGTATATAAATGCCCTCCTACCCATGATTATGGGTATATCCTCCGGACGTTTCCCCTAAGTGGCGAACAACCGGAGAGGCCTATATGCAGCAGTGGACTGCAATAGGCTGATCAGATGATGAAATATAAATAATATTAAAAATACGAATTTCTCAGTCGTTTTACAACATCAAATGCCAAACCTATTTCGCTTACTTGACCCCAACCAAGCTATTTAATTGGCAAACGCAAGAAAGCAAGCCCAGCCAATATCCAATAAACGAGCACGAGATATTGAGGGACTAAAGAGAGATAACAGCTTCCAAAGTAATATGAGCCAGAATCCTAATATTGCACCCAATCGAATGCATTTGAATGTTTAATGCATCCGAGCAATATTCTCGAATGCTGTATGAATAAACATGAGTCTCATGTGTGGCGGGGTATATCGATCTGAGGATCCCAGTTTATATTAAATTTAATGAATTGTTCAATTTATATCCAGAAACAGTGGCTGCTTTAGGGAATAAAATTAAAAATGTTTATCCTTGCCAAAAGTTTTGGAACTTATTATTCTCTGTGACACATTTTACCACTTTCGAAGAGTCTCTCGCGCAAACTATTCAGTTTAGATAAAAATGATGTTAAAAGCCGCCTATATGTTAAAAAGCTCAACATCATTTTCAAATACCTATCCATAGATACCCCACACGTATAGGTTTGATGAAAAAAAAAATTTGAGTTTCAGTTCTATGTATGGGGAACCCCAAAAATTTTGGATTTTTTTCTGATTTTATTTTAAAATCATAATGCGGTTAACAGAATACATCTATGCACCAAATTTCAATAATGTAGCTCTTATAGTTTCGGAATAAATTGGCTGTGACATACGGACGGACAGACATGACGAATCTATAAGGGTTCCGTTTTTGCCATTTGGCTACGGAACCCTAAAAACTAGCTGTGACAGCGGCGTCGCACGCGTGTATATCGTTTTTCAAAAATAACGGAATATAAAATGGTACCTAAATTTTAAATTAGACCTCTAGAGGTCTAGCTAGCAATACTTACATGGTGAAAACTGCATTCTATTCTATGCAGTAGTTTTTGCGTGATGCGCGTTCAAATATACAGATAAAAAGTTCTCCCGTTTTCCCAACACTTCCCTTCACTGCTCTGCTCCTATCGGTTGTAGCGTTATGAAAAGTATACTATGACCTGCCCAGGAGTATAAAAAATATTCGTACTAAGTTTCCTTAAAATCCGTCTAGTAGTTTTTTTTCTATAACGAACAGACAGACAGACGAAAATTTTACTGATTGCATTTTTGGCTTCAGTATCGATCACTAATCACCCCCTGATAGTTATTTTGGAAAAATATTTCATGTACAGAATTGACCTCTCTACAGATTTATTATAAGTATAGATAGATTAGTAGTTTGCGTAACGTCCATATAAAGTACATGCAAACTAGAACTGTTTCATGCATACTCAGTGCTATTTAGATATACTACTTATTTTGCCCCACGATTTTCCGCGCTAGTGAAAAACATCCTATGCAGCGCTGATTCAAAACAGAGACCGCAGTATTTGTCTTCTACACGATTTAGCACCGCATCGCACCCACTAGCCCCCACTTGGATGTGTTTTATAACAAGCAGTGTAATTTTAAAATTTGCGTTGTCTTGGGACCACATCCGGGGCCCGTTCGGAGATAATAAATAGTATAATAAACAAGATTAACGACGTATAAGGAGGCACGTTTCTAGGACAGTGATGTACATGCACAGCGCGCAGTGTTGGCTGGCACTCAGACAGAAGCGATCGCCGGAATTATGTTAGTATGTAAAAGAACGAACGTCCTTCGTTTATGGATGGTAGGTGAAGAGTTACTATATATAGCTTGAAGGGCCAAACAGACCATTATATCGTTTGAAATACTGTACACTCAAACTCACCTTATATATTTTGCTATTCTCAAAGGTAAGTACTTAACAGGTTTTTGTAATCGTCGACGATAGTATTATATTTGCGATCTCTTGAGAGAGGTAGGGCATAGAGAATTTTCGCTAGAATTGAGCCGCCCGTCCGGGGAAAGGACCTCCACCCCATAGAAGACCGCAGCCAAACGGGTCGTGTTTCTGCGGGTGACTAGAGCTCGTGGGGGGGTTAGGGTTGGGCTGGCTTGGCGTTGGCAACTGACAGGTAACTGAACTTGTCCGTTACTTGTCCATTGTCATAGCGACATGGGCTTCTCTTCATTTAAAAAAAAAAGAAGTTTCATTAAAATCCGTTCAGTAATTTTTGCTTGAAAGAGTAACAAACATCCATCCATCCATCTATGCATCCAAACAAACTTTCGCATTTCTGACATTAGTAGGAAGTAGGATTTATTGTCCCACTTCGGTGTGACTGCGTCCGTTGCGTCAGCGGCGCGCATGCCCACTGTGCACTCGGCTTTAAGCTCAAATATTTATCCGCGCGACGCTTGCTTTTGGCCAATAAAATTTACATTTTTACAAACGCGTACTCTGCTTTTTCTGTCGGTTTTTTTTGGTTCGGCAAAAAAACGGCAACACTTGCAACATGGCGACAATTGACTTAGCGAGCGGGCCTTATTTCGTACTTGGAGTTGCAAATTTTACTTTATTGTTTTGTTAGGAACTTCTGTTATTTATGACAATAGGCTATTATTGCTAAAAATTGGAATTAGTCCGACTTTTAGCTTATTCAAAAATAAAAATAAGGTATTATATCTACCTACAGAGTACTAATATAAATAGAGTATAGTATAGAGGGTAGGGCATAGCGAATCTTCGCTCGTATTGAGCCGCCCGTCCGGGGAAGGACCCTATAGAATACCGCAGCCAAATAATGACCTCCAGGTCGTGTTTCTGCCGGTGAGTACGGTTTCGATTTGACGATTCGAGAGACTTTTTCTTCGAATCGAAGAAAAGGACAATTAAAAAAGTTCATTCGACCGGGAATCGAACCTTCGGATCGGCCGCGCCTGACGATCTAACCATTGCGCTACCGAGCCCGTCAAACAGTCAGTTATGCGTATTCTCCCGTATTTATTGTCCGTTATTTATCTGTTAGTTAACTACTAACAATTAGCATTGCAAACACCAGGAAAGCAGTAATTAGTACAAAATGCGATAAAAGCAACTCGCTAGCAATATTTGTGAGTTTTATTTGTAGCTTCACTTGATGTTGCGTGGTAATTTTAATGGTTCATTGAATTGCTCATTATCGAAATTCAATGTAACGAACCAGGGAACGAAAACGATTGAAATTAAATGCATAATATGTACTTGTAATTGGTCATAATATTTATCATTTAGTTTCTGCGTGGCACCGCTTCCAGGAATGTAAGAGAGCGTCGATCTTTTCGGTTCAAGCCACCCTCACCTGCCAAGATGCATGCTGCTGAATTACAAACGAGGCGTAAAGTAAAGGCGTAGCCAAATACTACAGGCTGATGACGGGCAGCAACGTCACCGGAGCGAGGAGCTATGCCTTGCCTCCAGCAGTGGATATCTTCAGACTGATCAAAACGATTTTGATCAATATGCGTCAAGCATATTATTTCATCCGTGTTTTCTTTTGTTCATTTCTTCATCATCATGATGCGCGGCCCAGCGTGGCATGTCTTGGTTTAAATATTTATTTATCATCATCAGCACGTGTCGGTCCACTGTTAGACATAGGCCTAGACATAGGCATCTCCTAATGTTAGCCACTTAGGTCGATTTTGGGCTTCTCGCATCCAGCACTTGCCAGCCTTCCTGCGCAAATCGTCACTCCACCTGGCCTGTTTGTTCATTTGCCTATTGTTTTTTTTTAAAATGAGTTTGCGCTTGACTGCGATTCGCCTGACGGTAAGCGATATCGTAGTCTACGATGGAACGCCCTCACCCAGCAAAAACCGATTCACTCTCGCCTTGAACATCGGAAGATTATATCTCTCGGGGAACAAGGAGCCCAGCAAAGAGATCCATAGTTTAGTTTGTTTTTTTTATTTATTTAAACCACATTTGAACTTTCAATGTCGATTAACCCATTCTCGAAAGCTTATTTTCATTTGTTTTACCAGTTCGGTTTCCACTTAACACTCTCTGATGGAAACAAACAAACCGAAATGAAAATGTGATAACCGCCCTTTATCACCGGCAAAATTACTTTATTGAAAACAAAGCTCGCTTAACAGGCTATAGTGGGATGGACAGCGTTTGTGTACTTGCAACGGTTTCATTTATTCCATTTTGTTACTTACTGGGAACTGTAATGAATGGATAAGCTGCCCGGACCGGTGGATCGGTGACAAATATTATGAAGCTTGAATAGATGAGGCGGAAGGAATGAAAGCGAACCATTTTAAACAATCGAAAGTGATGTTTAGGAAAATTGTATTATGTGTTCTTAATGACAGATGGGGCAAATGGGCCGGACGGTCTCCTGATATTAAGTGATTCAGTGTGACTTCAGCATATAGACATCGCAACATCAGGGGAATAACATGTTGCCGGCCCATGAAAGGCTCTCTTTTTGAAGGTCCCCAATTGGTATCCACTCGGAAAAGTAGCAGCTGAAGATGATTCCAAATAACCGTTGCTCGTGGCAGAAAATTGAGCAAAACGTACCGTAGAAGACTTTCATCTATCAAGACGAAAAAGATGAAACCTTGAATTGATACAAGATGTACAGTGCCTAATAGAAAATAGCTTAGTTAACTATTGAACTTAACTAAGTTAAATAGTTTTTCTGAATACTCGTCATGGTACAAATGGTAACGTATTTAAACATAACACGCAGGGAGTAAAAATAAACGGTCTAGATTGAAAGATCTCGGTCGTCAATGATTCGAGCCGCTCTACGCCGAATACGGCCAAAAGGAAGAGGTTTATACTTGGGTGTCCATTCCCACAGTAGGTATATGCTTATTGTCTTCATGTATCTTTTTATTTTATATATTAAATTATTATACACGAATACAAGCTCGACAACAATTAGCTTTGTAAAACCGCATCCATTTAAACCCATTCCACAATCCTATATATAGATATTTGGCATTTTATTTGCAACATTGTCCGTTCCCAGGCGTACTCGCCACTAAATAAATTACTATGGTATGAATTAAATATCAGAGTTGTGGCAATACGGGCGCTGTTTACATTATGGAGGGGACAATGGGACTGTCGTGACTTTGTGCAGACAGGAATGTGTACAATTGAAAAATTGGATTAGGATAAGGCTTTCATATGAATTTGTGCGAATATGGCGTTTTGTATAGTTATTTTAAGTAGTTCGTTTGAATTCGTATTGTTTGGGAAGTATTTATTTATCAGATTGGAACATTGTGCCAGATTTTCAGGTTTCTTTGTTTGCTATGATCGACAGAGGAGTGGCCGGCCTATCGGATTAAAAAAAAAAAATACATACAGACGAATTGAGAACCCCCTCCTTTTTTCGAAGTCGGTTAAAAAGGAACCACCGCTCATCGAGGTGGTATTCCATAAGGCGCTCCCATCTGAAGCAGTCTTGACGAAGCGCTCTCAAACTATTCTAATTTTTAATTTCTAATTACTAACTAATTTCTAAGCGCAACTCTTAGTTTCGCACACGATAGCAAAATTAACTAAAAGGTTTATTTTGGGAGCGCTTATAAAGGAGCGTTTCAAAATGAGTGCTCCGAGAAATATGTCACTTCGTGGGCACAGCGAAGCCAACCACGGAAATCTCCACTCTTTAGGTACACCGCTCTAAGACGACTCAAGAGTATCGCCAAATATGTAGCAATTGTTAATGTGCAATATGAGCATTTAAAACATTTAGCATTTTCTAACAGAATTCCTACATAATATTAAATATCTATTAAACTAACAAATTTTGTTAGTAAATGTCGTAAGTTTGTAAAGTGTGTAATGTTGGTGTTTCTAAACATTTTTAGACAGTTGTATGGGAGCACCTTAAGAATCCAGTAATCGTGGCCGCAATATACACGAAATAACACGAATCATGTGTACATACTTAGTTTATATCGTACGAATCATCACACTAGCATCCAAAATCGAACTCATGCCCATTCATTTACGCTTCAAAACTTCACTTGTTTCTACGGAGTTTTCAGTTCACATCGAAATAGAACTCATTTAACCCTCTACAACAAAGCATTGTTTCTCGTCGAATCCCGCGGGCTGCGGACGACAGGTTAATAACATTAAATCAACTAACCGAATAGCGACAACGTTTTCATTTGACGGTTAATAACGGGTACAATTAAAGTTTATTGGCAACTCTAGGATTTATATCTGTGTAATAAGGTTTAAATTTTATTTAAAGGTTACGTAAAGCTAGCTCTGTGAGGAATGTAAGGGACCCAACGTCTTGTGCCGAACAATAAACGAGGCTCTGGCACCCGAATGGTGGCAGTATAACCATCACGATTGAAGATGTTGGTAAATACCAAAGGCCGATGACGGGCAGTGTCACCGGAGCGAGAAGCTAGGCCCTGCAATCGCCAACCCGTCTGCCCATTGTCATTATGGGTTAAATCACACATCGCGATCTAGCCCCGAACTAAGCCGAAGCTTGTAGGTACTATGGTTACTAGACAACTGATAAACTAACTTATATCCTTTTTTCGTAAATAAATACATAATTATACACCCAGACCAATACAAACAGACATTTTTATGAAATGTTTGTACTGTGCGGGAATTGAACCTTGGCTCAGAAGGCAGAAGTCACTATCAAATGATGCATCGAGCCGGTCTTACGGCCGTATTCACAAACGTTACTATGCGTCGCGGAAATGCACAGGTACCCAAAAACGTATAGGATTTTGGGCACTGTGCGTCCGCGCGTCGCATAGTAACTTTTGTGAATACGGCCGATATATATTCATATCATCTATAGGTCACGTTAAGACAGCTTTATACACAGTACAATGTTAAAATGTATTAATAGAAGGTAGAAAACAGTACTAGTAACTATATATCTCTTTGAAATCATAAATAACAGTCTGTCTGTAACTAATTGCCTCTCAAAAGTATCGTATGACGAAATAGAAAACTAGCTTTGAGCTAACAAGCCGTATAGATACACAAATACGATTTACGTTGAAAATTTAAATTAACATCAGATATCTCTGTAAAATACAACGTTTAATTTTTTTATATGTCAAAGGGTGTAAACGGATCTGAAGGTCAACTGATGGTAGGTGATCACTTCAAGCCATAGACATCACAACTTCAAGGAAGTTAAAGGTGCCATGCGTCCCTTCTTAAAGGTCTCTAAGATGTACCTCTATTTTTTTCTTCCTCTCTTTCGGTTTCCTTTGGAAGACGGGAGGATGCTGTGCTACTATAAAGAAGTCATCTTCGTTAACATCAGCCTGTGAACGTCCACTTCAGGACAGTATCCTCCACATGCACATGAACCAGTCTTGAGCAAGGTCATTGGGGGAGGAGGCCTATGTTCAAGATTTACCTCAGCTTGGCAGGCGGGTTAGGCCACACGGAAGATATTTAGAAGCAGACCAGACGGCACACTTTTTGTGCGATAGAGTCTGCGTCTGAGGTATTTAAAAAGAGCGTCTAGGTCTGCCGACAGAATGATCGAAAATGTGCCGCGTGTGCGTTGAGTCTGTGAAATATCCGCGACAGATTTTTGCGCTTCGTGTGCGTTACTGCATATAATTGCAAAAAAGTGCGTTACGGATAGTCTGTCGTCTGCGCTGCCCCTAAGAGGACATCGGGGCAAAAGCGGTTACAGGTTGCACAAATAGGACGAGTCCAGACGGGTTAAGGAAAGAAGATAGAGAGAGAATCGAGTCCTTAGTGATGTCCTATTCTAAGCCCGGAAACCACACGAAAACAAAACACTTCACTGAAAAAAAAACATTATAAAGGCACGAAACAATGTCTCGACTATCGCGTCAGGCTCCGACTACCAAAAATGTACTAGCAAAACTCGCATGTATGAAAAAACAGCCCGTGAAATAGTTTTCGCGGCAAAATGAAAAGTGCGACGGGCTTTCACGCACCGAGACCGGAGCTGATTTTTGCTTTTAGTTTTGTTAACAAACGCTAGTGACGTGACAAGACTGCACATTGTACTGACAGCTTCATAACACAGTATCACTGTAGATATTCATCATCATCATCATCATCAGCCTATTACAGTCCACTGCTGGACATAGGCCTCTCCAGTTGTTCGCCACTTAGAGCAAACATCTGGAGGATATACCCATAATCGCCACGCTGGGCAGGCGGGTTAGCAATCGCAGGGCGTAGCTTCTTGCTCCGGTGACGCTGCTGCCAGTCATAGGCTGTGGTATTTAGCTACGCCTTCAATAGAGATGTTTGGTCATGGTCAAAATAATTACATTTTATTTCCTCCGTATTTGAAACTATAAAAATATATTGGACACGTATTTTTCCTTTTTTCATTTAAATAAAAAATAACAAAGATACAAGGCTTCAAAATGTAGGAGTGGGGGTCTTTGGCGTCACTTAGTGGCGAAAAAACTCCCACTCTATGACGTCACGCGTAATTTTAACGGGCTATTTATCTTTGTCATTTTTAGCTGGCACGGCTTGCAAGTGCTGGGTGCGAGAAGCCCAAAATCGAGCACAGTGACGAACGTCGGCAGAGGCCTATGTCCAGCAGTGGACTGATATGGGCCGATGATGATGAGTATGTGCCATGAGTTTCATACATTAACAAGTTTCAACAGATTCACCATTAGGGGATATAGCTCAGTGGCAGAGCAATCGACTGCAGATCGATAGGTCCCCGGTTCAAATCCGGGTGTCCCCTTTCAGTAATCATAGTCAAAGCCTTTTTTATTTTTTAATATGCAGAAATTTAAGAGCGTTTATTTAAAACTAGTTTACGCCCGCAGCTTCGCCCGAATTATGCTTTTAATGTTAAGACTGGCTCAATCGCTCGTTTGGTAGTGACTTCTGCCTTCTGAGCAAGAGTCGTGGGTTCGATTCCCGCACAATACAAACATTTTGTGTTCATAAACATGTCTGTTTGTAATGTTCTGGGTGTTTAATATACATGTACCTATAAGAGATAGATATTCTATATTGCACAAAAAACAGAATAAATACAGAAAGGTGATACGGACATCTTGTGGTACAATCTAGGCGGAAAACGATCTCTTCCAGACAACCTTCAGGTAGAGGAAGTGTAATTTTGCGAAGTGAGAAGCAACGTCGTGCAAGCTGTTTCAAAACGAGTAAATATTATCGCACCCCCCGGCGAATAAAGCGGTTATCGACGATTACCACTTTTTTAATGTTTTTTGATTTTTGGCCTCTATGTGACCTAACCCATCGCCTGAATTTTTTTCATATTTTTAAATGCAATATTATTAGAATTATACTACACAACCACTTTTTTCTACGAAACATAATGTGAAGATATTAGACGAGAATAAAGTAGAAATCAAATATTACCGTACAAAACTTCACTAGTCTAGTCCGCATTGATTCAATGCGACATTATTCGGGATAGTCCTCCCAAGCGCAAAATCAGTATTCGATTTTACCACTTTATTCGGGTGAAAAATTTACGACGCGTACGCTGTAATAGGTTGTTACTACTCAGGTTTGTAAACGGGTGAATCGTAAATTGAAGTTATGCTATTCTTCTTGTTATAAAATAATGATTATAGAGTCGTAATAATATATTACTGCATTAAATTCAATTTCATAATGCTGTATTAAAATATTGCGTTCGAAAATTATTACGTTATTTGTACGTAAGTATACGTTTTTTATTGCAAAAAAAAACATTACGTTTGTACTTTCATACACATAGCCATACACTCATCATCATCATCAGCCTATCGCAGTCCACTGTTCGCCACTCAGGGCCAACATCTGGAGAATATACCCATAATCGCCACGCTGGGCAGGCGGGTTGACGATCGCAGGGCGTAGCTTTTCGCTCCGGTGACGCTGCCACCCGTCATCGGGCCGTAGCATTTAGCTACCCCTTCAATTGTGATGGTTATACCGCCACCAATCGGTTGCCAGCGCCTCGTTCGTCATTCGGCAGGATGCACCACGGGCAGGTGAGCTTGGCTTGTAGCGAAAAGATGATGGGTCGCTCCCATACATTCCCATACACTTCTTTAACACTATCTAGCAAAATTTTTGTTTCAATGTCCGAAGGAGTTTGGGTCATTTTGTATGGACATTGGCGTCGTTTTTTTAGCCGCCATCATTCATTTTTATATTGTGTAGCACTATCCTTAGCTAACATATTAGTGAAATAAGATTTTCTGTAAGTAATATTGGAGCGAAGATAATGGCATTTCAATTTTAGGACAACGCATGAAGGAAAAGTACTCTTAATATTTGAGCTAGAGCATTTGTGACAAAAAAAAATTATTTCTTTTTTAAAAAGAAAAATAACTGCATTATGTAAATTATTTTCGAAAATTCGTTTGCCACACTCAGGAATCGAATGTGCTCAATTCTGGAAAAACATAGGGTTTTATTTTCATTTGAAAGGATCATTATAAGGATCAAAAGTCACCTTAACATACGTTCCGAAATGTGGACACTTACGCGAAGACTATTCCACAAGTTTTTTAGTCCCTAAACACGCTGTGGAAAGACCAATGCTTATCCTGTTGAAAGATTGGCACTATAAGGTCGATTTATTTGCTGACACCTTACAACATCTCTTTTATAAATTTTGGATTATTTTGAATGAGAATGCAACCGATTGACATTTATTTGATTTGATATGACATTATTTGACACTTTATTTTATTTTAATAGAGTAACATGTTCTGTATTAATTATTGTTAATTATGATGGATTATTATTATTTATTTTATGTACTAACTTTTGACTTGACCATGATTTAAACAAATTTCGTATGATGTACCTACCTACCTATTTGAAATTTTATTGTTCCAATAATTTATTGCATTACCTAATTGTATACTAACTAATTGATATGTAATTGCCTTTGAAACTTATTGCGCTTTGGAGAATTTCTCTTAGCTTAAAAAATGTTTGCAAATAAATAAATAGGAAACGAAACGAACATAATACGTGGCAGTGGGCTGGCCATATCTGCCGTAAAACCAACAATAGGTGGAGCAGACGATTTAGGACGCCCCGCAATCCATGGGCTGATAACCTTAAAAGAACTGCTGGCATTGGCTGAACAGAAACACGCCCGGGATAAAGAATTGTGGCGCGAATTATAGGAGGCCTACGTTCAATAATGGACGAAGCAAGGCTGTTGATTGACTACATTACTTATTACTTTTTTTCCAAGCCGGTAGTTCTTTTGGAGGTGGAAGACTTCTACGGCTGGTTATACGCTTCGCATAAATCTGACCCGAAAATGAGGATACTATGGCCACATTAACACGCCATTTTACCAAAGACTTGCCAGAATTCAGCATCGACAAAATCGAGATCGCTCTTGGGCAGCTTAAAGATGGAAAACCCCTGGAGAGGATGGCGTCACAACAAAGCTTGTAAAAGCAGAAGATAAACCCGTACTGAGGGAGCTCCAAACTTTTTAACGCTTGAATGGAGAACTCCGGACGCGTGGCTAAGGAGTGTGCTTGTCCTGTTCTTCAAAAAGGGAGTCGAAACAGACCTATTTCCCTTCTAAGCCTTGTCTATAAGCTGTTTTCAAATGTGATCACAAACCGTTTTGTGCGAATACTTGATGAATTCCAACCGCCGAAACATGCTGGGTTTTGGAGTGGATACGACACTATAGACCACATCCACACAGTGCTGTACAGAAGACAGAAGAGTATAATCAGTCCTGTAGGTATCTTGCATTCGTGGATTATGAGAAAGCCTTTGACTTCGGTTGAAATCTGGTCTATTCTGGAGTCCCTGCAGCGATGCCACATAGATTGGCATCCATACAAGCAGTGATGAGACAGTAACAGTGATCTATGAAGCCGCCACTATGTGCATCCAATTACAGAATTAGTATACAAGGCCTATACCGTTGCATCTAGGAATGGGATAAGGGGATGTGATTTCTCCAAAGTTGTTCACTAATGTAATGGAGGATGTGTTCAAAACGCTGAACTAGAAAGGACCTGTCATCAACATAAACAGCATAGTCATAATGGCAGAATCGCTGCAGGACCTACAAGAAATACTGAATGAACTGACTGACTCCTTTGCGCGCATTGGCTTAGGGATAAACTTGGACAAAACCAAGGTCATGTTAAATGAACATGCTCTACCGGAACTCAAAGTTGTTTAAAAATATGTAGGTATACCTCGGGCAGACATTGCAGTTAGGTGGAACCAGCTTTGAGGACGAGGTAATTAGAAATAGTCAGGCTTCAGTTGGTCAGTGCGTTCTACCGGTTATGACATACGGAGCTAAAATGTGGAAACTTACGGTACGGCTAGTCTACAAGCTAAAGATCGTTCAGCAATCATAATATGGAAAGGGCTTTGCTCGGGTCTCTCTGTCTTATTCGAAATGTGGTGAACTGGCAGAGAACCGAAGTTATCCACAGCTCACCGATTTAAAAAATTGAAGGGGCATCGGGCTAGCAACATCAGCCGCAGAATCAATAACCGTTGAGGTAAACAAGTTCTGGAGTGAGACCGCGTCTCAGCAAACGTAGTGTAGGACGCCCTCAGGCCAGGTGGAGTGACGATTTGCGCAGGCCGGCTGGCAAGTGCGCTGGCTGGGTGCGAGACGCCGAGGATCGATCAAAGTGGCCAACATTTGGAGAGCCCTATGTCCAGCTGTGGACTCATGATGATGATTACTTTATCAGGGTTTTGAAGCATTGGTAAGACAAGACTGGGTGGTTATATTTATCTTATTTAACCAGAAACAACTTAATTGTAGTTTTTATTAATGACTAGCTGTGCCAGCGGCGTCCCACGCGTGGATATCGCGTTTTAAAAATAATAGACTTCATAAAATGGTACTTAAATTTTAAGTTAGACCTCTAGCAATACATTGGTAAAAACCGCATTTATTTCTATGCAGTAGTTTTAGCGTGATGTGCATTCAAACATACAGGTAAAAATTTCCCCCTTTTTCCCAACACTTCCCTTTACTGCTCTGCTCCTATTGATTGTAGCGTGATGAAAAGTATACTATAACCTGCCCAGGAGTATGAAGAATATTTGTACCAAGTATCGTTAAAATCCGATAGAATTTCTCTTTCGAACATTATAACTTCCGTCAGTGGCCACCAAAATTTAAAACGACTCCAAAATGACCCAAACCCCGTAAAGTATTTCGATGTCCTGTGGTCTAAGCATAGCTTAAAAACCTGATTTTGATAGGAATTAGACTTAAGGAGAGTTAATTTAGTTGTAATTCATATTTTTTTATGTTAATTTAATAATAAAATTAAAAAAAAACACAAATGTAGCAATAACAACTATATTTTTAATGTTGTTGCATTCACTTGTTACAGTAATGGTTTACGTAGATTGATCCGCGAATTCAACGCTTACAATATAAACCTATTTTTAGTTTCACACGAATAAAGTGGTAATAAGTTATTACTCACAATAGAATAGACACGAAAAACTAACGAATACTGTCGCTATGCCTCGCTGCGCGGGCAGTTTAGATAGAAGGCTGCCGCGAATAAAGTGGTAATGTCACCCTACGACAAAAACAATAATATTGTTATGCGGTATTACATATTTTTGAGGTTTTATCTATGAATTTCCCATTAAATTAATTTAGTTTTTAAATATTATGTACAATCAAAAATCTACTTTCAATTAAAGTTAAAAGCATTTATTTGAAAGTTATAGTTTCAGAGATATTCACCGATTTCGGTTTTTTGCTTCTCCTGAAAAATAGCAATTCTGCAATAACCGCTTTATTCGCCGGGGGGTGCGTTATGTATTACATAATTTACAAAAATAAAGTATTACGGTAGTTTATCAGTTGTCTAGTGCCCATAGTACAAGCTTCGGCTTAGTTTGGGGCTAGGTGGCACAGTGTGGCCCAGCTTGGCATGTCTTGGGTTATTTATTATTATTATTAAGAACTTAGTATAGTAATCAGCATTTCCACAAATTTAATTAAACCATTACATAAAGAATCTTTTCAAGATGACTTAACGTGTAATTAGAAACTTTTCATGAAGCAAAAATCTTCAGGAGAAATATATAAGAATCTTGAAGAAAATATCTCCAACGATGTAAAACTAGGGATAAATTGTTAACTTGCCTTGTTATCTAGGGAACAGAATAGTTACCGTGGCTTCTCGGAAGGTGGGAAAGGTATTATGAACAAATTTAGAAAGGTAATTCCTGAGAGACCCAGTTACTAGGATAAGTTGCGTCATCGGTGTCGTAGAACACGACTAAAGGAAACGGTCATTGGCGTTTACCTGGGTACAAATAAACGCTATTTTGGTCACCAACCGATGACGGGCAGCAGCGTCACCGGAGCTAGAAGCTACGCCCTGCGATCGCCAACCCGCCTGCCCAGCGTGGCGATTATGGGTGGCTGCAATAGGCTGATGATGATGATGATGATGACTCTCTCTCTCCCTCGCCATCGCTTCGCTTCGAATATTTAAAAGGCACTTCAAATTCTGACTCTACTATATTATGCATGAAATCCTCCAGAAGTTTGCCCTAGGTGGCGAACAACTGGAGAGGCCTATGTCCAGCAGTGGACTGCAATAGGCTGATGATGATGATGATACAGCTTAAACACAATGTTGTTACTTATACGTTGTGTACTTTCGTTATATTTGAAATCTTCTATGCCACCCATAGGATGAAATGGGTGATCCTTTTCTAAATCCACACGGGTAATTTATTATCATAATATAATTTTATAATATCGTTCAGAATTCCACTTCATCCGTGAAGTGGGTTAACGAACTGATGATAACGACCGCGTTAAGCCACTTACCTCATTCCATAAAAAGCAACAAACTAACTCAGTCGAACCGATTGCAATTACAAAGTTTCCAGCGATAGAGTTGTACAAATACAGCGACTAGTGTCCGGCGCGGACTAGTTTTTACGAGTGAAACCGTTACTTGACTCGACGGCAAATAACATTCATTTATTTTAGGGCATTAGGGTTAATTTTTCGACTAGTAAAGTTTGACTGGCGGCAGAAATGGTGATGCTTAACTTAACTAATCTAAAACTTAACTTAACTAACAGACAATTATATGGAACGGAAATATGATCAGGATATAAAATGAAATAGAGCTTAACAAAAAAAACAAGAAGCCATTAATCTCAAGGAAACCCTTACTATACGGGAAGATAATATATTATAGGGCGATGATATCATTACTTTCTATCGCCGCATGGAAGCACTACTTCACTATGTACACGATTATTAAAGACACCTCCTCAAACAACCAGTCTCAATTCAACATAGAAAACTCCATTCTCCATTAATACTTAGTCGATTTTTTCCTCATGATTTTAAACCAACCCTGCTTGCATCTAGCTCCAATTCCATCGCCACTTCCAGATTTTCCGCGTCAAAACCGAAACTTCGATTTAACGAACCGAAACAAAAACCGAAAGTTCGTTCGTTCTGACAGAGACAGCTGCAATACGTTTCTAACTAGTTATGTCACTGCGAACAGGAGAAAAAGTTCCGCGACGCCGAAACGTAAAAGTTGGACGCGCGTATTATCTTGGCGTTCATTTGTTTTGTACTAACGTTGTCAATGCGACATTTTAGTACTGAAGTAATCTTTTATACTTACAACGTGTTATAAGATTTACAATGTCATAATTTATTATACTGGAAAAACTGAGATACAGATTTCTTAATACAGGTATCAGCCCGCTATAGACTTTACTGGTTCTTTCACGAATAACAAACGAGGCGCTGGCAACCGACTGGTGGCGGTATAACCATCACAATTGAAGGCGTAGCTAAATACCACAGACCGATGACGGGCAGCAGCGTCACCGGAGCGAGAAGCTACGTCCTGCGGTCGCCAACCAGCCTGCCCACCGTGGCGATTATGGGTATATCCTCCAGAAGTTTGCCCTAAATGGCGACCACCTGGAGAGACCTATTTCCAGCAGTAGACTGCAATAGGCTGATGATGATGACGACTCTCTCTCTCTCGCCATCGCTTCGCTTCGAATATTTAAAAGGCACTTAAGCTACCTCTAAAATTATGACTCTACTATATTATGCATGAAAATTGTACTTGTAAACGTTACACCGTATCGAAATCCATTGCGTACTTTTAAAGATCTAAGCATACATAGGGACAGACAGACACCAAAAGCGATATTGTTTTATACTATATATATATATATTATTTAATAGGTCTTGTAGACGCGAGTGCCCCTTCTCACTTCCCTTATGCAACAACAACGTCTCCTCTCACAATCCCATTATCAGAATGTGTCGAGAATACAACTGCTTAGTGGGTCGTGTGGGAGACGAGCTTGACGTCTACTGTTCTTCCATCGGAAAATGGAAATACATCTTGTCTGGTTTCACATAGGTAAGTACTCTAGATTATATATATTTTTTATTATTTTTATTCATTTGTGTTCGCTTTTGTTTCTTTGTAAAAACCTCTTTTTCCTTTCTAATGATCAGCTTAGTTGCATGAATTTATAGTTTTTACACTGCTTACTTGTTACCAATGCTGACACAGTAAAGTCATGCTGTTCACACATGCTTGTGGAGATACAGCCTAAACTCGTGGCATAACTTGTATTACCATATTATAATTGTATTCACTGTATTTCTGTTGTGTGTGACAAATAAATAAATAAATAAATAAATACTACGCAGTGATTTTTTCTCTTTCTTTCATTACATGTATAGCGACCAATATATCGGTGGCAAAACAACGCTATATTATTTCAACAGCGTTATTTGTTCTATACCTACATACATATTTATAATTAAACCCGCAAGTCCATAATGGCTGTAACGCAAACCCGATACGTCACGTCACACGTTACCGTTTGGCACGCGACACGTATGCCTGTCAAAAGTTCCCGCTTCATCCCGAAAAGAGTTTTAAAAATCACTTCCGTCAGTCCATTGTTTACGTCAACAAACAAAGGGGCCTAGGGTTGACACACACGCCTAAATATACTAGCTAATCCGTTCGTGTCGCTATGTTTTTGAACTTGATTATTTTTTTGTAAGTTTTATATTAAATGAATAAATAACCCAAGACATGCCACGCTGGGCCACACAGCGCCACCTAGCCCCAAACTAAGCCGAAGCTTGTACTATGGGTACTAGACAACTGATAAACTTACTTAGATATCTTTTTTTTTGTAAATAAATACATATTATACATAGAAAACACCCAGACCAATACAAACAGACATGTTCATGAACACAAATGTTTGTACTGTGCGGGAATCGAGCCCACGACCCTTGGCTCAGAGGGCAGAGGTCACCAAATGAGCCACCGAGCCTGTCACAAAAGTAGTAGTGGTATTGTAAAAGACAAGAGATTATTATCTTTTATCAAATACTACACCTTTCCTTTTATATTACCCCTCTAATTTACCCTTCAACTACCGGTGAAGCCTTCAGGTGTTTGCAAAAAGGGGTGAGCGGCTGGAGAGACCTATGTTCAGCAGTGGACTGCGATAGGCTGATAATGATGACCCATAAACTATTAAAAATTCCACCTAAATAAAAAAAAAATCGACATTTCTCCCAAAAACTGACAACCCTAAGGCATTGTTTTGTACACAGCCTTATCTCGCGCGTACAGAAAACAAACAATATTTTAGTATTAGTTCTGTGTTCTAGCCTGTGGAGACAGATAAAACATTGTTTGTACGAAAAATATTTTTTGTACAGGTAAATCGTGTTTGCGTACCTACAGGTTAAATATGCCAGAGTACAAAATGTTACTAGAAGTGCTATTAGTATTAATTTTTAAAACGATGTATGCCAGACTAATTATTATTATCATCAATCTAAGGTATTCACCCAGTAACATAGGCTATATTTTTTACTAGAACAGATTAAGGATCCCTACTAAAACGACCCTACCTTTAACCTAAAGGTCGAAGACCATACCTTATGGTCAAAGGTCATACATAAAGGTCAAGGTCAGTAATCATAAGTGGATATAGGGTGCGCACCCTTTGCGACACTGAACGTCTATAATATACCCCGAAATTAAAAAGCGAAGCTACGGCGGATTGCCAGTCCATATTATAAATGGAAAAGTGTGTCTGTCTGTCTGTATGTTTGTCTTTCTTTCACCACAAAACGGAGCGACGAATTGACGTGATTTTTCAAGTGGAGATAGTTGAAGGGATGGAGAGTAACATAGGCTACTACATGAACGCGGGGTAAGCCGCGGGCACAGCTAGTATTTAATAATTTCACTACCTCACCTTAAACTATACTTTACATGTAAGATTTACAACGTAGCCCCATAAGGACGAACCGAATCCGTTATAAGGGTCACCTGAGCCCTGCTTACATCACTATGATACAAATTTTGCGGTCCTAACGTTGTGTTGCCATTAATTAGGCCAAGAGGCCCAGTGTGTGGCGTGTTATTACAAACAATACCCTTTGGCTACAACCCGTTAACTTTCGTCTGGTTGTCTTAGATCATTATAGAATCGAAACTGAAAATCTACCACTAATATTATAAAGAGGAAAGATTTGTACCTATTTTTGTATGTTTGTAATGAATAGGCTCAAAAAGTACTGGGCCGATTTAAAAAATTCTTTCACAAATAGAATGCTACATTCTTCCAATTCGACATAGGATACATTTCATATTGAAAAAATTTAGGGATCCTTGGTAAAATTTGAACAATATAATTGTCTACCCCATGCGAAGCCGGGACGGGCTGCTAGTTTTACAGTATAAAAGGAGAAACTGACTGACTGACATATCAACGCACAGCCTAAACGGCTAAACGTAGGCGCTTGAAATTTGGAAGGAACGTAGCTTAGGTACCGTAGAGGTGCACTAAGAAAGGAATTCCCGAAATTCCCACGGACACGGGAGTAAGCGGGAAAAAATAACGTTGAACCTGTCCGAAGCCGGGGCGGGTCGCTAGTATACATTACATACAGATATGTATTGCACCATATTCCTAGACGGTTAACATAGGTATATTATCTAGTACCACATAGATCCTAGAGTATGGCAACATCAACAAATTGAAACATTAAACAACCTCATTTGTACATGGTTGATTTTTCGCAGGAAAATTATTGTTTCTATATTAAAATCTATTAATAAATGTTTTTTTATTATATTGCTAGGGACCAGCCTTCGCATCACTTCGTTATTTAACATGTAAACCTTCATTTTGAATCAGTCTCTTTATAAATAAAAATCAAAATCCGTTGCGAAGTTAAAGATATATGCAGAGATCGGGACAGATAGACACGAAAAGCGACTTTGTTATAAGTAGCGATTACAAAGGCGGCTGATTTAAAACGAGTTGCTGTCCAGATGGCGTGTATTATGAGAGTGTGCGGGGATGAAACCACGAATTCAGAAGCAGATGTCATCTACTAAATGAGCTACCGAACCAGTCTTAAGTTTACTTGTCATTAAGGCAGCCAAATAGTGAAATAGGTAATGTGTAAGTAACTAGATCGATGATAAGTTTATTAAAACACTGATGTCAGTCTGATGAAAGTGACAACACAAGCCCACAAAGCGCTCAGTGCTTCAGTCTTTCCAATGGTTCCTGATCAAAGTACATCTCTATTTGCAAATAAGAGAAAGAAATGAAATTGGGGCAGATAATTGCGGTTCCAATTTTGAATCTGCCTACGTACACAAAAATCGATTCCACCGCTGACGTAATGAACAAAAACCCAATATGTGCACACCGACTTGTACAGAGAGGGTTCTGTACTAAATGCCGTTTATTACATTTGAAGTTTATGTGAACAAAGAGGTAGTGAAAGGTTAAAGGAGAAGGATTTCTGGTACATATTTTCTAACAAACTTTTGTGACAAAAAATTGCAAGGAGTTGAAAAAATGCGAATATATATACATATACTTATTTTTCATGCTAGTATATAATACTAGTTGCCTTACTGGCGGCCTGCTTAATATCGCCATGTTTTTTAACTTAATTAGGTATTTTTTGTAATTTTTTTACAAACACAAGCTTGTCCTAAGAATAACGAGTAAACATAAAATAAAGTTTTTATGTATATTTTAGTATTAGATGATTCTCGACTTTTCAAGAATCATCTAATTTTGTGCTGTCGTTTGACAGTTACGGGCGTAGGTACATACATTTTGAAGATCCTTTTTTATTTATTAGATAGATAGATTATATGGATTACATAATGTAAATTTTTAAATCCGGAACCCATTTAGATTCCTTCGGATCGTCAAACAGGGATGCTAGGAAGTCACGGGGTCTAATGGTCAGTAAAATTTTCATTCACATTTCGAGGAACCAAAAAAGTGTGAAATCTGTCCAATTTCCTCTGGGAGGGCTCCGGCCGGGTCGTCCCACGCCCGATTTGATCAGATGATACAAAATATCTCAATGAGAGTAGGTTGTATTGTCTCGTTTCTGTACTCGTTGCGTTGCGTACAATAATCAGTTCGAGATGTGTGACGTGTGGCCCTTACTACGGCATCACACTCCCGAATGGGCGAAGCGATATTGATTTACGACTAGTTTTGTTTTGTTTAAAAGGTATTTTGCAGAAGTATTATAATTACATAGATGATGAGGGGATGAGGATATAAGGGAGCGGCCTATCATCTTTCGCTCCAAGCCAACCTCACCTGCCCGTGGTGCATCCTGCCGAATAACAAACGAGGCGCTCTGGCAACCGACTGGTGGCGGTATAACCATTCACAATTGAAGGCGTAGCTAAATACTAAAGACCGTGACGGGCAGGCAGCGTCACCGGAGCAAGAAGCTACGCCCTGCGATCGCCAACCCGCCTGCCCAGCGTGCGATTATGGTATATCCTCCAGATGTTTGCTCTAAGTGGCGAACAACTGGAGAGGTCTATGTCCAGCAGTGGACTGTAATAGGCTGAGATGATGATGATGATTATAATTACAATGTAGATTGTGAGACTGGTGTCTGAGCTAGAACAGACTAGTCCGCTGTGTCACCTGTGGGCAGCAAGTTGCAGGGTTAACGGGTAGTACAGAAGTTTGCGTCCGCGTCCATGACTGCATTGGCCGCATATGACAAGCGGCCAGCCTCCTGGTCCGGGGAGGTAAAATACCCCTAGCATTCAGGGATGAATGAAAAGCTCCCGAGCGGTCCTCATGCATATTGTGAGGTGCTTAGCAGAGTAAATTTACGCACAATGGACAAACGCCAGCACTTCGTGGTTTCACAAATATATTTACAGCGACACAGAAAAAAAACAAAAGCCCCAACATCAAATAGAACTGTCTAAATTATATATTAATGTAGCCAGTATTAATTGCATGCATCCTCCAATAGTGCAATGTGTGGCTAGGCCAAGGCACTTGACTGAAGGCCGAGGATTTTAGTGGGTATTTCCTGCCTTCCACAACTTGAGGCAGGGTGTCGCCCTTTCCATTTCGCCGCGGTCGGCGTGAGTCCCTCATAAAACCCGCACTTTTTTCTCTGGAATACCTAAAGGCATTTCCACGGTGCAAACAAAGAGAGGGTAGGGCATAGCGAATCTCCGCTCGAATTGAGCCGCCCGTCCGGGGAAGGACCTCCACCCTATAGAATACCCGCAGTCAATAGACCTCTGAGTCGTGTTTCCTGCCCGGTGAGTAAGGGTTTCCGGAGCTACGTGGGGGGTTGGGGTTGGGCCGGCATGGGCGGTGGCAACTGACAGGTAACGACCAGTTATTTGCCCGTTGTCACAGCGACTTGGGCTCCCTCTTTCGCTTTCCATCAGGGCGTAGGGAAGCCATATGTTGAGCCACTATAAAAAATAAAAAAACAGGCGAAACCAATTCGAGAACCGGCGGTACAACCAACGCGTCACTCGCAATGAAAAGGGTACAAGAGGGCCTGGGTAGCCTACATTAAAGCTCGTATTTCATTCGACTGAGGTCGCCGCGCCCCCGAGTACTATCACTTTTTAATTAGTACAAATATAGACGCGCAAACCGTTGCGAACTGGAAATGTACACGACATTTGAATTTTCTGTTTATTGTTAACTATCGTTTGGTTTTGTCTAGCCGTGGTAGCCTAGTGGTAAGATCGTCGCTTTACACACGTGAGGTCGTCGATTCGAATACCGCGCAGTGCGCACCTCTGGATTTGCAAAAATCTATGGTGCGGAATTATACACTAGCCTTACGTGAGGAAAACATCGTGAGGAAATCTGCACATCCAGTTTAATTCTGAATGTGTAACCTAATCCAAATTTTGCTTGGTTCCCCTTTCTGAGGGTTACGAGGACAGATGGCAGTCGCTTCAATGTAATAACCAGGGACTCGCTAAATCTAGGGGTCATGGGCAAAGCGGACCCTGGGCCTAGAGCACAAACCGGACCACGCTTAGAGGTTGGACTGATGATGACTGTTTATTTTTGTCTGAGTGCTCAGAGATAAAAGGCTTGAGAAGAGTGTTCCTTCTAAAGGATGTTGTATGTTTATCTCTATGTCCTTAAAACTGATTGCGTCGCTAAATCTCATAAAACACTTTATATTAATGTTCCGCTGGCTAAATACAGTTTTATGAAGAAAAATCCCTCAAGAACTAGCTCAATACCGCTTTTGGTGTATAGCACAAAAGCACAAACATTTACAGCTAAAAGTAAGTAAGTTTTAAAAAAGTATGTATTTGGTAGAATCGTATCCCTCAGTAGGTGATTATTTTCTAGACAACCTTCACCCCCAATCCCAATCATCATCATCAGCCTACATCAGTCCACGGCTGGACATAGGCCTAGAAAACCTTAAGATAGAGGAAATACAGAAAGAACAGACAAGTGGCATCAAGAACGCAAGTATAGGTACTCGTACGATCGAGGAAGGTAACTGGCATAAAACGCTTATGTAGTTGCTTTTCAAAAGAATTATTTTTATGTTTACAGCGTCCATGGACGTAAGAAAATTCTAAGTCCATGACAGCGTCATACCATTATGGGTTAAACTTAAAGGAGAGAATGAATTCTATGTATGAAGAGGTACGCCTCTTCATTCCATAGTGCGACGGCTAATCTGTGGAACTCTTCATCCGGGAGTCCGTGTCCCCCCCGGGGAATATAATCTTCAGATTTTCAAGGCTAGAGTGATTCGGTTTTGTTGGGTAAGCGCGCTTCATCTTAGGCTCAACATCGCTTAACATCAGGCTAGTTGAGGTCAAGCTCTACCCCATTCACTACCTAATAAAAAAAAACAAAAAGACAAAAAAAAAATGGATACGGCAGAAATCTTTGTAAAGAAAACATATGTAGTTTCAAATATAACCAAGCTACGGAACTTACTAAGATTTAAAGTAAAATGATCGATTTAAAGACTTTATAAACCTTTTGGCGTCCAATAAATTGACGTCAACAGAAACATTGAAGAGGTAACGAGAATCTCCATAATAAAACGCCTTCAAATGTTGACGGCGTCAAAGTATTTTCCCTTGAATTTTTCGAAATGGTGACTTAATTGTTTTTTGTCGCCAAGTAGAGTATACGAGCGCTTGTTAAGACAAGGGTTCCGTTCAACTTGAGTTGTGTAAGTTCAGGAAAGGACGTCAGCGGTGTTTCTGGAGGTGATTGTATAAGTTTTTGACAAAGGTCCTTTAAAAGATGTCGCTAACAATTTGTGTCAATTCAGACTTTTCACCGAGTTCTTTGAGGCCTATGCTCAGCGTCACCAGCAATTTTATTGGTTGATTGATAGAAGGGGTACAACATTTTTTTTTATAGTAGCTCGACATAATGGCTCCCCCTACGCCTGATGGAAAGCGAATAGAGAAGCCCAAGTCGCTGTGACAACTAGCAAGTACTGGTTAGTATCTGTCAGTTGCCACTGCCCTGCCGGCCCAACCCCCAAACCCCCACGAGCTCCGGAGACTCTACTCACCAGTTCGATAGGGAGGAAGGTCCTTCCCGACGGGCAGCTCAATTCGAGAGAAGATTCGCTATGCCCTACCTCGGCTACATCTTGCTATATGTGAAGCTTGATTGTAGGATCTTCATATAACTTACTTTCTAGTTCGCTAGAAATGCCTTATATGCATACAGCAAGATCCTGGGCTACGGGACCCCCTTGGCTATGCGGGAGCTCAATCCTATATAGCGGAGAACACCCATTAAATACTTACATACGGTGGAAAAGACCACAACAAGGGACAGTGCCTCTGAGATCGGGTATTTAAGCCCCACATCGCAAAACTTTTGTTTTTATCTCATATTATATACGACAGAAAACATCCTCCAATTATTTACTACCGTACAGGTCAGCCATAGTACATGAGACTTTAATCCTGAAAGAAGGCTAGGTTCCTGTCGGGAGTAGTTACAAAAAGCCGTCTACGCCGACGACGTCCATTTCAAATTTTTTCAAACAGATTGCAAATCAAAGCAAGAGCATAAAATAGTCCTCAAAATCGCTAGCAATGGATGCGATTTTATATCAAATAGTGCTAGCTCGTACCATACCGAACGGGATAAGTATGGATCGACTGGTTGCACCCGCAAAAATGCACTTTGTAAGACTATAGTGCCTGCCAAAGGGGGGAGTCGTCTTACAAACGCGCGTTATCCTATTGTCGTATCTGTCTGATACTCTTGACTATATTGGTTTAAAGAATATGGTTGGCAAAATACGTTCGACAAAGAAATAATCTGAAAGATTATTTACGGGGACATCACATCCTTCATCTTCACCGTACCACTAGCTGGCTCTACCTATCCCTCTCTGATTAGCCCGCGATTATCGCGACGCGGTCAGCTGACACCATAAACTAAACAGACCTGAACTTTTTAATGATATTTAGTCTAATTCATAATTATTTGGTAAGGTCTCGGAAAATTCTATTTTAAAATATCTTTAGATAGAAAAAAGTAAATACCCATTGCATCCCTTGGCCGAAATTCTATTCCCGCACATTTCCTCGGCGAACACCAAGCAGCTCCGGCGCGGACCATCTGCGCACTTGCAATTATTTATTTCCGCACTTCCGCCGAGCACTTTTTAGCGGCACGAAGCCTTTGATATTATAATTCCGCTGTAGACTCGGAATTCCCTACGGGCGGCCACAGACGTATGTCAGTGCACGAATAGATTATATCGGGATAGGGCGGAACTTATCTATACTTATAATAAATCTGTAGAGAGGTTAATTCTGTACATGAAATATATTTTCAAAATAACTATCCAGGGGTTGATTAGTGATCGATACTGATGCCAAAAATGCAATCATGTAAATTTTTGTCTGTCTGTCTGTCTGTCTGTCTGTCTGTCTGTCTGTCTGACTGTCTGTATGTTC
>CM062094.1:3425184-3520778 GCA_031163375.1 Conogethes punctiferalis
TTCCGGAGTTGTCAGAATAGTGCTCGACGATTGTTGACAGTTGCGGAAACCAGAGGCGGTATACGTTGAAACTAAAAATAAATAAAATTAAATGACATTTAAATAATTATAACATCATCATCAGCCTATTGCAGTCCACTGCTGGACATAGGCCTCTCCAGTTGTTCGTCACCTAGGGCAAACTTCTGGAGGATATACCCATAATCGCCACGCTGGGCAAGCGGGTTGGCCATCGCAAGGCGTTGCTTCTTGCTCCGGTGACGCTGCTGCCCGTCATCGGCCTGTGATATTTAGCTAAGCCTTCTATCGTGATGGTTTTACCGCCACCAGTCGGTTTGCCAGAGCCTCGTTTGTTGTTCGGCAGGTTGCACCACGGGCAGGTGAGGATGGCTTGGAGCGAAAAGGTGATTGGTTGCTTCCCAATTATAACATACGATGTAATAACTAAATATTTATTGCATTCTATGCAGATGCTCTTAACATAATAAGACCTCCTAACTTCTTAGTAGGATTCCTGCCTTCTGAACCAAGGGTCTTGGGTTTGATCCCCACCCGGGGCAAACATTCGTGTGATGAACATTTATTTGTGTCTGAGTGTTAATATTTGTATTTAAGTACTTGTGTTATGGATATCAGAACATCAAAGATACCACAAAGGTAATAGCTTTGATGTTCCGATACCCATAACACAAGTGTTTGAGCTACTTACTTTGGCGTCGAGGCAATGTTTGTCATCACATACCACATCAATGAAGAAATATGACAAGATGTTGTCTGGTATTTCTTCATTTATTTATTCAATATAAATTTTATGAAATGAAATGAAAAATAGGTACATACTTTAGATATTATCCCATTTTATAACCGAGCATTACCCAAAAATTACACTATGCTTGATTTCAGTTTCAAATCAAATCAAAGAGAACCTAATTTAGAATACGCTATCGAAATTTAGGGTCTGATCAAACCCGTTGGGGAGGAAAGTAACAGATTAAATTTTGTATAGAAAATCAATGCCACTGGGGCTACGTCAAATTGTATTCCAATAACCCTTCTAAGTCGCAAATACCTCTGAGTATTTCGTAATAGAGGATTCATTGAAGGGTAGTTGAACAAGACGCATGGTCGACTTTATTTTCTTTCCTCATTGTTTCGTAATAGGTCGTCATCATTGATCATCATCATCATCAGCCAGTCCACTGCCGGACATAGGCCTCTTTAGCTGTTGGGCAAACATCTGGATAATATACCTACCCATAATCGCTACGCAGGGCAGAGAGTTGACGATCGCATAGCGTAGCTTCTCGCTACGGTGACGCTGTCCGTCATCGGTCTGTGGTATTTAGCTACGTTTTTAATTGTGATGGTTTACCACCACGAGTCGTTTGTAAGCACCTCGTTTGTTATTCGGTAGGATGCACCACGGGCAGGTTGACTTGGAGTGAAAATATGATAGACGCTCCCTTACATCCCGCCTAAATTGTACTTTGATATAATATCTTAATGTCTAGTTTTAAGTGAACTGTTTAGCGTGCAAAGAATCTATTTATAGTACTTTAGCCTAACTAATGCCTTAATCCGCTGAATTCTCACTTAACACCAATTCGGACATATTTAATTAGCGAAACAAACCTCCCGAAAGAACTTCAAGTAATTAACTAGTATAAAAAATGACTTTGTCCGGAAAACCGCAGTGCATCCCCCACTCGGCAGCCCGTTTCTCGCCTCGTACAAAGTTGGAATACGATTTGGGGCGCCTGACGAGGCGACTCGCCCCCCGCTCACCCCCCACTCGCCCCCGTTCGCCCCCGTCCCGGTTTTACTCACCCACTTTATAATCACCTTATTTTTCATGCAATATCTCTTAAGTGAGGGGGTAAGTGCGAGTGTGGTCTAGAATTTATTTACTTTGGAGTCCTGGATTAAAAAAGGTTGTAAGTTTATACTGACGGACTTAGGATTCTATGTCTTATATCCACTCGTGCCTACGTATAAACGACAAAGGTTTATATTGCCGGTATGGTGGTGGCAACTGACCAGTTACCCGTTGACACAGCGACTTGGGCTTCTATTTCGCTTTCCATCAGGCGTAGGGATTTTATCGAGCTACTAGAAGAAAAGGTGTTTAAGCTGAAGTGATCACTTACTAAGATGACTACAAGCCCGTTTTCCTGCTCTGTGTAGCTTTCTGTACATTTGGCTGTCCGTTACCCTTCAATCCTATATCAATTCAAGTGGTCTCAAGCTTGGAAACACGTCATCATTTCTTCGCGACATTTTTATACCAAGATCTCGCGACCCTCCATGTTCCGGAGGTACTATTTCGGGGTCACCATTGTAATTCCAAATAAGCTGTCAGCTGTTTACGACTGGATTTGATTAGACCCTGTAAAGGTATTGACCCGACCCTATTTTCTTGGTGCCGTGACCCTGACCTTGACCCAAAAATTATTGAATATGATCCATTTAACGCCTTACTTTTATGGGTAATCCGGGTTTAGTCTTGACCATAATTCGCTTTATCAAGGCGATATTGAAACGTGAAATGGATGCGGTTATCCGACATTAATCGGTTATATCCTTTTTAATCAGGACGATTATTTCAAGGGCAACATGAAACCTGGCAAAAAGTTCAAAGTTTCTATTATTTGCGATTTTTGCTTTTCAGGTACGAATAAGTCAATATACTTACTACGCCGCTATAATAAAGAATCTGTCATGAGCTTATGGCTGGAATTTTCCAGATGTTTACCCAAAGTGGCGAACAACTGGATAGGTCTATGTTCAGCAGTGGACTGCAGTAGGCTGATGATGATGATGATCATGAGCAGCACATACGAATACGTTTCTACCGAAAGGCTTAAGCCTAACATAAATTAGAGCGCTAAAGCCGTAGTCAACCACTTTGACCATGATGCTGGTTGTTGACTTCACACACCCTTAAAGTTTCTTTGCCGGTGTGGAGATTCCCTCACGATGACAAGGAAGCTCTCTTTACCGTATGTAAACGTACATTATGAATTTAAAAGGCGTGACAGAGTTGAAACCGCTGCCTCCTATACCGAAGTAAACTATTCCGGCGATGCTCTACTTGAGCTACTACGTAAAATAGAGATACTTACACAGCCATGCTTATCAGGTTCATAGTACACAACATCATCAGGTAAATACCCAAAGGCCTCTTGAACATAGGCTTGACATTGTGAAGACCAGTTACTAAGTGCTGTGTCAGGCTCCCCTTGGTTCGCGTCTCGGTGGCCCCTTCAGGTTTAGGCTTGTCCTTCCATATGTTTACGTACTGAAAGTAAATAAAATGTTTTTATGATCATTATAATATGTGATTATGGGGTCTAGCCTAGTACAGGAAAGGCTTTATTAAACACACACACAAATAATGGAATGTTTTGTGTTCCTTCACTCTGGCATTTCAATATAATAACATCGAGGGACGTAAATGACGAGACTATCATCTTTTCGATCCAAGCCGACCTCATCTGCCCGTGGCGTATCCTGCCAAATAACAAACGCCCGTTTGTTATTTGGCAGGATACACTCTCTGGCGACCGAATGGTTGCGGTATAACCTAACCATCCCGAGGGACGGCGTAATTTCCACAGGCCGATGACAGCAGCAATATGGCAGGGCAGCTGCCATATTATATGGCTTACTTCTGCTCGAGTCCTCAAAGTTCAACATCTAGTTGGTAGCTGCGCCAACGGAGCGAGAAGGTACGCCCTACGATCGCCAAGCTGATTACCCCGCGTGGAGATCATGATAAATGCCCCAGATATTTGCCCAAAGTGGTGACCAACTGCAATAGACCGCTGATGATGATGACGAATATGTGGCATATTTACTACACAATGGTAGAAGATCGCCGCATCTAGTTCTACCATGACGCATGAACATTATGAACTATCTGCGCTTAAAAAACTCCTAATCCAAATAAAAAAGTAACCAAAAAATCAAAAGCGGTCATACCTGATACGACTCTGCGGCCTTCCCAGTGTTTTCCTTGTAAATATTAATTAAAATTTTCCTGACCTCGTCGTATTTGCCTTGGGTCAGCAAAAACTTCGGACTCTCCGGTATAAAAAGGTACAGTATGTATGACAACAGGCCCCATTGCGCCATTAAAATGAGATAAAAGTTCCACGTGTTCAGAACTGAAACAAGATAATTGGGTTAAAATGCTTTTAGTGGGAAAGGATTTGTTAACTTTTTTTTAACAAATGCATCAGATGGAGCAATTTAATCATTTGGTCTCGGACTAATGACTCTACTTGTTTAACTGTACCAGACAATGATTTTTATGTGCAGTGTCTTCCAAAGCATTCAGATCAGAGTCAACTTAGAAAAACTCCTTGTTTGAAATCGACCCGACTTTGTATAAACCGAATTCTGGAACTGGACATGAACAACACCGGCTGACAACAGTTGCGTAGATGATCTTCGGAAGAAAAGCTTGGTAAAAAAACAATTAAAAGTTCTAATTGTGCCGTACCATTAAAAAGTGGAAGCTAGCACTTGTCTCCGCCTTCTTATAGTATGGCATCCTATAAACGAAGCGTAAAGAAGCATCTTGCGGGCCATTTTGACTGTGGTCACTGACTGGAAACTGACGGTTTCTGCCCGATGTCAGAACGAGTTGGGCTTCGTTTCCAACAAGCAAAAAGAAGCCACTATGCTGAGCTAATATAAAAAAAAGGATTTTTGCTCCTGCAATTTTATATTCAGGAACTAAATTATATTCTGGCCATCTAACCATGACTTACCAATAAATCCATTAAAGAACGAGTATTTCCAGTCTTGAATTAGGAGACCCCATGACATAGCGGCTATGGCCACTTGAGACAGAGAACCGAAGGAGAACTGACATGCCATGATGCGGTCTCTGATGTCCTTGTAACAGAACTCCGACGTCATGGTCACTGCGGCTATGTGTGATATACCCTGGCTATAGATAGATAGATAATATTCTTTATTGCACACCATACTATACTTAAATCTAGGTCTTAAATCTTAAATCTTTTACCATCGCACCGCACGCCACCGGGCAGGGTGTTCGTCCTCACACGTTGAGACCCAATTGGTCACGCACGGTCCGATTTCAGGGGAATTTCCTCCCGCGAACGTTGCGTTTGTGCAATGACCTCCCTGCACAAGTTTTCTCAGGGGAATACAGTATGGGGCGCTTCAAGTCTAAAATAAATAGGTTTTTAAAGGGTCAGCTAAGCGCATGCGATGCCCCTGGTGTTTCAGGCGTTCATGGCCTGCGGTGACCGCTTACCATCACGCGGGCCGGCAGCCATTTTGTCAACCCTAGTAGTATAAAAAAGGTATAGTAAACATTTGTTGTAAAAAATGGGCGGATATCCGCTATAAGCGATCTCTTCCTATATGGGAAAGAGAAGAGCATTTTGACTGTAACGACATCTATCGCCACCAAACTGCAAGAGTTATTGATCAGTTCCAAGTAGTAACAAGAGATGGCGTTGTAACTACAGTCTCATTGATCTATCATGTTATGTTACTTATTCGTGCGATGACGGTAAAGAGTACTATAATTCACCACCCCATTTTTTTCCATGGATGTGGTGACAGTCAACTAAAGTACTTCTTAAGATTTCAGCTTCTCAGGTAGTAGGGTTGACCCGCCTGACTGGCGATTACCGCACATGTCACCGCGATCAATCACTGTTGAAGTGACTCCGGTCACGTTTCAGAATATAGCTAGATCAATTTGACAGGCCAGGTAACAAACAGCGACATACGCAGCGACTTGGGATTCTCTTTCGATTTCCGTAACGCATCGGGAGGCGAATATGCTGTGTAACATTAGAAAAAAAAAACATTTTCCTTTTCTCTAAAAAAAAACATACCGAATGAATACTATTTTAGGAATACTGAAGAAGAAAATTTCATTAATTCTGAAATATTCGTAAGAAAAGCAAGCCAATCATTACGCTTTCTACAATACTACAATATTCATCACTATTAGATAAGGGTTCATTATTGTCAGAATGTACTGAACATCATTTACCAAATAAGATAAGTAAGTACACCTACAAGAAATATTTTAATACAAAGGCAAAATAATATGAGCAGGCTAGAAATCAAATGTAGGTATAAACCTTATCTTTATTTGCCTAATAATGTAGGCAATTTATTAGATACATTCAGAAGCAGGTATAAAAGATAGCTATGTTAGCTTAGTGGAGGTGCTATAAATGAGATATAAGATAGAATAAGACTAGCAGTATTTTGCGAAAGTTGTAAAAGTCTATTCAGAGATAAAGGGATTTACTTTTTTTAAAACAAGTATGCTTAAAATAAATTCGAGAAAGTAAAATATTAATACTATACTTTATGGTAAACATGAAAGAAACGTATAATAAAAAATATTAACGTAACGTAAACGTAAAATAAAATAAAAATGTATCTAAGTAAGTTGTGTAGTATCTAGTAAGAAAGTGTGTCAAGTACCCATAGTACAAGCTTCGGCTTAGTTTGGGGCTAGGTGGCGCTGTGTGGCCCAGCGTGGCATGTCTTGGGGTTATTTATTTATTTATTCTTTTTTTCTAGGTTTTTGTAGTATTATTTATAAGTCCCCTTGGTAGTATTTTAGGCTCCCATACCGCAGGACGATCCTCAAACAAAGCCTAATGCAAGCATAGGCATCTAGTTACCCGAAGCTGTAAAAACATCTGCAGCTTCTATGCATTGATATTTTTTACATTATTTGGGGGTACAGGTTATCGTGTCTAATTATATGTATACTAACTTTTGCCCGCGGCTTCGCTCGCGTTCAATTCGGGGTGAATGCTCCATACAAACTTCCACTCCCCATTTTAGGGAAGTGGGGGGTTAGAAAGGGACAAAAAGTACCCATGTTACTCTCAATCCCTTCAACTATCATCATTTAAAAAATCACGTCAATTCGTCGTTCCGTTTTGCCGTGAAAAAAAGACAAGTATACAGACAGACAGACACACTTTCCCATTTATAATATTATATAGTATAGTATAGTATATAGTATAAATACTTGTTTACATTAAATGTTAAAAAAACAATGCAATGGCGTTTAAATGATTAAAACTCTGTTATAAATTGTATTGTTTCAGGTATAAATCGCAACTGTTTCTCGCCTGCCGATGTTTCGCAAGTATAAGATAAGGTACGGTGTCATAATAATTACATCTTCTCGTCCTCACTTCGTATCTCGTGTGTTTACTCTCTTAGTTAATTAATATAGTGTTTTATGAGTACATAACTGAGATACGAGTATAGAGCGGTACAAAGTCCAAAGTACGTATCCAAACTTTGCACTTTGTACCCGTTTCACTCAAGTCGTATTAAGAAGATACCGTGCGGTACATTCACACTGCAGTTAGTTGTTAGAAGAACTAGGCAATACATTAAGTAACTTTTTATAGTAGCTCGACGTAATGGCTTTCCTGCGCCTGATGGAACGGGAAAGAGAAGCCCAAGTCGCTGTGACATCAGTTAAGTAACTGATCAGTTTCATGCCGGCCCAACGAGCCACGCGCTCCGGAAACCCTACTCACCGGCAGAAAAACGGCCGGTCATTTGACTGCGGTATTCTATAGGGTGGAGGTCACTACCTATTTGTATGTTTTATAGTTACCTACAAATTTTTTACATACATACTTTTTACAATCAGTTAAATGATAGTCTTTTCTTGCGCCCATACAGCTAATAAGATTAAATATCTATTAACGATGTATTATTAAGTGCAACAGCAACAAGCAAGTAACTTTATTGAACTAAGATCTTGTTTAAGGAAATCTACTCCGCGTAGTGAAAATGAAAATAATCTTTATTCGCAAGGATTTATAGCGATATCTGTATTTCATGCAAGAAACCGGCAAGAAACTTTTATAATTGCTCACATTTATACTTTTAACTCCATACATTATACAGTCAAAGGCGTTACGAAACGTTTTAAATATCACCATCTATCGGGTTAGCATAAATATCACATATACATAGGGGTATACTTTTAACCACATCATAGAGACAAAGGTTTTCTGAGACCTTACACTTAATAACCATCTTTTGGACTAGATATTAAATTAACAGATAAGTTTAAGGTAATCAGGAGTAGACCAGTCCCAAAAGGCAGCATTTGTTTAAAAGTATGACTTGTGGCATATCAGCCATCGCTTCATTCATCATTATGGTGTGAACAACTATAGAGAGAGAGTAAGAGATTTCTTACATTTTAAAATTAGCATGTTATACTATAAAAAATATTCCTTCGCGTACCAAAAAGTTCGGCAATTTCTATCATAGCCGCGTCGTTAAAATGTGGACCTCATTGCCAATGTCCTTCCTCCTTCTTCCTTCCTTTGATAGGGGACCCTCAAACGGGGCGTGAAGAAGCATTTTATGGGCTGACATGGCGGTGGCAACTGACCGTTGACTGGTGGTCACCTGACCGTTGCCACAGCTACTTGGTCTTTCGCTTTTCCGTTAAGAAAAGAGACGCCATAATGTTGTGCTGATAAATAAAAAAAAATACTTACAGCACTCCTTCAAAGAACTTCGTAGTCAACAGCATTTCATAAGTTTGGCTGCATCCACTGATCATTGTGATCAAGTAGAGGCTAAATAAACCATTTACCAGGAATATTCTTCGTCCGAACGCGTCTGTAAGAAATCCTGCTACTACTATTGATACGCACATTCCTGTAAAGATATGCAAATTATAATTTCAAACTCAAATTATCTTCTTTATGCTTTTAGGTTTCTGATAAATACTTATACAAGCAAATCCTCAAAGGTTTAGGTACTAAACATTATTTTGAAGTCAAGCAGATTGAAATTTTCGATAGTGTAAATAAAGTGCTATTAATACGTAGTTCATTATTAAGTTGATGATTATTACGATGATGTATCTGTCACCGGAAAATAGCAAGAATCGTAAGTTGATCAATTTCCTAGGTAGTTGATCAACTTTCGGAATATAACAAACGGTAGTTGAAATGTATTATTTAACGCAATGGATTTCAGTTAGTTGATCAATTTACGGTAGCCTGACAGTCATTTAATAATTTACGATTTTGACACAAGTAAAATCGTCCTCAAATGGGCCAATCGTTGCTCAATGTACTATTTAACGGTGCACTATTACCCGTAACTTAATACACTGTTCCCTGATTGGTTGCCGGGATAACGCCACCTGAGCCATTGAACCAATCAACGTTCACCTCACCTTCGTTGGATTATTTTACGGCAAGACCCCGTAAAATGATCAATTTACTAAAATACATACGTTGAATAATACCTACATTTCAACTGCCGTTTATTATTTTCCGGAAGTTAATCAACTACCTAGGAAATTGATCAACTTACGATTCTTGTTATTTTCCGGTGACATATCCATTTCATAATATTAGCGAGGTTTAGTAGCCTGGGAAGTTTTAGTAGTGCAGAAACCCGCGTGCACTACTTCTTTTTTGGGTAGACCTTGTGACCAAAAGTCGGTCAGAAACTCAGAAGGGTAATTTGAGATGAGTTACGGATTAAAACAATTAATACAGCTTACCCACAAATGCCATAGAGTTCAACAAGCCTTTTTGTACGAGGTTCATATTGAGATCGCATTCAGCACTCATCAGTAGATATGGCGTGGTGCTACTAGCTAGAGCTCCGGCTATGTTCCGGATAAATGTACTACAGAGCAAACGTATGTGGAATCTGCCAAATTTGCAAGCCTTCAACGCTTCGTTCAGTTCCTCCATTGGAGACATCTCTTTACCTTGCGAATCACATTTTTCTGGAAGAATTTTGTTATTGTATAAAATGGCACTTCAAGTCTAAACTAAATAGGTTTTTAAAGGGTTGGTAAAATGCAAGCAATGCCTCTGGCATTGCAGGCAGCTATTTTTCCCCCCTAGTAGAATAAAAAAATCTGTATGCTGGGCCAAGGTCAAAATAAACATTTTTGATAATTAAAAATAAATAAAGATAGAAAATTGTATGAAAAATCGTATAATAAATAATTATCAGACAATATTACATACATACCTCGAGTATCCGTTTGTGATATTACTTGGTAACATAACAACAAAAGTGACACAAATGTACCTAATAAAAATTCAAACACCTAGACAAGGAAAAAATATAAATGTTTATCACATTAAAGTTTGTCTTAGGTGGGAATTGAACTCACGACCCTTGTTTCTAGAGGCAGAAGTCACTATCGAATGAACCATCAATCGAGCCAGTAAAATAACAATATTGATTGTCTCTATACCTTCAACGGTTACCGGCGTCGGAATATTTTCACACATGTCAATTTAGCATAAACGTTTTCCGATCAGACCATGTCACATTCACTTTTTCACAATCCAATCTCACTTTTTAACCACTTTTATCTCGCGAGCGAACGCGATGTTAAATTTAGACAACGACTGGTTTTGAAATACATCGTATGATATTTATATAGCTTATCTTTGTAGAGCAGTGACGCTGTTCCGTGTTCTGTAGAAAAGATTTATAAATAATTAGATACATCCTGTGCTTACTTTATTGGTGATTCATAGATATTTTTGAAAACGTATTTCATTTGCTACGTTTTGGTGAGTGGCATAAGATTGTGTAACAAGTGAATAGCTTAGTCTAAGAACCGAATGCTATTACTACAATATACATACACACCCCCTTTCTCTCAGAGGGTTAGGGAGAAACCACGTCCTTCCATTTGCTACGATCCTGGCACACAACTTTTGCTTCGCCCACATTCATCAATCTCTTCATACGCTCGTCGTTAAGACACCTTCTATTTGATCATGGAATGTCCTTCTAGGTTTTCCCCTTCCCACAGATCCATTCAATATATGTATAAATATCAGACAGCTTCACATACACTGCTTAGATCCCAAAGTAAGTAGCTCTTAAGTTACTTACTCGTAAGCTCATAACTGCCGAATGGCTTCACTAGGTTTATATATAAAAAAGGTTAAAAAGGGATGGTAGGAAAGTATGAGAACGGGGACGGGATCGAGATCCACAAACGGGAACGATTAGGAAAGGGTATCGGTACAGGGACTGGGATAAGGATTGAGGATTACATTTTATGGAGATACAAAACAAAATTCATCTTGTCAACTAGTTTAATTGAAAAGTTACTTTAAGAATCACTTAATAAAATAGAATCATTGAATGTAGCGCCACTTCAATATATTAATTTTAATCACGTTGTGATTCCTTTGATCAAAATACTTACAGTCCATTCAATCAATCCAACCCTTTCGAATTGATTGAAAGAAATCGAACTTGGTGTTAATGGAAAACTTGATTGGCCGGGCCAGTGAAAGGATTAGCCAATCAGACCGAAAAGATAAATCAATGCTCGAATCCTACTGGCTACAATGTGTTGTAGGTTTTATGCTAAGCATTTGTACAATCAGTATCAGATAATATGAGCACGTAAGCTATTAAATATTCGGCAAGATGAGGGTGGCTTGGAGCGAAAAGAAGTTGGGTCGCTTCCAACATCGCTTCGCTTCGCTTACATGTACAACATTCCTTATAAGCTTACTGGATGTATGAGACATCCGTGTGATCGCCTCGCTTGCCAGTGGTGCGTCCTGCCGAATAAAAAAAATAGGTAATTAAACCTTTTTAAAAACAAGCTTTTATGCATTGTCATCCGATCTGAACGTGCATACCAAATTTCAGCTCCGTTGGTTGAGGACAAGTGCCTTAAATAAAATTGAGTTGTAAAATTCCACCCGAACAAATATACATTGCAAGTTAAATAAAAGCTTGTAACAACCAAGACTCTGGCAACCGACTGGTGGCGGTATAACCATCACAACAAAAGCCTAGTTAAATATCACAGGCCGATGACGGGCAGCAGCGTCACCGAAGCGAGAAGTTACGCTCTGCGATCGCCAACCCGTCATAGTGATTATGGGAAAAGCCTCTAGATGTTTGCTCAAAGTAGCGAACAACTGGAGAGGCCTATATCCAGCAGTGGACTGCGATAGGCTGATGATCATGATGATGAAGTTATTCAAATAGATGTAGTATAAGAGTAGGGCATAGCGAATCTTTGCTCGAATTGATGCCCGTCCGGGGAAGGTCCTCCACACTATAGAATACCGCAGCCAAATCAACTCAGGGTCGTGTTTCTGCCGGTGAGTAGGGTTTCCGGAGCTCGTGGGGAGTTAGGGTTGGGCCGGCATGGCAGTGGCAACTGACAGGTAACTGACCAGTTACTTGCCAGTTGTCACACCGACTTGGGCTTCTCTTTCGCTTTCCATCAGGCGTAGGGAAGCCATTACGCCGAGCTACTACAAACAAAAATATAGATATTTTTCGGGGTTTATTGTGCGTAGTTCGATTCTATCTACACATCATCAGCCATTAAACGCCCACTGCTGGACAGAGGCCTCCCCGAACGACAATTGTCGTTTGGAGTTGATTTGTCTTGGTCAATTGGCTAGCCGAAGTAGGTACACCCAGATAAATCCTGTTGCATGTGTCCTGATATTCTCTTAGTCAGCTTCTATGACACCAACAGGAAAAGATGGTCCTATTCTAAATTGGGAAACCATACTGATTCTACACAACATTCTATAATTCTTCTAACTTTCAAGGTAATCTAAAATGTATGCACTTCTTTATACGTTTTCGGTTCCAGAAAAGCAAATATTGCTTAATAAGCTTCTACGCAGTGTAAAGAATTCGCTAACGACGCAAAAGTTCTGAGAATTCCCGCTTCTATTTTTATATAATATGGTTTTGGAGAGCAGTAGACTGTTGATGTATAGGTTAAAGAAAAGTCCATAGTTTGAAGCCTTATATTGTGTAGCACATATACTTTTTATATACTTTTTAAGCACTTTTTGAGCATATATACATATATACGACGAGCACACGCTACGCTTGCCGGGCTTGTGGTCGTGTTTGCCGCTCCCGAATTGGCTTACACAGCCATGAAACACATTGTCGCCCTGCCTGACACTGCTTGTATGGTCTGTTATAGACTAGAAGGCCTATAGTAGTAGTATACATATATATTTTTACTTAGGTATAGAATACAAACCTATCAACGCTTCCATCATGAGAAAAAAATACACGATTTTTTATAATATTTTATTCTTTCTTACAGTATGCTTTTGTATACCTTTCGGCACTTCAGAATTGCATGGAGTAAGTGATACATAATTAGTAAAGGAATATATGCATGATCCGTTAGTAAAATAATTTTATAAAACTTTCTGAGCTCAAGAAGCAAAAAATAAGAGCTAGGTACCCTCTATTTACAACGTTATGTATTTTAGACCAAAGAAAAATCGTCTTAAAAATTATTTTTAAATTTAATTTTAAATTAATTTAGGTACATTTTGTATCTTTTGATCTAAAACATTTTCAACATCGGTAAAGTTAATGTACAAATAAAATAATCGTCCTGTATTTATATTAACTATAGCTAACATCTATATTCACTAGTATTTGCATAAATTCTAAAACAAATTTTACAAATATCACGTCTTCTTTTTTGTAGGTAGGAATATTGTCATCACTACGACACCTGCAACAGAAAATAATTTATGGATTAGATATAATAGCTCAGCAACCATTTGCATTTATTTATATACTAGCTGTGCCGGCGGCGCGGCGTCCCACGCGTGGATATCGGGTTTCAAAAATAAATAATAATGGACTTCCATTAAATGGTGTCTACATTTTAAGTTAGACCTTTAGCTAATGCTTTAGCTGATGCTAATAGTGTGACGGGGAATTAATTTTAATTGTAATAATACTACAGACCGCTAGCAATACATTGGTGAAAACCGCATTCAATTCCATGCAGTAGTTTTTGCGTGATACGCGTTCAAACATACAGATAAAAATGTATCCCGTTTTACCAACAATTCCCTTCACTGCTCTGCTCCTATTAATTATAGCGTGATAAAAAGTATACTTAGTATAACCTGCCCAGGAGCTAGAAGAATAATTGTACAAAGTTTCGTTAAGTTAATCGTCGTATGTTTGTTTTTTTGGCGAGAGATTGGCCTAAAAGATGTGCTATTAGTCATGAAAGGACGTCAAAAGAGCAAAGCATTTCCTTCTCCTCTCAGTCTTAACAAAATAATATCGATTGACTCGCCCTTGTTCCACATCAATCCGAAGGCAAAAACATTAGGAGATTTCGTTGGGCGAAAACAATAAATCAAGCGATGTCAACCTTTTTTTGATCGACAACCAATATCACTAATGGACGAAACACAAAGTTACCGACTACGCGACCTGTTAAAGAAAAGCGAAACGAAGAAAGAGACGGTAAAAGTTCCCTTACTTCCTCTAACATGGTGCAAATTAAAAAAGTAACTTTGCGAAGTAATTAAAACTATTTGTTTGGCTTTCCAGAGTACACCTAAATAAATATTTTGTTTGTGTTAGTTTTGGATACCTTAACATAAGTATTTCAGCTACCTAGTTTTGCCCAGGCCGGCCAATTTATCTGATATTAAAGATTCATTTTCGTGAAACGAAGAAAGAGACGGTAAAAGTTCCCTTACTTCCTCTAACATGGTGCAAATTAAAAAAGTAACTTTGCGAAGTAATTAAAACTATTTGTTTGGCTTTCCAGAGTACACCTAAATAAATATTTTGTTTGTGTTAGTTTTGGATACCTTAACATAAGTATTTCAGCTACCTAGTTTTGCCCAGGCCGGCCAATTTATCTGATATTAAAGATTCATTTTCGTGAAGCTGTAAACAGAGAAGAGAGGAAGCCACAAGCTAATTTGCTCAGCGAGCTATGGAAAGGGCTATGCTCGGCGTCTATTTGCGGGACCGGATCAGATGTGATGTGATCCGACAGAGAACCAAAGTTACCGGATCAGTAAGTTGAAGTGGCGGTGGGCTGGGCATATCAGCTCGTGGGGTAGGCATGGCAGTGGCAACTGACAGGTTACTGACCAGTTACTTGCCAGTTGTCACAGCGACTTGGGCTTCTCTTTCGCTTTCCATCAGGCGTGGGGAAGCCATTATGTCGAGCTACTATAAAAAAAAACATCAGCCGCAGACCCGACAACCGTTGGGATAAACGAGTTCTAGAGTGAAGACCGCGTCTCGGCAAACGTAGTGTAGGGCGCCCTTAGGCCAGGTGGAGCGACGTTTTGCGCAAGATGGCTGGCAAGTGCTGGATGCGAGAAGGCCAAGATCGTGAAATGTGGCAAAGAATTGGAGAGGACTATGTCTGTTGATTGATTGACAAATATGTGGCACCTATTTTCCATATAAAATTAATTCGGACCCACGGTCTCCAGTGCTGAAATCAGGATCATTACTAAATAAAACAATAAGCTAGTTGCACTAACGGTAGTTTCTTATAATGGCTTCGTAGAAATAACGCAATTTGTAAGTACGGAAACTAACAAAGTGGACTATAACTAATTAAGTTCTATAATTTCTTTGTAAACTTGTTGGCTTTATCTCCCCATTGTAGGAAAAATCTCAAATAGTTAAGTGGCTTGCCTGGCTGCAAGGCACAAGAGGGACATTTTCTTCTTTAAAGTTAATTATTGTTAAAGATTATTTCTACGTTGTCAAACATGTAGTACCTTTACGAATTTTATCACCATCAACCTGTAAACGCCCACAATTGGATATAGGCCTAACCCACTGTCATTTGCCTTAGTCACCAAGCTTGGCAGGTAGGTTGGCGATCGCAGTAGATTTTGTCTGTACCCAGGCAAACGCTGCTGCCCGTTCCCTGATATTCCCTCTGTCGTCTCTTCTTTTGTTTTCTCTGTTCTTCTGCTGTTCACGTTCGTCTAATTCTAAGTTCAATTGTTATTGTGTACTATTTGTGTCTTGTTTGGGTCCCCAATAAACTTATTTTATTGAAGCTGTTTGACGGTTTGGTATAATGATGAACACTACAAGTGTTCATTTACTTTTGCCGCTAACAGTACAGTTCGCTTGATAAAATATTGAATGTAAAGCGCTTGAAGAATTTCTCTCAAACGATGCAATTTCGAAACCCATTTTAAAAACGGTCCATTGAAATGATTCAATGCGAATATTTTCCCGAGGCATGATTATAAAGTCAAAATTTTAACTGTCGATTGAAATGCGGAGTTATTTACTCATGAAATCGGTGATTAACAATTTATTAATTAATGTTTTTGTTATTAAATCTAATTGGATCTTTTCCAATTTTAACAAAGTAGCAATACTATTTATTAAATAAAACATGTACGATTTACCGCACCGTATTTTAAAATCAGGCGTAGGGGGCCTCCCTCCCTCATCATGTCGAGCCACTATAAAAAAAAACTTTCTAAAGTACTTACACGCCATGAGAGCAGACAGCATGTAAAATGGTATGTTGCATCCCATTTTAAGCAACACCGGGAACAGAATGTTGCCGGCTAATGCCCCTATTCTGCCAATCACCATCATTATCGATATCCCTAGGCTCCTGAAAAAAAAACAACAAAGGACAATTAAAATGAATTTACCTTTGTCCAGCTTTGTGACACATTTTTCTTTGTCAAATTTGATGACGTCAGCATTGTTTCATAATTTAACCTTGTTTATTTTTAGGGCTCTTTATTTTATACTAGCTGTGCCCCTGCGTCTTCGCCCGCGTTTAACCCCTGTTTTACCCCTTTAGCGGCTGAATTTCTAAAAATCCCCTCTTAGCGGGCGCCTACGTCATAAATGTAACCTACATGCAATATTTCGTTGCATTCGTATCAGCGGTTTTGACTCTGCATTGCAGTAACATCAGGCTAAAAATCTTTCGGTACGTCAAAAAGTTGTTATTAAATGTATGGTAGGTATAGGTTTGTTTTATAGAATTTTCAAACTTACTTATTTCCTGCTAGTGACCCGCCCTCCCTTCCCTTCGGGTATTGGCATTAATAAATAAATTAATTAATATTAATAAGGATTCCTAACTTTTTGAAAATATAGTATAGACGTGGGGTGTAAGGGAGCGGCCTATCATCTTTTCGCTCCAAGCCAACTTCACCTGCTCGTGGTGCATACTGCCGAATAACAAACGAGGCGCTGGCAACCGACTGGTGGCGGTATAATCATCATAATTGAAGGCGTAGCTAAATACCATAGACCGATGACGGGCAGCAGCGTCACCGGAGCGAGAAGCTACGCCCTGCGATCGCCAACCCAGCCCAGCGTGGCGAGCAACTGAAGAGGCCTGTGTCCAGTGAACTGCAATAGGCTGGTGATGATGATGATGATAGACCGTGTACCCTATAGGTAAGTATTATTAGGAAAGTTAGCTAAACAAATGAGATTGCTAAATACTTCATTGTCTTTTTGTGTCGTCACAGATACTTCTCAATGTACACATAATGTAATACCCGAACTGGGCTTTTGCTTTTGAATAAATCAATACCTTCAGACTGGGAGGGAACTCCAATTTAAACGCACATTTTATTCATTATTCTTGAAAGTTTTGGCAAAGGACTTTATGAGATTTGGCTGCTTATATAGAATTTATAAGGACATTTCTTGGGAATATAGTTCTAAACAAGATTTATAAAAATATATTTGGCACAAGATAATATTATGCTTGACGGGGCCGCTTTAGCGCAATGGTTAGGGCGTAAAACTTAGAGCGCGGATGATCCAAAGGTATAGGGTACGCTCGGGTCAATTTAGGAAACAAACTCTTCTAAACTCGTCTCAGATGTGAGTCTGACAAACATGCATAGCGGTGGCAACTTACAGGAAACTGGACAGTTACCTACTTGTCCGTTGTCGCAACGACTTGGGCTTCTCTTTATGCCGTGCTACTATAAAAAAGTACCTACTATTATAGTACAAGTCAACACCTTAGTTTGAAACCTGATATTTTCTATTAGATCCTGACGGGATTATTTATTCTTCGTTCTAAATGATTAGGTAATTTTCTTTATTGCTGTAGAATTTGAACATGATTTCATAAAAAAAATTATATGTTGTCTTTTCTTTAAAAGTATTTTGACCGACCTGATGAATTTTTCGTTACTTTGCCTTCTGAACTAAGGGTCATGGATTCTATCCCCATTCTAGTCAAAAATTTGAGTTTTTTTAATAACATTACTAAGCGATCCCATCTATGTACGTGATATTGTTAGACTTATTCCATTATTTTAATAGGTATTCAACTGAATAACTATTAAAATTGTTAATTAACAATCACAATGAAAAAATCTCGTTTGAATGCTTTCTTACACTATTGCAAATTCAGGCCTTAATAAAATCTTTTCGCCCGCAATAGAACGGTTAATGGCATTTATTGAAAGCGAAGGCTCCTCTAAACCAAAATCAATTTAGAAAGTTCGTTTCCTATATTGATTCGACCGTGAACGGAAAGCAAAATCTTCGCGCTTTGGGTAAACAGAGAAATTGAGTTAGCGATCTCTCCTTCGGACAAGAATACACTGCTTATGCTTCCCCATACTGCTAGGTAGGACTAGCGATTGGAATCGACTGTTCTTTAATTTTTAATTACATAGTAAGTACTGTTTACACAATCAGGCTAACAATGTCCACTGCTGGGCCTAGGCCACGCTTTGCTTCGGATATTTCGGACAAACTTTCCATTGGGTTACACTATTGGTGTTTCAGTAAGGATCCCTAATCATCAGATCTGGTTGAATGTATCTTTCTAATGGAGGAAGAATTTTTGGAATCTACTAGACACTAGTTTTTGAGTTGATTCATTACAAATATACTTCTATAGATTTTTGGTTACTTGTGCGTTCGCGCGACGCATAGAAACGTTTGTGAATACGGTTAGTGTGAATTAATTCAAATAATTACTTGATTTTTAACTTATTTTATAGTTACCAGATAAAATACAGCGTCACCGGAGCGAGGAGCTACGCCCTGCGATCGCCAACCCGCCTACTCAGGGTGGCGATTATGGGTATATCCTCCAGATGTTGGCCCTGAGTGGCGAACATCTGGAGAGGCCTATGTCCAGCAGTGGACTGCGATAGGCTGATGATGATGACATAAATTAAGTAAAATCCAATCTATTTATAAAATAAGGATAAAGCAAACTTGTTTGAACAAGTCTATTTTAATTTTAATAGTGTAAATTAGTGTACAAATAATTAGTATCAATATAATTAAGTATTGATTCAAACGGCAGGTCTATCTACATATTTTTTTTTCTTTTTTTTTATAGTGGCTCGACATAATGGCTTCCCTACGCCTGATGGAAAGCGAAAGAGAAGCCCAAGTCGCTGTGACAACGGGCAAGTAACTGGTCAGTTACTTGTCAGTTGCCCCCGCCATGCCGGCCCAACCCTAACCTCCCACGAGCTCCGGAAACCCTACTCACCGGCAGAAACACGACCCAGAGGTCATTTGACTGCGGTATTCTATTCTATAGGGTGGAGGTCCTTCCCCGGACAGGCGGCTCAATTCGAGCGAAGATTCGCTATGCCCTACCTCTCTTAAATTAATAATATTTTCAGGTTAAAACATACTCAGCAAATCTATCGATAGTTTCACAACACTGCTTCCCCATACTTCCTCGTATCGTTTGGTTTATTAAGGAGGATAACTAAGTAAAACACTTTGGTGGCTTGAAAAAGCTCTAGCGAAGGTAATTTGGTTTGTCGACTACGGGAAGTGAAGATGGTACGATGGTTCTGTTAACTGCAATTAGAGAACTTTTTATGAGATACTTTGGTGTGTCGTAAATAAAGATACACAGAAGATTAATTGCCTATAACCTAACCAGAATTAATGACCTATTAATAAATTTAGTTTTCACTCGGCACTGTAAAGTTTAATGTAAGCTTTGAGTGAATCGATATGCACTTCATATTGCCAAATTCTAGGGGTGAGAGCCTTCGGAGCCTCCTACAGCCTGGTGATGATGACAAGGCCGCCATGACTATCATCTTAGTCATGTAGAAAAAAGCTATGTAACTAAGAAGGCAAGAAACCTTATTAAATAAACCATAACCTTTATAATCTGGCAGAAGCACAAACCGTGCATTGCCAAAAACTACAAAAAAAAAACCTTTATAATCATTCATATGAGCTAGTTTTAAGCATGTTACTATTATAAAGTAAAAGAAAAACCCGGGGAGCTCAATAATAATAAAAAAAAACACAGAAAAACAGCAACACGAGTTCAATAGCTCGAGAACCAGAGCTATCTTAAAAACAATAGAAAATTAAGAATGATATAAGAAAAGTTAAAAAGAAAGAACATAAATGAAGATATCGTCCATTCTATTGTTTCAAGTCGTATTACATTTTATCATTCTGTTTAACTTTATCCAGCGATTAAAGAATGATCCCTGACAACCCCTTGTCGTTTCGCTCTGAACTGAACAGAACCTAAAAACTAGACGGCTTGTATTGCTTAAATTATTAAACCCTCTACCCTCGTCTGCAGGGAATTTGGGCAAATATCTATACGTTATCTACCCTTCAGAGCAACCCCTATAAACCTATGTGTTAACGGACGGATCTAAGCCCGATTGTGATAGAATTTTTAAAACGGTAGGGTAGTTTTCGAGGTGACGGTACACTCCCCTTTCAATTGCCATAAAACGCAGGGGATGATACAAAAAATGGTTGGGTAGGTATCACTCTAAATGTGAAAAATAGGCTATAACACCGGAGGGTGGAAATAGTCGTTTCGGTAGTGTACACAATATTTTTCATACATTTATGACGCCATGAAAATTTTGCTACCTGTTTGTTTAATGTTGATGACTACTGATTCATCGTCATTATCATCATCATCAGCCTATGGTAGTCCACTGCTGGACAAAGGCTTCTCCAGTTAAAAATCTGGAGGCTTTACCCAATAATCGATACGCTGGATAATCGGGTTGGCGATCGCAGACAATTGATTATTATCTAATCTGTTGTCGCCTGTTTCTTTAATTGTTGTGTGTGTAGCCTGTATATCAGCGTATCTTGGGTTCTTTAACCGTAGAAATAATTCAGTAAGTCTAAAGTCAAGCAGACATTGGTGATAAATTCCCGTAGAGTGGAAAGTAGATACATTAGACCCCTACACCAGATCTATCTAAACGTAACGGTATAATCTAAAGAGGTAAGGAACAGAGGGAGTACCTATATTTATCTAAGGGTGCATTTCCATAGAAGCAAGGCGCCGAGCTAACAAAAATTGTTTTACTGTAGTAGCAGAGCTATATTAAGTGATTTGTGCAATTTCATTGGTCAATTTTTGTAGACTTCGTGCAGCTTCTTTTTCGTAGAGACGCACTCTAAAATTTGTCCACTGTAATGGCTTGTCTATTTTGTTGTTTCTTCTGTATCTACAGATTTTTTTTTGTAATTAAATATCTATTTATGATCAAAATTGGGTCAAAGACGAGCATAGGGCACAACACTATTTTACTTTACTTTCTCTTTCCTACGGACACTTTCTACCTCAATTTAAATGTTTATGAGCATTATTGTTCTGTATAGTTTTAGCTATCCAACACATATTTTAGTTTCTGGATACGTGGTGTAATTCGGCTGCAATTATTGTGCTTAGCGCAAGGTCCCATAACGCGCGCTTACCCGCCGATCGGGCTGACATGTAAGTATATTGTAAAAATTCGCACCGACATTCGAGTGGCATTTTCTATTTAAATTGAAAACCAAAACAAAAGCCGCTCATATCGTCTTCAAGAATAGTCTCATTCATTTGTTTTAAACAAAGACCATTATGAAGCATCGTTACTTTTTACGAGGTAAGTAATTTTATAAGAAACAATTATTATATCAGTCACGTCACAATACAATTTGCGTATTATCGCTTTTATTGTTAACTAATGTACATTCTGCCTGGACTTGCCTATCAAGATTGTGAATTGGCTTCAAAGAAATTCTGAACTCTAAAGCGATATCAATTGAGCTTAACGTTCAGATATTCAGACAAATGACCCCCGTCCTTTGCAAGTCTAGACTCGGTTGGGCTGAACCTACACAATAATTTGAATCTTGATAATTCGCCTGCAATGCAACATTACGTTGAATTTAAACCTAAAGTATCCTTTGACCTAAGTATAATGTATTCGGAACACGCAATAAGTCTGCTTAGCGGTGTTCAAACGTACAGTGTGAAAATTTGCAAAATGAACTGAACATTTTTTAGCTAAATTTAGAAATTGTTAGGTACTAGCGAACCGCCCTCGCTTCCCTTCGGTAGGTATTTTATACATATAAACCTTCCTTCTGAATAAGTCTATCTATTAAAAAAGCGCATTAAAATGCGTTGCGTAGTTTTCAAGATTTAAGCATACATTGAGACAGACAGAAAAGAAAGCGACTTTGTAATGATGGTCATGTTGTTGTAATAAAGATATTTGTATTTATAGATAATTATGTCATTCATCTTTGTAGTTATCAAACAATCAATCTACAGTCATGGTCTGTCCACTGCTGGACGTCTGTGGCCGTTCCGGGCTTCCCTCATCGAGTTAATGCCAGCACTGAGATCAGCCCAATGGGTTACAGAGCGAGCGTTTGAAGTTATTAAAACCGTGATTAAAACAACAAACTTAGATCCCTAATATTAATTAGTTCGATATCGATGAATCTCCCAATTCTGTCGCATAACGAATAAAATAAAATAAATTATAAAAAATCATTCTATTACACTAGACTAATCCAATCAACTGGTAGGAAAAAAATATGACGTGCAAAAGTAATACTAGTGAATCTACTTGCAGAAATAAACAATTTTATTTTATTTTACTTAACTATGTAGGCCTATTTATTGCCGTCTCATATTGCAACGTTATCTAGTTCATCATCATCATTATCAACTCGTATCAGTCCACTGGTGAACATAGGCCTCTCCTAATGTTCGCCACCTTGATCGATCTTTGGCTTTTCGCATCCAGCCCTTGCCGGCTGTCCTGCGCAAATCGTCACTCCACCCTGAAGGCGTCCTACATTACGTTTTCCGATATTATAGTTGTAATTTCACAAATCGGTTAAGTTTTGATCATGATTTCTAGAAAGCATATAAAATAACACGCAAATTCATTGAAAATTACCCTAACGTGCTATTTACATTGCATACTCACCGCACATTAGTAGGCAAGTACTCCAGAGTCGAAACCTGATTCAGTCCCATTGTCGTCTGAGTGATTGCTACAGCCAACGCAAAGAGTGCTACAACTGCTATCTTTGAGCTGGCGAACTGCATACTGACGGTGGAAGCCGCGGCTATCAAGGCAGCCACTATTTGAATAGGTTTCTTCCCGATCTTGGCCACTAGGACCCCGGAGAGGAAATGGGGGATGCAGCAGACGCAGCCAATTATGATGCTGTTGATGTACGTTTCTGAACCACTTTTGTGCTGAAAAATATAAAAATATATGTTTTTATTACTGTTAGGAGATGTAATGGCGGCCTTTCATGTTTTCGCTCCAAGCCAACCTCATCTGCCCGTGGTGCATCCTCCCGAGCAACAAACGAGGCGCTGGTAACCGACTGGTGGCGGTATAACCATCACAATTGAAGGCGTAGCTAAATATATCAGACAGATGACGGGCAGTAGCGTCACTGGAGCGAGAAGCTACGCCAACCCGCCTGCCCAGCCTGGCGATTATGGGCATCAGCCTTTGACAGTCCACTGCTGCACATACATAGATAGTTCTCTCCAGTTGTTCGCCACTTTGGTCGGTATGAAGGTTTTGCCCATAATCGTCACACTGGGTAGGCGGGTTGGCGATCGCAGGGCATAGGTACTCGCTCCGGTGACTGCTGCCCGTCATGGGTCAGTGGTATTTAACTACTCTTCTATCGTTTGTATGACTTCATAATTATTATTTTCTCTCTTTCACAAGGAAATATATAGGTATTCCCAGTGACAAAAAAATAATGCTTGTTATTGCATTATATTATTATGAATTGCTTCAGTAAACTTTACCTCAACACTCCGAGATCCCGGTAAAAGTTAAGAAGCGAAAAATTAAACAACGTAATAAGTAGTAATGGCTCGGTTTAATTTGAAGAATTGAGTCTTATTAAAATTAGAACAGATTCTGAAGCGAAAATTGCTAATAGACTACAGGCCCGTGTTAAAAAAAATGATGGGTCATTTGAACCACCAGATGACCTATGTAGAACGATATAAGAGCATAAAATAATAAGATTCAGCATTATGCCGTCACTTGTAAGCTGTCCAACTGAGTGCAGGTGAGAATTCAAAAGTACAGGTAGAGTGAGTGTATTTTGGTCATATATTTTTGTACGGCATTCTTACTATCGATATATCCATGAAAAATAATAGGACAACGCGTAGTGCCGTAAAAAAATGGTGCGCCAAAAAGTCGGATTTTTTTTTGATTTTCCGACAATTTCCAGGGTGAATTTGGTCATTTAATTTTGTACGGCATCAGTTTCATGCTATTTCAGTACTGCTTCTAATACATTATTCCGCAACGCCGTACAAAAATCATGCGACAAGGGGAATAAACCGAGGGTTGCAACCCCCTCTCTTTCTGTGGTCCAAGGGGTGATTTGAAAAAGTACGGCATTGGTTCCAAAACATTATCTGACACTTAAAAGTACTATTAAAAATAATGCCGTCAAAAAATGATTGTTCATTTGAATGTTTATCAATAATTATCTTAATTTTATCGTATTCTTGATTTATAAAGGTGTAAAATCATTTGATCCTGTACGGGAACTTTTTTTTTAACATGATATTGTAATATACAATTGTTATATAGTATTGCCGTTCAAAAGAAACTGTTCTGAAAAAAATTATAGAGAAACACAAAAACTGTAATTTTTCAAATTATTGAAGAAATTTAAATATCATACATTAATGAAATATAGCAGTTTTCTACATTGTATCCCATGTTTTAAATAGTATTAACATAAATAAATTAGGAAAAAATGATGCCGTACATTTTAATGCAGACCGTATCTTTTAGGCTGATGAAAATGACGCTACTATCTAAAGGGTACTTTATGGCCATCTGATACAGTACGGCATTAACATATTTTTGAAGAGAACAATTGATAATATGATTAAATCACTATGACGTCTAACTGAAGTGAAACGGTGTGTATATTATATCCAAAAATTGAAACTGTCAATCACAGTATCAACAGTTTTGTATACTTTTTGGTTTACTATATACTTCGAACATTATTGATACATATATATAATTGATTTATTTCATTGTAATGATGTGAAGAAATAAAACAATTATTTTTAAGAAAAATTTGATATATTTAATAACATTAAATACACACACACATTTATTTTATTTTTTATTTTGATTTATTTTTTTTTTATTTTTTTTTGATTTATTTATTTTATTTATAACAGTTTTATAACAGTTTAAGTTGCGTCAACCGAAAATGTGCGAGTACCTACTTCTCAATAATATGTTGTATTTTGGAATTATAAGTGGCAACATGTCTATATTTTGGTATAAATCGATAGTATACAAACCCATATTTAACATAGTTTCTAACTAGAAACGTAGAATCACGAAAAGGCTATAAAAATTAGTACGAATAAACTATCTAAATGCCGTACTTTTCGTTAAATGAATTTTTTCTTTTTCATTTTTTCTTTTTCATTTTTTTCCCCTTTGAACCAACGAAAATGTACGGCATATGAAAAAATATTATCTATGCATAAAATACTTTCGAAATAAATTAATTTGATGTTGTGTCAAATCACCCCTTGGACCACAGAAAGAGAGGGGGTTGCAACCATCGGTTTATTCCCCTTGTCGCATGATTTTTGTACGGCGTTGCGGAATAATGTATTAGAAGCAGTACTGAAATAGCATGAAACTGATGCCGTACAAAATTAAATGACCAAATTCACCCTGGAAATTGTCGGAATATCAAAAAAAAAATCCGACTTTTTGGCGCACCATTTATTTTACGGCACTACGCGTTGTCCTATTATTTTTCATGGATCTATCGATAGTAAGAATGCCGTACAAAAATATATGACCAAAATACACTCACTCTACCTGTACTTTTGAATTCTCACCTGCACTCAGTTGGACAGCTTACAAGTGACGGCATAATGCTGAATCTTATTATTTTATGCTCTTATATCGTTCTACATAGGTCATCTGGTGGTTCAAATGACCCATCATTTTTTTAACACGGGCCTGTAGTCTATAAGTAGCGTCTTGTATTAATTAATTTGCCTTTCAAGTTTCCCATTCTGTCTTCCATTAAGAAAAAACTGGGAGAGTGTTATTTTTTGAAGAAATAAGGGCTTGAATTTTCGCAAGAGCGGTTTCTTTTCTCCTAAAATGTATTGGCAAAGTGATTTTTTTAGGATACGAAGGGCATTCAGTTATTTGTCTTGGCTATTTTCGAAACTAATTCCTTCGATTGAAAATTCCGTTGCTTGGGCTTATAAATGCGTACTTCCTGTTGTGGTGTTCCATAGAGTTTATTTATGACAACATTTTTTTTATGACAGAGTGGGCAAACGGGCTTGAAAGTCACCTGCCTGATGGTAAGTGATCACTTCAGCCTATATTAGACATCGCAACACCAGGGGAGTCACAGGTGCGTTGCCGGCCCTTGAGAAATCTGTAGGCTCGCTTTTTGAAGAACCCTAAGTCGTATCCATTCGGGAAAACTGCAGCTATTATAGACTTATTCCGAAGTGTGTTACCAAAATTCTCACAAGGTTTAATATACATCACACATGTGTCGGATCATACACAAATCATACACATAATGTAAAAGGTTTTCTTTTTTTTATAGTAGCTCGGCATAATGGCTTCCCTACTCCTGATGGAAAGCGAAAGAGAAGCCCAAGTCGCTGTGGCAACGGGCAAGTAGCTGCTGAATTACCTGTCAGTTGCCACCGCCATGCCGACCCATCCGCCAACCCCCACGAGTTCCGGAAGCCCTACTCACCGGCAGGAACACGACCCGGAGGTCATTTGGCTGCGGTATTCTATAGGGTGGATGTCCTTCCACGGACGGGCAGCTCAATTCGAGCGAAGATTTGCTATGCCCTACCTCTCTTAAAACTCTTAACTGCTTATGAAGTGTGGCATTGATTAAACATCTTTATAACGACATTCAAGCTTCAGTAACTAACTTCGAAGTAGACCCTCAATTAAGGACATATTTACCGTTACACATTCTGCTGTGATATTAATATGCAACTGCGATTCCCTCAAATTTGCAGTATATGTATCAAGCATCGTACACAGATCTTGAGTTGTTCCGTTGGCAATTTCAAAGCTATTGTATTCAATTATAGTTGACACTTGAGGAAACCACAGCCTGAATGTGTTGTATCTGTAACAGGAGTATAATAATGAACAGTTTTATCAAACACAGGCAGCTATGTATGCTTTGTTGACAGGCTCGGTGGCTCATTTGGTAGTGACATCTGCCCTTTGAGCCAAGGGTCGTGGGTTCGATTCCCGCACAGTACAAACATTCCAAGGGCCGTGGGTTCGATTCCCGCACAGTACAAACATTTGTGTTCATGAACATGTCTGTTTGTATTGGTCTGGATGTTTTTTATGTATAATGTATTTATTTACAAAAAAAAGTATCTAAGTAAGTTTATCAGTTCTCTAGTACCCATAGTACAAGCTTCGGCTTAGTTTGGGGCTAGGTGGAGCTGTGTGGCCCAGCGTGGCATGTCTTGGGTTATTTATTTATTTGTTTTTTAGCATCAGAAATTTGGGGAACAAAGAAACAGTGGTAGGGAATCTTTTTTTACGGACGTGTTGTGACAATCAATGACCATGTCTATTACTTTCATTTCTAAAAGTAGGTTTTTACCTATTGTAGTAGGTACGTATTATTTTGTTGTGTCAACCCCTGTCAAACTAACTGCTGTACATAGGCCTCTTCAGTTGCCTCTTTGGCCAAACATCTAGAGGCTTTTCCCCACGGAGCTTTGCCCATAAAAACCACGCTGGGCAATGGCGATTGCATAACGTAGCTTCTCGCTCCTGTGACGCTGCTGCCCATCATCGGCCTGTGGTATTTAGCCGAGCCTTCAATCGTGATGGTCGTACCGCCTAGGTTGCCAAAAGAAGGTCTTATTTTCTAAGAATTTTTATTATGTTACAGATAAAAAAAAATTCACTGCAAAGAACGACAGTACCATGCCATGTTAGCAGCTTACTGCTTTAATGGCCTCACAGTATTTTCGTGAGATTTAAGTGTAAGACATATTGCTTGTGAAAACATAACAAACGAGAAATCCTCTAATCTCGACATTTGATGGCGCTGTAGGAGACGTTCGCTCAAAGCCCGGATGATCACGGATTCGATCAGGTTGAATCAGATTGCGAATTTGCACTTATACTGTGTGTACGGTTGAATTAGGCCTTTGAAACTAGGACAGTTGAGCATAAATGAACTGTCTTCTTCTTAACGTGTCGATAGCAACAATTATCGGGTCATATTTTCCGATACCAAAACTTTAGTCAACAGCTCTCTGGTCAGTTTAATCGATAACACAGACTAATTTGAACCTTTAACAATGATGGAAATAAAATAACCAAATAACCAATCATCATAACTAACTTGATCGGCGCAATGACCCAAGCTGAGTCTTTGCCTCCAATAATAAGTTCCTCCATCTATGTCTCTCCTGCGCAGCATTCTGCAAGCTATCCGCACGGTGCTCACGCAAGTCCTTTTCGCTTAACCCAAGTCGCTGTGACAACGGGCAAGTAACTGGTCAGTTACCTGTACCTGTACCGGCCTAACCCTAATGTTTAGCTGCGGCAAACCTACTCACTGGCAGAAACACGACCCGGAGATCATTTGGCTGGGGTATTCTACGGATAGGATGGAGGTCCTTCCCCGGACGGGCAGCTCAATTCGAGCGAAGATTCGCTATGCCCTACCTCTCTTAACCTCACTCTTGTACTTACACAGCCATGATGACGGAGTTGATGATGCAAATGAGCACTAGGAACAACAGGAGACGACCTTGGAACAGCGGCTTGCTATTGTGCAGTGCTACTATTATGTGATGAGAGAAGGTATCTTTTCCTTTCGTCTCAGATACCGTATCTAACTTGCTATCAGGCTTTTTCTTCCAAAGGTCCTTGTACTGAAAAAAGAAGCACTTTTGTTAAGAACCGTTATTACTTAAATGAAGCAGACTTAGGGTATGGTTCCACTAAAACGGTGCAGAGCAGAGACGAGCTTTAGCGTGCACCTTAACCTACCTTTCTGTCAAAAATCTCCGATCAAATTTTCAAAAAAATATCCCAATAGAATCCCAAACATTTTTGACAATATTTCCAATCGATATTTATTTTTTATTTGGGAAAAAAACAATGTTGAATACAATTTTCTTTAAATATTGATTAGGTATGTGATATTAGTAAATTCAACATCAGCATCATTTACCACAGCTTACATTAACAAAGTAAACAATGAGACTGAGTGATAATATTAAATTATTAACTGCAATCATGCTTTTGCATTGTACATAATCATAAAGTTTTTAAATTTATTTAATGTGAAAGTACAAGCGGACTTCTCTACTAGAAATGAAAATGTAAACTAAACATAAAGGACACTTAAGTAGTTTGACTTTAAATCTCAAATAACATACGTTAAATTAATAGTTTTTAAATTTATAATTTATAAATTTCGGTAAGACGTTGCTTAGATTAGGTAAGTAGTAAGATGTTATGTTTAGGTAAGATGATGTGTAGTCCTATGTGCCTATGTTAGACTGGTTTCAAAGTTACGACAACACAATGAAATGCTAAGAAGAACAAGTATTTACTGAATAAATACGGATGGAAATAAACTTACTATAAATGTGTCTTCCGACTTCCCAGTATTAGTCTTATAAATTTTAATTAACACTTCTCTGGCTTCACTAAATTTATTCTGAGTGACAAGAAATTTGGGGCTCTCTGGTATGAAGAGGTACAAAATGGTAGCCAACAGAGACCATAAAGACATCAAATATAAGTAGAAGTTCCAGGTGTTCAGAACTGAAACAATGAAAAACTTTATTATTATTGTTTACTAGCCGTGCCAGCGGCGTCGCACGCGTGGATATCGGGTTTCAAAAAATTCCATGCAGTAGTTTTTGCGTGATGCGCTTTCAAAGAAGCAGATAAAATATTCTCCCGTTTTCCCAACACTTTTCTTCACTGCTCTGCTCCTATTGCCTATAGCGTAATGAAAAGTATTCTATAACCTGCCCAGGAGTATGAAAAATGATTGTACCAAGTTTCGTTAAAATCGGTCCAGTAGTTTTTGTTTTTTTATCGAACAGACAGACAGACAGACAGACGGACAGACAAACAGAGAAAAATTTTACTGATTGCATTTTGGCATCAGTATCGATTACTTATCACCCTCTGATAGTTATTTTCAAAATATATTTCATGTACAGAATTGACCCCTCTATAGATTTATTATAAGTATAGATAGATTAAATGTATTTAGTATGTACATCATATTACTTATTATTTGAAAATACCTACCGTATAATATGTAATATATGAATATTATAATTAACATAAAACGTGCAAATTATTTTCCATATTTCTGTAAAAATTACCTACATGAACAAGAGCCGATGTCACAAATTCAAAACAAGCGAAGTAAATTAATGAAATAAAGTCTAAAAGCATAATTTAATAATTTCCTCCGACAAGATACCGATTTCCGCGTCATAAACAGTGTCATAATTAGCATCTGGTATATCAATTATTTATTTACGAAGCGACCTCGTGCGCCATAAGTTATGTATAACGTGTGTTAGACACGTCAAAATTACTGCTACTAATTAATTCAAGTACTGTACTGACTTGTGTTTATGGCTCTAAGGTGCAGCCTCTACGAGTAAGAGATATAAATACAATCATCACCGTTTACAGTGTAAGGCAGTCCACTGCTGAACGTATGCCCGAAATGCTCCATTAGGCTCCGTTCTGATGTCAAGCGTTACGTTACATACATACGTTTTTGACAGGCCGTTGCCATGAACGTATAAAATTAAATAAGAAATAACGTTTATATAAATTTCTTAGTAAATTTTAAATTTGTCTTATTTTAAGGTTTATACAAATGTGGATTTAAATCAGCGAAATAATATTCGCTTGAAGTAAGAACATTATTAATATCGGATACAAACATTTAAATGTTCTACTCTCAAGTTGTTATCGCAATGGCAAGCATTAAAAAGGGACAAAAGCCTCTTCGTATGTATCCTGCTAGGACCTTGCTGTAAGTTAGTACTCAGTCGTGTTTATTTTATAAATCCATGGCCGTTGCATGTTCAATGGCGCGCTGTCAAAATGAACGTTGAACGCTTATCATCTGAACGTGGTCTCGATCAGACAACATTCATCCAGTTGATGCCGGCAGATGTGGCCAGCCCATTGCCACTTAGGCTTACTTATTCGATCTTATAACAGACAGCGGTACTAGGTATAAACTGTTAGACAGCTGCCAACTTCTCTTCTCAACGTTTAGATGCTTAACCCATAATCATCATGCTAGGCAGGGTGGTCGGCGATTGCAGGGCATAGCTCCTAATTCCGGTGACGCTGCTGCCCGTCATCGGACTATGGTATTTAGTGTAGTACCTTTAATTGTGATGGTTACACCGCCACCAGTCGGTTATCAAAAGCGCCCCGTAGTATAAATAGAACACTTCTTCTTTTCGTGTCAACAAAACTAATTCTAAACGAGATCACACCTGTCCCGACCAAAACCTATACACCACTGTCAGTTGCCTGGTAGAGATCCTCAATAGTGCAGGTGGCGGGCACAATGGACAGGTGATAAGGTGCGACATAGTTTGAGAGGGCGAGCCGCTAGTGCAAGACTTACCAGGCCTGAACCCCACCTGGTCAGGGATTAGCCCCAGAAAGGGGGAGAGTACCAACAGGGACACAGGTGTAGATTAAAAAACTTGTAGGGAGTCAAGAAATTGCGCGCGGTGGAGTGCAGAGTGCCTGGCCACACGCAATATCCGCGCGCATCTCCCGAGTTTCGGCCAGTATAACCTGAGGGTTGGTATGGCCATGGGAAGGTGGTGGGACGTGGTCAGGGATTAGCACGGATTCCAAGATTGGAACAAGTCGATTTAGTAACAATCTTTCGAAGAGTTTAAAAGTATGGCAAAGAAGTGAAATCGGCCTGTAGCTTTAATAGAACACTGTATTTAGTATAACTGACCCTATACCCTTACTTGTAGAGGCAGTACCTAAGGCTTCTGTATTAATAACGACTTGGTACACAAACATGTAAATGTTTGCGAAATCTATTCATGACTCATGCACAATAATACTATTCAGCTTTGTACGAAGATGTTTTGAATCGCTGTTGCATATTTTAAATTTTATAATAAGTTGATAACTTATTGCTTTTCACACTCAGTGCTATCCGTGGTTCTATCTTTCTAATATTGCCTAATCTGACGGTGATATACCCACATTGGAAAGGTCGTATAAGGCTCGACATCTGATCACTTTCTGGTAGTGTCATGTGAAATCGGATTCGAAAAATGCACGTGTCAATCAAATTTGACATTTTTTTTCGAGAATTTGAGAATTCTGATCGGATATTTTACGAAAGCTCTCAGGTTTCCAATAACTTTGACAATTCGCATCGAATTTTGATAAGCAAATCTGTCTCGTTTCCTATAAATCTTCTCTCGAAGGCATCAAAATCCCATAGGGAAGGACCCTGGATCTAGAGTTAAGGAAGTAATTTTTAAAACTTACCAATCTTTCCACCAAAAAAGGTGATGATCCAATCATGTGGTAGGATTCCCCACGACATAGCTGCTGCAGAGATTTGACCCAAAGACGCATACGATGATTGTAAGATGAGAATCCTGTCCCTTATGCCGTCATGGCAGAATTCAGAGGTCAAAGTGATTGTGGCAGTGAAGTAGCCGGCGAATCTGTAAAGTAATAGTTATAAATAAATAACCCAAGACATGCCACGCTGGGCTACACAGGGCCATCTAGCTCCAAACTAAGCCAAAGCTTAGCTGTACTATGGGTACTAGACAACTGATAAACTTACTTAGATACTTTTTTTAAATAAATACATAGTAAAAAAAACCCAGACCCATTTAAACAGACATGTTCATGAACACAAATGTTTGTACTGTGCGGGAATCTAAGGCATGACCCTTGGCTCAGAAGGCAGAGGTCACTACCAATCGAGCCATTCAGCCAGTCACCAATTAAGGAAAGGGTGGCAACTCCTACCGGCCTCGTTCAACGTCATGTGTAAAATGAATTAATTATGCTGTCCTACTATTACATACGACGGCTGGAAAATGCTGAATGCAAGAGCCACGGGACCGATCGAAGTGGCGAGCATTGGGAGAGGCCTATGTCCAGCAGTGGATTGATGTGGGCTAATGATGATGATGATGACTATTACATACTTACACAAGTCCATCCAAGAACTTAGCAGTTATTAACACTTCAAAAGTCTGACTGGATCCAGCTACAACTGTGAATAGGAAGCTCAAGGCCAACCCCCATACGATGAAGACTTTCCGTCCAAAAGCGTCCGTCAGAAAACCAGCTATTACTGACGAGAATAACATACCTGGAAATTAATAAGTAAATGCATCAGACATATCACTGCGTGGATGTAAGGGAGCGGCCTATCATCTTTCCACTCCAAGCCAACCTCACCTGCCCGTGGTGCATCCTGCCGAATAACAAACGAGGCGCTGGCAACCAACTGGTGGCGGTATAACCATCAAAATTGAAGGCGTAGCTAAATACCACAGACCGATGACGGGCAGCAGCGTCACCGGAGCGAGGAGCTACGCCCTGCGATCGCCCAGGGTGGCGATTATGGGTATATCTTCCTGATGTTTGCCCTAGGTGGCGAGCAACTAGAGAGGCTTATGTCCATCAGTGGACTGCGATAGGCTGATGATGATGATGATATCACTGCGTGCAAATAAAACCTACTGCGGTCACCAACCCGCCTGCCAAACGTGGTGACTACGGTAAATCCTTCCAAATTACTATTTATATTCAAGAGGCCTATGTCCAATGTGTACGTATGATGATGAATTCACTCCAATCACCTAGTTACAAACTTAAGTTATTTCTTATGGGTGTATCTCCCAGAACTTTTAAGAGAGGTAGGGCATAGCGAATCTTCGCTCGTATTGAGCTGCCCGTCCGGGGAAGGACCTCCACCCTATAGAATACCGCAGCCAAATGACCTCCGGGTCGTGTTTCTGCTGGTGAGTAGGGTCTCCGGAGCTTGTGGGGGGCTAGGGTTGGGCCGGCATGGTAGTGGCAACTGACAGGTAATTAACCAGTTATTTGCCAGTTGTCACAGCGACTCGGGCTTCTCTTTGGCTTTCCATCCGGCGTAGGGAAGCCATTATGTCGAGCTACTATAAAAAAAGAACACCCAGACCTGAGACAATTTAAAAAAAGCAATTTCTAAATTAACCCGACCGGGAATCGAACCTAAAACCATCACATCGTCCGCGCTTAACATACCATCCAAACCATTCAAATAATTATTTCTCTGAAAATAAGGTTGTCGCCATTAGGTACACTTTTAGAGAGCTATATCTTTAACAGACTTCAAAAAAGGAAAAGGTTCTCAATTGGATTGAATTATATTGAAAAGTATTCAACGGCAGACTTGTAAATTTATACAGAAGAATGTACATAAGAAGATAAATGGTTTGTTTATTTGTTCTGAAAAAGTCCGAAACTACTGAAGCGATTTTCATAATTCTACCATTGAAAGCTTTATTTTTTAGAAGCAAAAAATATAACGTTAAACGCACTTGTGATTTCAGTACCGATAGGTATCAGAGTTGAAAATAATAGGATTAAAACTTGTATTTTGTTTTTTTTGTCGATCTAAAAAATATCTACGCTACCAACCTCATAAAAATAATAACAATTACCTATGTGATGTTTACAAATATTACATTCGCCTGATTCCAAATTAAGTAGCATGTTAAGGCAATTGGAAGATAGGTCCCACATATCTAATTAATATAACAACCCTAATATCTAATTTTCGCGTTCAGTTATAACCACGAGTAGGTATATTATGCACTGCTACTTTTTGTTCTTTGTTTTTAATTTTTTTCAGCTCCAAAACCGATGTTAATAATAATATAGGAATGATAGATAATATATATATTATAGGTAATTTGGGGTGATATTTTCTCAAAATTACCCTTGTATTTTCATTTGTGGGGTATCTCGCATCGCGCTCGGGATTGATTATAACCAGCACTAAATTAACTGTTTTTGTTGTAGTTTAATAAAAAAACATTTAATAATCGAAATACAATATTTCCCCGCGGAAATACCAGTAATAAAAGTAATTATACTCTATGACAATAAAATATTCACTCCCGGACTCTATAAACACAATTATTTTATTTCCATCATGAACTTTTGGTCTCTACAGTGATGAAAATGAGCCGCTATAATGTTCTACATGGAAGACGTTTAAAGCTACTTACCAATATAAGGTATAGCATTCAACAATCCCTTCTGTACCAAGTTCATATGTAGGTCACATTCCGCACTCGGCAAGAGATAAGATCCCGTATTCGTCACAAGAACACCGGCGACGTACGCTACGAAGACTGTCAATAATAGCTGTATGTGGAACCGGCCGAAACCCGATGCCTTGAGAGCATTGTTCACTTCTTGCATAGGAGTTGGAGCCTTGGCGTCTATACGGTCTTTCTCTGTAAACAACAACGTTTAATATTGATTAACGAATTTTGCTGAAACGGTAGATGCGAGGTTGTTTATTTTTAGGATGTAAAGGACCGATCATCTTTTCGCTCCAAGCCCTCACCTGCCCGTGCGTCCTAGCGAATAACAAACGAAGCGATGACAATCGACTGGTCGCGGTATAACCGTCACGATAACAGGAAAATTAGATACTACAAGCCAATGACGGGCAGTAGCGTCACCGGAGCTAGGAGCTACATCCTGAGATCGCCAACCCGTCTGCCCAGAGTGTCGATTATGGGTAAAGCCTCCAGATGTTGTACTCAAGTAGCGAATAATTGGAGAGGCCTATGTCCAGCAGTGGACTGCGATAGCTTGGTGATGGTTACAGAAATGTATATGGAATTATTTGTAAAACATCAACCAGCTGGCAAGACTATATCATGACAAAAGTACCAGGACCGCATAACCACGTGGGAACTTAACTCAACGTCGACTAATCCCGATACGTGACCAAAATCACTTTACAGGTGTTCCGGAGAGTGTATGGTGGTTTCAATAGCGGTGGAAATTAGTGGGGCTTGCGTGTGCTTCCAGTCCGTCCGTGTAGTTTCCGGATTTAGAATATGACCATCCCATCTCATGCCTGTCGTAGAAGACTACTAAGGGAATATCAGTGTCAAAAGGGCATCAGTGTTTTCCTAGGTACAAATAAAACCTAATGTGGTCACCAACTTGCCTGTGACAAAAGGCCAAGCGTGGTGACATAAGGCCATGCCTATGAAAGCCTCTGACCAGCAGTGCACGTTCGCAGGTCAAAGACGATGATGACGTATATCTTAAAAAGTCCACTCTATGTAAGTAATTAAGTATTCTAAGTTTTAAAATAAAGGTTATTCAGTGCCGAGAATTCAAGATAAATTCTTTATGGCATAAGTACTATAATTACTATACTCGTACTTGTGGCAAAATAAAATGGATACAGCATACCATCTTACTTCAAATATAAAATATAAGGTATTTAGTCAACATTTAACAGGAAGGCGATAAAAGTATTTAGTTAAGCCTTTAACAGATATTTGTATACCTACGATACCTAAAAAGGCAATTATCAAACTTGTCACATATAAACAGGTACATACGGAAAAGTCGATTTAAATGAGAAAAAAACGGATAACAACCTTTTTGTAATAAAGCAATCTAGAAAAAGAAAAAATTCTGACGCACATCACATTTGAATTGTCATTCAAAGATATCTTTGCGACAGCTTGTCAATATTAAAAGGTCAGTGAGCAAAATAAATATTTGATCACAAAGGAAATGGCGAAATTTTGCACGTTGTATATTAAATAAGTACTTTATCAACTGAGTATAAAAAGATCTGGATTTTTAGTAATAAGATGACGTCCCAACTTAAGCAAATAGTAAACAGCTTGATAGAAGATTTAATCAAACCAGACTGTTTGAAAAGAGACCTATTCTTTGCTTTGTTACTCATCGTAATGAATGAGAATGATTTTGTGCTTCTAAAAAGCATTGACGGAGGTTCCATTGGTATCGTGGATTTCATTAAGATGAAGAGAGCAAAAAACATTCAAGAAGCAGTGCTAGTTTTAAACAGATTCGAGCTGCCTTTGAGACTGATTGCCTGCCCTTTGAATGACACGGTATTAATAATAGCCACAATACCAGAATTGTATAAAGAGACCTATTCATTATGCGTGAAACTCAGCCATTTTGTTAGCACCTCGCCATTAGGTATTCCGTCGCACTTCACGAATCTCAACGAACTCTTCACAGATTTCAAAGATAAAATTGTAAATCCAGTTAAAGGCACCATATTGAACTATCATAAATTCCCTAGCGCGAATCTTTTCGGTCTCCCAGACGACATTATTCATCAAATACTTTTGAGTTTGTCTATAGAAGACATATTGAATCTCTCTGAATCTTGTAAGAGGCTTCATAGAATTGTAAAGGAGGATTCTCTATGGTTTCGACTTTATAACAGGGATTTCCCTGATAAACATAAAAGTGAGGGAGAATGCTGGCTGCGTGAATACGTTGAAGTGTATTTGTTGAAACAAGCACAGAAAATCAAGCTTGGGGGTGAGGTGGAATCGAGTTTTCAAGAGTTTGCCGACTTGACAAATTACGCGAGACATGTTCCGGATTCGCGATGGGAAGTAATTCTCTGAGATCTTGGTTTTATTCGTCATCATTGAAAATTTTACGAAGTACTCTGCTATCTACGTCACGGTACGCTCCAATTTAAATTTGTATCGTCGGAATTTCTGCTGTGCTGTTACGTAATAATTGTTTCGATTTTGTATCAAGTGTTACATACAAAATGTTGTTTTCTGTTACATGAAAAGCTTTTGATTTACTCATAATGTGGTTTTAAATAGAAAATAGTAAAATAAATGATACTGAAAACATACATCAACCAGTTGGTCTCAAAGTAAGGATTTAAGATACATTATCTACAGAGAAGAGTTTACAAATACGCAACGAATGTTAAAATAGTTTAACAGAGTATGACACGGCGTAATAAAAAGTGCATGTTCAAGAAAACACTTATCTAGGTAATTTTAAGAGTGGGCGGAGCTACGCTCTGCGATCACCAACCCGCCTGCCCAGCGCGGTAATTATGGGTAAAGCCTTTAGGTGTGCCTTTAGGTGGCCCAAAGTGGTGAAGAGCTGGAGAGGCCTATGTCTAGCAGTGGACTGCGATAGGTTGATGATGATGATGAAGTAACTAGCCACAGTGCATAGCTTTACCCGCGTGTCGGCGGTGACATGTGAAATGATAATATCCTTATAAATTAGCCTATCTATAATGTGTAAGCTATTTCGTATTGCTGAAATGAGTCATAAAAATCCGTTCAGTAGTGTTTGCTAGGAGTAAAAACATCCATACAAACTTTCGCATTTATAATATCAGTAGGATTTAGTGAGGCTTTTACTAACTTATTTATTAGCGTAATATTTTTTCTGCCATACTGTCTTAGTGCTTAAGCTCAGATTGATTTACTTTTATTTATCAAGTTGCAAATCTTACGTGGTTATGTGGGTCTACAGTCGTATATTCAGACGTCTAGACATAATATATTGGAACGTAAAGAAAATCAAAGTAGAAAGTTTCAGACTTACACAATACGTTTTGGGTAATAAGATCTACATTTCTTGAGAGTTATAGTTTTCATCATTATGTTTCTCTGAGGACCTCAACAATATTCCCAAGTAAAGTAATCTTTATTTGTTTGCTTATGGTTTGCGTATATTTCACTTGCAACATAATTCTGCTTTTGCTGAGCATTGTCTAAGCTGAGCCGCACAGCGCCATCTAGCCGTCAAACTAAGCCGAATCTTGTGTGATGGGTACTAGAGAACACTGATAAAGTTAGTGGGATACTTTGTTTTTATTATACATACGAGTACCAAACGCCTAGACCAATATAAACAAGTAGGTTATGTACGATATGTATATGTCTCTTATATGTGTTTCCTTTTGTACACTCACCGCACAACAAATCTGCTCTCTGCATGACCCAAGAGTTGACTGGTAGAGATTGCTCCAAGCATTAAGTTCGCCTTTTGTACCATTTTGTGCAATAAAGTTTAAATAAATAATAAAATAAATAGGTATGTTCAAACACACAAATGTTTATACTGTGTGTTTATGATGCAATAAATGATTTTTGAGTGAAAAGAAAACTTTTTTAGTCCGAATTCCAACTGAAGAATTAAATTTATCAAAACGTATTTAGCGCGTAAGATATGAATTGTTTAAAAAATCAAAACGATTACCCATCCCGTATACATCACAGGAACCGTTGCTTTTGGTTTAAAGTGCCAAACCTGACCGTAGTGCATCCTGCCGAATAACAAACGCGCTGGCAACCGACTGGTGGCGGTATTAACCCTCAGTATGACAACTGAAGGCGTAACTTAATACCACAGACTGATGACGGGCAGCAGCGTCAACGGAGCGAGAAGCTACGCCCTACGGTCGCCAACCCGCCTACCCAGCGTGGCGATTATGGGTAGGTATATCCACCAGATGTTTGTCCTAAGTGGCGAACAACTGGAGAGGTCTATGTCCAGCAGTGGACCGCTGATAGACTGATGATGAAAGTACCAAATAGAATAAGCACTAAGAAAACACACCCGACGCAGCCAGCGCTGCCAAATCCACCTCACTCATTTTGATTATCTTTAATACTGTTACACCTTCACAGCTGTTCACCTCATCGTATCGAAGCAAACAGTATACTATTTGATGTACGATAGCTCGACTACATTTATTGTCTTATCGTGAAGAAAATTTGTACAATATATGTATATGTATAGTATAGATATATAGCGTAGAAGTCACACGCAGCTGTGGAATGCAAATATTATGTTGAGTATCGCTATAGCCGCAACTCAGTAGCGTGAAATTAAGATAATAATGACTGAATTCGGCAGTGAGATATGGTGAAGGCTATACTCGGTACTAAGGGAACGAATCAGAAAATACAGATAGGTAGAAGCACCAATTTTCACACAACATTTTAAAAATAGGGGGCATAGCGAATCTCCGCTCGAATTGAGCAATTGAGCATGTGCGTGTGGTGTGAGTGTTCTTTTTTAAAATTTCATCCAATCGTTACGAAATTGAATAATGTTTTAGGAAATAATTGAGAAAAGTAAATGGTGAAGCCAAAAATTTGAGGAACGTATGGGGAGAAAGATATACTTAATCAATTAACTGGAACACGTCCGGTAAAGGATCTCCACCCTATAGAACACCGCAGCTAAATGACCTCTGGGTCGTGTTGCTGCCAGTGAGTAGGGTTTCCGGAGCTCGTGGGGGGTTAGGGTTGGGCCGGCATAGCGGTGAAAACTGAGAGGCAACTGACCAGCTACTTGCCCGTTGTCACCTGGGCTTCTCTTTCGCTTTCCATCAGGCGTAGGGAAGCCATTATGTCGAGTGGCCATAACTCTGACTTTAGTGCTTCTACAGAGATTGTCTGAAGATTCGGAAGCTAAATTATGACACAGTGCGGGGGCAAAGTTGTAGAATTTTATTTTATCAGGCGACGGGAAGTTCGGCAGGGATGTAAGAAAGCGACCTATCATCTTTTCGCTCCAAGCCAACCTCACCTGCCCGTGGTGCAACCTGCCGAATAACAAACGAGGCGCTGGCAACCGACGGGTGCCGATATATCTATCACAATTGAAGGCGTAGCTAAATACTCACTGGCCGATGGCAGGCAGCACCGTTACCGGAGCGAAAAGGTACGCCCTGCGATCGCCAACCCGCCTGCCTAGCGTGGCTATTATGGGTATATCTTCCAGATGTTTGCCCTAAGTGGCGAACAACTGGAGAAGCCTATGTCTAGCAGTGGACTGCAAAAGGCTGATGATGACGGGAAGTAAATTGTCATGCTACTATAAAAAATAAACATATTTTTTCGCTGTTTTACATAACGCGCAATGTTATAAGCGTGTACATACAAGTCACAACTTGCATTCCTAAAATCATCTTCATCTGGTGTGCTATTTTCTTAGCCATTTCAGTTAGACCCTATAATTATCAAATATTCAATTATTCAACATCTAATTATGTGGTAATTTGTTTCACTAGAGGGTTTAACTTACGCTGGTTTTACTTATGCAAACTTTGGGAGATAAAATTTATCAATTAGAACATTTCCGTGATGTAACGTGTGAACGTATACATTATATGTGTCATAATTTCGTCATCATAAAGTATAAAATATAGTATATCAGAAGCGTCGACAATAAAATTGGGTAATAACCTTGGACTTTTTTCAGTAGAGACGTAGCGTATTTTAAATAGAGACGGGCAGACAAAGAGAATCCTTAATTAAATTAATTGTAATAATTGGGTTTTTACTAAACGTTTAACGATTGATTTTTCTTAAACATGTGCTACGATTATACTGTTATATATTTGTAAAGTATTTTTAAAGGATAAAAGAAAAGATATGAGCTACTTCTCCTTGCCTGTATGCTTGCTATACCCATGCTATTCAAGCAAAAAGCTGTAGGTTTTTTTTATATACCTAAGACATGCTACGCTGGGCCACACATCGCCATCTAGCCCTAAACTAAGCCGTAGCTTGTACTATGGTAGACAACTGATGAACGTACTTTGATACTTTTTTTGTAAATAAATACATAAGTAAACACCCAGATCAATACAGACATGTCATGTTCATGATCACCAATTTTTGTACTATGCGGGAATCGTACCACGACCCTTGGCTCAGAAGCCAGAGGTCACTACCAAATGAGCCATCGAGCCAGTCAAGCCAGGTTGGATTAGTTCAAATCAGATTGCTGAAAAAATCCGTTCGATACGAAAAAAGAAGTTATTGAACTTATAGGAAAATAATGCTTATCTACCATCAGGCGGGCCGGCAACCATTTTGTCAACCCTGGTAGTATAAAAAATATAAAAATACAGTCCTAATATTGGGCCACACATAAACTAATTTTTCCAAAATTTTTAGTTACCTAGCTCGTTATTTATTTATTTTCAAAAATCATACTAACATTACAGGTTTCCCCAATGCGATAGTGTAGATTAATTATTCTATATTTTATTAATTTATATATAGTAAGTAATATCTATTTACCTAACATTTATTATTACAAAGCACAAATAATGTAGCCTTTGTAAATTCAGTCAAAGAACAGTTAAACACGTCTACTGCTTTATCGACTTCATTGAGTGTGCGTAGTGTCCGCGTTACGGGTGCCTGCTTCAATATATAATATTGTATGAGTGCTATGTATCTTACTTATAGCAATATCTAATGATAACGATTGAACAGGGAATCTGGATATAGAAGTACAACCACCATAATACGCTATACAAAACGAATCCATCGTTTTCAGCTCCTCACATAAAACAAAACAAGTAATATCCATAAATGACGCGGTCTGAAAGTGACGTAATTCGCAAAGGGAACCCACTACCGACTGCCGAGCCATATTTTAGTAATCAATTCCGTATTCATGGTAGACGCTTAGTCGCAAAATTTGCAGGTTCATTCATGGCTTTTTCATAATACGCTTGTTTATTTATGTGTTTTGACTCGAGATTGCGAGCGAGCCAATGTGTTTTGCATTATGATGTTTCCTTTTGATTCTCTGAAGTTATTCATTCAAGTTTTATTTTAGGCGGAGACCATTTAATCTTATCTTAACTTAATATTATAAAGCTGAAGAGTTTGTTTGTTTGAACGCGCTAATCACAGGAACTACTGGTCCGAATTGAAAAATTCTTTTTGTGTTGAATAGACCATTTATCGAGGAAGGCTTTAGGCTATATAACATCACGCTGCAACTATTAAGTGCGAAGAAATAATGGAAAATGTAAAAAAAAGGGGGAAAAATAACTATTCCACGCGGACGAAGTCGCGAGCACAGCTAGTAAACAAATAAATAACCCAAGACATGCCACGCTGGGTCACACATCGCCATCTAGCCCCAAACTAAGGTGAAGCTTGTACTATGGGTGCTAGACAACTGAGACTTACTTAAATACTATTATATACAAAGAAAACATACATATTATACAAACAAAACACCCAGACCTATTACAAACAGACATGTTCATGAACACAAATGTTTGTACTGTGCGAGAAACGAATCCGCGACCCTTGGCTCAGCGGGCTGAGGTCTCTAGCAAATGAACCATCGAGCCAGTCATTTAATGCTAGTAACAATTTTCCTTAAAATGGAGTTATTAATTTGGAAAATTGGTTCAGTGACCAGATGTAATGGTCGTGGGTTGAACCCCCGCTCAGTACAAATTGTGCACGAACATGGTATAACACTACATTGTATTAGTATGGGTTTGCTACACTAACTAAAAGAAGAAGTATCTAAGTAAGGGAGCGGCCTATCATCATTTCGCACCAAGCCAACCTCACCTGCTCGTGGTGCATCCTGCCGAATAACAAACGAGGCGCTGGCAACCGACTGGTGGCGGTATAACCATCACAATTGAAGGCGTAGCTAAATACCACAGACCGATGACGGGCAGCAGCGTCACCGGAGCGAGAATCTACGCCCTGCGATCGCCAACCATGCACACAAATGTTTGTAATGTGTGGGGATCGAATCCACGACCCTTAGCTCAAAAGGCAGAGGTCACTACCAATTGAGCCACCGAGCCAGTCAAAAAGCGATTAAGAAACTCTTCCCGCCAATACTAGCCCCACAACAGCTTACCTCGGCGAAATTACTGCAAACATTACTTCGGAATTAATCATTTGTTAATAGCGTCAGCGCAGAGCTCTAGGCACACCTGAGCCGGGCTACCGAATAATTCACAGTATACTAAACCGAGAGTCTAGTTGTACTTTGTAAATTATTCCGTGGATTTTGCACAATAAAACTTGGCGAATTTAAAGTTTACAGCGAAGATGTTTTGGATATTTTGAAGCTTAGCGGTTGTTGAAACTACGTTTATTATAAACTGTTGAAGTTTGAGTTTAATTAATAAATGGCGCCTAGGGATGTACTGGGATGTAAGGGAGCGACCTATCACCTTTTCACTCCAAGCAATCCTCACCTGCCCGTAGTGCATCCTGCCGAACAACAAACGAGGCTCTGGCAAACCGACTGGTGGCGGTAAAACCATCACGATAGAAGGCGTAGCTAAATACCACAGGCCGATGACGGGCAGCAGCGTGACTGGAGCAAGAAGCTACGCCCTGCGATCGCCAACCCGCCTGCCCAGCGTGGCGATTATGGGTATATCCTCCAAAAGTTTGCCCTAGGTGGCGAACAACAGGAGAGGCCTATGTCCAGCAGTGGACTGTAATAGGCTGATGATGTACTGACTGTGTTTCTTAGATATTACGTAATGCCCTACCGGCCGGGCATGGGTCCCCGTCATCGTCGAATAGGAATAGGCGAACCCTTCTTGCCGCCTCATACTGGAGGAGGGAGACATTTGCCTGAACTGAGCTGAATAACAGACGAGGCGCTGGCAATCGACTAATGGCGGTATAACCATCACAATTAAAGGTAGTAGCTAAATTCCATAGATCGATGACGGGCAGCAGCGTCACCGAGCGAGAAGGTACGCCCTGCGATTACCAACCCGCCTGCCTGGCGTGGCGATTATGGGTTTATCCTCCAGATGTTTGCCCTAAGTGGCGAACAACCGGAGAGGCCTATGTCCAGCAGTGGACTGCAATAGGCTAATGATGATGCTGTTGATGAGCTGATGGTGTCATGGCAGCATGGGTCTCATATCTATTAATATAACATAATTCAAGTCTCGTACCTATAAAGGATCTCATATACCAAAAAAGGGAAGCATACATCTACGGCTAGATTATGAATCCAACCTTAAAACGCTGCGCCAAAAAAGAAACTCCCAAATTTAATAACGCCATAGAATATTCTGTATAGAATGTTCATAAGAGTACTTATAATTTTATATTAGGTCAAGAAATATTTCCTCATAAACATGCCACCTCGAAGAATATTTAATTTCTTGAAGTCGAAGTTTGCATCCACGAAATTACAGTATATTTTTAAACTGTTATTTACGTTATTTTTTGACTAAATAATGACAAGGATTACCTACTTAGGAGTAAAGGACCTATTAATTGAAAAAATAATTTAAAATAAGTAGATACTTGACCTACACGTATATATTGGAAAAACTGTCATGCTAACATAAGTTCCTAGCACTAAAAGTAATGATAAATCCATATAACTTTTCACCACCCTCTTTTCAACTTATAAAAGTTAGACAATTATGTAGTCGTATGAAATTTTTATATAATTTTAAGGAGAACATTGCCGTCATACATTATTTCTGTGTAGCTTTAACCACTAACGTTGCACACGTGACTGAAGCTTAAAAAATGGAGTAACTTCTCCCGTTTTCCCAATATTTCCCTTCACTGCTCTGCTCCTATTGATTGTAGCGTGATGAAAAGTATACTATAACCTGCTCAAGAGTACGAAGAATAATTGTACTAAGTTTTGTTAAAATTCTTCGAGTAGTTTTTGTTTCTATAACGAACATACAGACGGACAAAAATTTTACTGATTGCATTTTTGGCAAAATAATAATTATCAGGGGATGACTAGTGATTGATACTGATCATCAGTAACTGATTACTGATGATCAGTATCAATCACTAGTCATCCCCTGATAATTATTATTTTTAAAATATGATTAATGTACAGAATTGACCTCTCTATATATTTATTATAAGCCCACGTTCTCACCATTGTCAATGGCTAAACTTTAAGCCGTACAAATCCAAGAAATCCCAAAAATAACACCAACTTCAAAATCCACTTGAGAATTTGTACAGTCAGCAACATTAGATTCAAGCAAATTTAAATAAACGTAAATCTGTTAAACTCCCGCTTCCCATGAGTTGATAACTTGCCCCCAAGTTGCTTGGAGGCTGCCAACACAGTACTGATGCAGAAACTTCTCGAGTGTTATTCAAATACTTGTGTTGCATATAAAAAAGTTTCCGGTTTCATACGTATTGGTTGAACATGTACTTTATTTTCCTTCTATTGAGTCAGTTTGAGGTCGTTGAAGAGTTTTGAGTGTTGTTGAGTTTGAGTGCAGTTGTGATTTGGGCTTAGACCCATATTTGCTGGCTTAAAATAGTGGCTTCCTCTTGCCTGATGAGAGCTTAATGGGCCCAAAGTCTAGTCGCACAGTTTGTGTATGGGAAATAAAAGGGACCTATCATCGTTTCGCTCCAAGCCAACCTCTCCTGTCCGTGGTACATCCTGCTGAATAACACACGAGGCGCTGGCAACCAACAGGTGGCGGTATAACCTTCACAATTAAAGGCATAGCTGTATAACTGTATAACGTATAGCTGTATAACGCCTGCACGGCGGGAATCAACTTCGCTTGCATCTTAGCATAGCCTTATTGACTGGCTCCATGGCTCATTTGGTACTGACCTCTGCCATCTGAGCCAAGGCTCCTGGGTTCGATTCCCGTACAGTACAAACATTTGTGTTCGTGAACATGTCTATTTGTATTGGTCTAGTTTACTATGTACGACATGTATTTTTTTACAAAATCAAATATCTAAGTAAGTTTATCAGTTGTCTAGTAGCCATAGTGCAAGCTTCGGTTTAGTTTGGGGCTAGATGACGATGTATGGCCCAGCGTGGCATGTCGTGGATCATTTATTTATGCTTTAATGAAGTCGTAATCTCTGAGCAGCATATCGATAAGAAACTCCGCGACTCAGGCGCTCACTGAATGAGTTCGGTAGCAAAACGCCGTAAACTAAAACTCAAATCAGCTTATTGCAGTCCTTTGCTGAACACTGCTGCCGCCTTGCAAGGGCACTAACTAATCGAAGCCAGCTATTTTTTTTATTAAATGAAACTCGTCAAAGAAACATCTTTGAACGAAGACTTCATCATCGTACTATGTTGTTATCTACCTACCGGACCATGAAAAATAAGAGACAATTTAAACTATTCAGTCAGCAATCAAATACCAGTATAAAAATTAAATTAGCTTTGCAGCAGTCATTTTTTGCCATTTTAATGAATATAACGATCAACGCACAGGCCAAAAACATTTTTCAATTTTCATTTACGTGTATTTTTACTCAGCTCTGGCTGCAAATGACAGGTCAATACGAATAAAAGCTAAAAGCTTCTGCTTTATAATTATTCGTTTGTCAATATTTGGGAGAAAAACAGTTCATAGGTATACTCGTATTATAAATAGTAGACAAAGATTCTTCATTACACACCAAAACCTTTACTAGTACTAGGCAAAACGGTCCATCAATAATAGACCAGTATTACGATCCGATAGACCACTTTTTGTGCCTGTCGACCTAACATTTGGACCTCAGGACCGCTTACCATTAGGTGGAGTGAGGTAATCCTGAACACTCTTTTAAAAAAATCTATAGGACTGTCCTCTTTTTTCCAAAATTTTGAGTTAAGATATTATTTTCCTCGGTCCTTTAACGGTCCTGCCCTTACTTCTTCATATAAACTATTTTTTTATATATTTTTAATTAGATCGTTCTTGTATTAAGAGTTCGATGTTTACATGTTATACGAGTATGTAAATGTCACACACAGTTTTATTTCCAAACTAATCAGTTTAAATAAGTTAGGTAATTGATTAATAGATACCTATCTATTATTTAATTTTTTTAAATCTCAAAATTTATAAAATTCTACAGACCCACTGTCGCCAATATCGACCAATTTATATCCTGATTGTTAGCATTATGCATTATTTATTTATTTAAACTTTATTGCACAAAATGGTACCAAAGGCGAACTTAATGCTAGGAGCATTCTCTACCAGTTAACCTTAAGGTCATGCAGAGAGGAGATTTATGTGCGGTGAGTGTTCAAAGAGAAACACAATGGAAGATGATAATACCTAATATATAAAAATAAACTAATATAATAAATAAATACATTATACATAAAAAAAAAAAAAATAAAAATATACTACATAAATATTATAATGTACCATAAATATTAAATCAATAAATATATACATATATACACAAGTATATTAACATAAATATAAATTATCTATCTGATAACTATCAGAGACGTTGTCAAATGACAAAACCATCTTCTTTAGCGAAGTCGATATCTTAAAATTAACTTGTTAACAGCGTAGACAGCTTCCGGCGTTGTTTTGAAGAAATAATTCAATTTAAACTTTTTGATTAAAGCAATCATACGCTCGCTTTCTGACACAAGCAAGTTAAAGATGTCATTCTCTGTTGAGATTGGATTGTTAATGGTTTCATTTTTTTTTATAGTAGCTGGACATACTATAGTTCATTCGCGTTAAGAAAATAGTGACTGACAGGTCACTGACAGGCCACTAGCCAATTAAAACGCTAGAAATTAAAATAAATAAATAACCCAAGACATGCCACGCTGGGCCACACATCGCCATCTAGCCCCAAACTAAGCCGAAGCTTGTACTATGGGTACTAGAAAACTGATAAACTTACTAAGATACTTTTTTGTGAATAAATACATTATTATACATATTAAACACCCAGACCAATACAAACAGAGATGTTTATGAACACAAATGTTTGTACCGTGCGGGAATCGAACCCACGACCCTCGGCTCAGAAGGCAGAGGTCACTACCAAATGAGCCATCGAGCCAGTCAAGAACCAAGAGATGCTGGGTTCGAATCACGGGTTTGGCTAAAAATTATAGACAAGAAATGGTACGCTAGGTCACACAGTGCTATCTAGTCTCAAACTAAGCTAAAGTCTACTATTTATGTAAACAAATACATACTGAAGAGAGTTCTACATGACAATCTCATCACCATCATGATCAGCCTATTGCAGTCCACTGCTGGACATAGGCCTCTCCAGGTGTTCGCCTCTTAGGGCAAACATCTGGAGGATATACCTATAATCGCCACGCTGGGCAGGCGGATAGGCGATCGCAGGGCGTAGCTTCTCGCTCCGATGACGCTACTGCCCGTCTTCGGTCTGTGGTATTTAGCTACGCCTTCAATTATTGTGATGGTTATACCGCCACCACTTGGTTTCCAGCGCCTCGTTTGTTATTCGGCAGGATGCACTATGAGCAGGTGAGGTTGGCTTTGAGCAAAAATATTGATAATGCCGTTCCCATACATCCCATCATTACACGACAATCTAACGGTTCTAAATTGCTAGTTGTCAGAAATTTTGGTTTAGAAATTGGCCTCAGTGGGCAAAATTACTTGCTATCTTATAGATATCCATTTCCGAAAATAGATCACTTTCCATCAAATAAACATTCAAAGGCCAAAAAAAGTAAAATAATTGATTGAAATTTTCCTTATAAGCTCCATTAAAAAGGACGAACAAAGAAATACTGAATAACAGAAGCAATCCTTTGAAATCAAGCTCGACAGTTGAACATGTGACATTAACTTTGTCCACAGATTGATATCAGGGCTAACCCATCCTCCCTGGGAATTGAGATATCAAGGGGAGATAAGGGGTGAAATGAGACGGGGGCAAAACCGATGTGTTTCAAAACGAGGTTTTTTAACCCAAAAGGTAAATCTAATTACACATTATTTTCTGTGGCATGTTTCAGATAAGTTAGAATGTAATTAAAGAACGGTACCACATTCCAGTATGAATGGTTATGGGAATTATTTTTTATTGTTATCTCTGTTATTCACGAGATCGGATGAAGGGTCTTTGATATATTCTTTTTAGGAATATTTTTGTACGTGAATAGATAGGCTTTGATGCCGACTTTTTTGGTCTAGACAGATTTACTTTGCGATTTATATTAGCTCTTTCTTCAGATGGTAGATAATAGTGTAGGCTTTTGTATAAAATCTATATTGCCTACACATAATCAGACAATGTCACAAACATTGAACCGATGGTTTGATTTCCTTCTAAGCCAAACGAAAATACACTAGTCGCGACCTCTGCCTTCTGAGCCAAGGGCCGTGGGTTCGATTACCGCACAGTACCAACATGAACATGTCTGTATTGGTCTGGGTGTTTTCTATGTATAATATGTATTTATTTACAAAAAGAATGTATCGACTAGTACTTATAGTACAAGCTTCGGCTTAGTTTGGGTCTAGGTGGCGATGTGTGGCCCTGCGTGGCATGTCTTGGGTTTGGTTGTTTGATGCACGGGACTACAATGCTGACAATTTGTCAGCATCTTATAGCAAACGTCATCTCAGCAGTGACGGTAGTAAGTGAAACGGCTGATTCGCCAACCACATCGATCAGTCGACAATACATCATCATCATCCGCAAAGGTTCACTGCTGAACAGTCTCCCCTAATGACATCATCATTTGAGCAGATTTGCCTTCGTCACCACTGTTGGCAGGAATGATGGTAACCGCTGTAAGTTTTATTTGTAGTCGCCAATGCGAAAATCTATATACTTATAAATCTGTAGAGAGGTCAATTCTGTACATGAAATATTTTTTCAAAATAACTATCAGGGGGCGATTAGTGATCGATACTTATGCCAAAAATGAAATCAGTAAAATTTTTGTCTGTCTGTCTGTATGTTCGTTATAGAAACAAAAACTATTGAACGGATTTTAACGAAACTTGGCACAGTTATTCTTCATATTCCTGGGCAGGTTATAGTATACTTTTCATCACGCTACTATTAATAGGAGCAGAGCAGTGAAGGGAAGTGTTGGGAAAACGGGTGAAATTTTTACCTGTATGTTTCAATGCGCATCACGCGAAAACTACTGCATGGAATTGAATGCAGTTTTCACCAATGTATTGCTAGAGGTCTAACTTGAAATTTAGGTAGAACTATTTTATGGAAATCCGTTGCTTTTGAAACCCGATATCCACGCGTGTGACGCCGCCGGCACAGCTAGTACGTAACAAGGTTTACACAAGTACCTGAATAACTTCTAATTTAGACAACAGAACAACGAATGTTGGTAATAGTGCAGTCAATGAAGCGAAAAATACGGGCTAACCTCCGAATTTTTTTACTGTGATCCGATTTGCATGAAATTTTGGAATTAGGCTCATCTTACCATTAATTTAAAAAGTGAAAATGATTTGAACTCCGCCACCACCATGGGGGTGGTTGCCACCCCTTCTCGGGGGTCAATGGTTGTTTTTTCAAAATAACCTCGGATATCGATTGAAGATCTAATTTTAAGCAAAAAAGTTTCTATAAAGTTTCTCGAAAAATCTAATACTTTTCAAGTTATTGGCAATTGAAAATTCGCAAATTTTTCACGATTTTCATCAGTTTTTTTCAAATATCTCCAAAAATATACGTTTTATCGAAAATTTTATAAGGAACGAAACTGTAGCAGGTAAAAAAATGAACAATTTGGTTTTTTACAAAGTATTCTAAGTGCAATATTAAGCTAGATATTAAAGATCAAAGCCGTTTTTTATTTTATCTGAAATTTCATCGATGTAGTCAATGCCATCTAGCAGCGAGCAAATGCATTTTATGCTTTCTAATCGAAAAGGGTTTTGTAGTGCTTGAAATAAGCTTTAAAATGAGCTTTATCAAAAGTCTTTTGCACGTAAAATAAGTGAGCTATATTGCAAATAAGCGGAGCATCGAATGTTTTTTCTTTTCAATCAATGGGTTTAAATAAGTGCCATTTCCACCAAAACTAAAATTAATCATATTCCGCCTAGAATTAACTTTATTATGAAGAGTTTTATAGATTGTATTAGTTTGGCTGCTCTAGGACACATAGTTTTCAAAAAAGTCACGATTAAGGGAGGCTGTGACTGCGCTGCCACGCGCTCTTTAAACAGTCATATCTCCGTCAATTTTTATTTCATAGAAAAAACAAAAAAACCAAATTGTTGGTCAGAAAAATACCTAAATTTTTTATCCCTACACTTTTATACGTATCTGTCGTCATTTTTGAGATATTATGAAAAAGGGGTGGGATTTTTAAAAATTTGAAATTCTCGATTTTTTTTCAATCGTGACTTTTTTGAAAACTATGTGTCCTAAAGCAACCAAACTAATACAATCTATAAAACTCTTCATAATAAAGTTAATTCTAGGCGGAATATGATTAATTTTAGTTTTGGTGGAAATGGCACTTATTTAAACCCATTGATTGAAAAGAAAAAACATTCGATGCTCCGCTTATTTGCAATATAGCTCACTTATTTTACGTGCAAAAGACTTTTGATAAAGCTCATTTTAAAGCTTATTTCAAGCACTACAAAACCCTTTTCGATTAGAAAGCATAAAATGCATTTGCTCGCTGCTAGATGGCATTGACTACATCGATGAAATTTCAGATAAAATAAAAAACGGCTTTGATCTTTAATATCTAGCTTAATGTTGCACTTAGAATACTTTGTAAAAAACCAAATTGTTCATTTTTTTACCTGCTACAGTTTCGTTCCTTATAAAATTTTCGATAAAACGTATATTTTTGGAGATATTTGAAAAAAACTGATGAAAATCGTGAAAAATTTGCGAATTTTCAATTGCCAATAACTTGAAAAGTATTAGATTTTTCGAGAAACTTTATAGAAACTTTTTTGCTTAAAATTAGATTTTCAATCGATATCCGAGGTTATTTTGAAAAAACAACCATTGACCCCCGAGAAGGGGTGGCAACCACCCCCATGGTGGTGGCGGAGTTCAAATCATTTTCACTTTTGAAGTTAATGGTAAGATGAACCTAATCCCAAAATTGTATGCAATTCGGTTCACAGTAAAAAAATTCGGACCTATAATGCTTCATTGACTGCACTATAATAAATACCTCTCTTTTATCACGTGTTTTACAAATAAACCTAAAAACGGTAAGTTGATTTATTTTTCGCAAATATTATAATGTGATAGTGTTATATAAAATTATGTAGATATATTATCATCAGCCACATATTTGCACATTTTATTGCCTCGTGACATGCGAATTTTGTGATTCAGTAAGATACTTTTATTGTGCAGGTGATGTAACGTTTACAGAAAAATCTTATTACATTAACTTTATATTGTTGAAAAAAACTATATACATTTTCACTTGAAATTGGCAGAAAAGGACCTCACAGAAAGGTCTGTAACCATTATATAAAAGAGAGTTGAATAAGAATTATGTTCGATATATTTGTTTGTATTTTGTATAATTATGTCTGTTGTATTGGTCTGGGTGTTTAATATGTATCTATTTACAAAAACAAAGTATCTAAGTAAGTTTATCCGTTGTCTAGTAGGTACCCTAATACAAGCTTCAGCTTAATTTGGAGCTAGATGGCGATGGGCGATGTATGGCCCGTGGCATCTTGATTTATATTTATTTTGGTATTACCTACTTATACATTGTTCAATGTATTCTCATAACAATTATCTATTTCAGTTTATGCGTAGATATAGGTAGGTACACTTACCTACAATGGGGTCCGTGCAATAGGCATTTCCGCCTGCGGCTTCTTATGTAAGAAATCGTTCTGCCTCAGAAAGTTTCCCACATATCCTTCGGGACTTGGTCATATTTCTGGGATGAGAAAGTAGCTTATGTCAATAGTATAAATATCCAAAACTATGTGTTTAAGATAAATCACGGGAAAACTGTCACTACCTACTGCTAAGGAGAGAGCAATAAATATATTTTTATTCTTTTACCTATCTACCTAGTTCTTGTCATATAGTACATTTTTTTTTGTCGGGAATGCCTTTACGCACGCACTAGAGCCCTAGAGAGGGTTATGTATATAATATATTAGACAACATCACATACATTGCTCCGATCCCAAAGTAAGTAGCTTAAGCACTTGTGTTAAGGATATCAGAACAACGATGGTACCACAAATAAATACTTAAATACAAATATAAACACCCAGACACGGGACATACACAAGTGTTCATCACACGAATGTTTGTCCCGGGTGGGAATCGAACCGACGACCCTTGGTTCAGAAGGCAGGGATCACTACCAATTGAGCCACCGAGCCAGATATGTGGGGCTTACTCCTATTTAGCGGAGAATACCCACTAAACCCTGCGCCGCTCAGCGTGGACGGAACACCACAGGAGGACAGTCGGTAGTATTCTACGTCCCATACCGCAGAGTATATGCACTCTGCAGTAATCATTTGTATTAACTTTATTCATATTGTTATCATTATAAAAACGAGTCGCATTTCTTGCAAAAACTTTTTTTTTAATTGTACGGTTTATTTTATTTTTATTCTTACTGTGTTCGTACATTCTCTTAATGAGGGGAATGCATTAGGATAGGCACCTTAACGCTGAATTCAGGGGGGAGTAAGCATGGTGTATGGGACTCACACCTCCCAGAAACCTACTTTACCCCCTGTGTCGCCAGTGGGCAGGTTTGCAGGGATTCTGATAGCACAGAAGAATACGGCCGCGTCCCTGCCTGCCCTGGCCAGCCGCAGATGACAAGCGGCCGGCACTCCTGGTCCGTAGAAGGCAAGACTTAACTACTTTGGTCAAATCAGACTGAACCCTTATGATTACTGAATTAAGATACAGACTATGTTACGTCTATAACACATGGCAACCCTTCGTCCATCCAAAATTACTTTAAAATTGTTGCCAGATTAGTGTGGCAGTAAATTTGAGAAGTTAAACAAGTTATGTTTGAAGGCGAATCGTTACGAAATGGCGTTGCTAATTACAGTTTGGGTTAATTAAAAATATCCAGATGGTTCTTTTAAATTCTACTTAAGCTAGCAAAAAGGAATTTGTTTTTTCTCTTCTTTAGAGTGACTTGAGATAGCAATTTAGTTTATGTATTTAGTAGCTTTATGTATTTAGCAAGTACAAATAACCGACCCATACCTTACCTTTTCTTAAGAATCGAATACCTAAGGGACTTCTTGTAGTTTCAGTTTCTCTTACTTCTCACGTGGTTATGCGCTCCTAGTACCTACATATTTATTAAAAATATATATTCGACAACGACATCAGCCTATCACAGTCCACTGCTGGACATAGGTTTCTCCAGATGTTCGCCACTTTGGGCAAACACCTGGAGGATTTATTTACCCATAATAGCCACGCTGGGCAGGCGGGTTGGCGATCGCAGAGCGTAGCTTCTCGCTCCAGTGACGCTGGTGCCCGTCACCTAGCTCTGCCTTCAATCGTGATGGTTATGCCGCCACCAATTGGTTGCCAGAGCCTCGTTTGTTATTCAGCATGATGCACCACGGGCAGGTGAGGGCGATTTGGATCGGAAAAATGAATGTTCCTTCCCATACATTCCTTAAACAGATAATCGCAGGTAATTAAAGTATACTAGGAAACTTATTTTGTTTAGAGTCGACTTAAAACACCTAGCGAGGTTGTTTAACCCTAATTATTACTTTTATTGGGTTGAAAATTCTACAGTATTTAACTTAAGTGATTAATGTGGAACCATTCGACCACCGTGAAGTGAAGTGTTTTGAGTGGAACATATTTGTAGATAGAGTGACAGGTTAATGACTCTAAATTGTAAAACCAAGATGCAAATGCTTTGAAATGTTCATTTTAAACGACGCCAGAGACCAAAGACTTACTCCAAAAGTATTTGAATATCTCCGAATGCTAAGAGTACACGTTCAAAGTAACAGCCAAACTTAAGTCCTACCCTTGTGTCAGATAACGGAGCTAAGAAGCGTCTTAATTAGTATGTACGGTGAGGGATTAAGATATACGTGCAACAAGAGTCCTTATTTTTTACGACTTAAGGGCGGTTATAGAATTGAAAGCATCAAGGATAAATAGTTCGAATTACATAGTAAGTTAAGTGACTTAAGAAAGAAAGACAGAAAGAAAGAAAAATGTTTTATTGGCAACACAAGACACAGTTAATACATGATATAAATACACAATAACATATGAGCAGAGAACATAAAAAATACAGAAAAAGAACGAAAGTGTGTAGTCAATCAGGTTCCATCCTCAGCTTCCATTTCGGGTTCAGTAGGTGTAGCCAGCGTTATCTTGCAGGCATCAGCGATGGCAACTGACAAGTAAATGAATACTCTTAATCATCATCAACACAAGCTACGACATGGGGGCCTTCAAGAAACGAGCGTCTCCTATTTAAAAGGTCGGCAGCGACCCCAGAACTCGATTTGAGTTGCGGGTGTCCATGGGCGGTGTCGACTGCTTACCATCAAGCATTACATTTGCTCGTCTGCCGCCTCTTGCATAAAAAAATCAGCCTTGCACAGTATACTGCTATATATATAAACCTCCATATATATAAGCCTCCCCAATTGTTGGCCACTCTCATCGATTTTAGACTTCTCGCATCCATCACTGAATTGATTTTTGCTATCGACTAATTAAATCAACATCAGTCTATGGCAGTTCACTACTGGACATAAGTCTCTACAGTTATTCGATACTTTGGTCAAACATTTCGATTTACCCATAACCGCCACGCTGGGCAGGCGGGTTGACGATCGCAGGGCGTAGTTTCTGCTAGCGATGCACACGGTCTTGTGATATTTTAAGTATGTATTACCTATTTTAAGATGTAAATCCTCTAGCCCTTTGAATATTAGATGATAATACTGAGACAAAAAAATAATTTATGGAGAGTTGGCCCGCCGGAGAACCGAACCCAGAACCTTTGGATCGTCTGCGCTTAACGTTGCGCCAACGAGGCCGCCGAAAAAACTTATATAATTTAACTCAACATTATCTTCAAGACTACTTCAGTGCCTTATATGAAATGATGTCTAAAGAGCGCACCCAGTTCATTGTAATCCAGCGTCTGAACCTAGACATTTAAACGGGTCACAGACAAGTCTGCCTATGTTCTCGAATTGGGCCACGCTTCCCCCCTCCCCCCTACACCTATTCCACTCAGACCACCTCTGTTTGCCCCAACTTGCTCCAGAATTCCAAATGATGAATAATCGTTGGAATTTTAACGTACCTTATTGGAAATTTGAATTTCAGATCTGGCAACTATTGTGGGAGTTCGTAGTTGCCAACAGTTGGGCAAAGCAGAATTGTTATTTTCTTAACGGCTGCGAATGGCAACACCTGGGTTTCTTGGACCGTAGTTATAATGGAGTGTTTTGGGACGGTTACATGAAATGTTTAAATGAATTAAGTGCTGGAGATTGTATGTTTACCTCCGAGATTGTTTAGGCTTTCGCTAATCTGAGCCGTGCTTAGTTTGTGAAGGCGGGTCTTAATTAGATTTACTTTTATAGTACCAGAGGATACATTTTAGTCGAAATTAAGCTGACAGGTAAATGCACTATTGTCCAAAATATGCTAAAAGTTTAAGGAACTTGTTTTTTTTAACCGACTTCAAAAAAGGAGGAGGTTCTCAATTCGTCTGTATGTATAATATTTTTTTTTTTTTTTTTTTTTTTTTATGTATGTTCACCGATATTTCCGTCAATTATGGATGGATTTCAAAAATTTTTCGACAGTTCGACAGAGGACACTTCCGAGGTGGTCCCATTATCACCAAGTCAGGATCTGATGATGGGATCCTGGAGAAATTGAGGGCAACAACCGAAAATGTTATGTTTTGTCGATGATAAAAGTTTCTTATTTCTTAAAATTGTATGCTCATATGGTGTTTTTGTTACGTAATCATATTTTACTCAGGTATATGCTTCCGGGCGTCAACATCTGTTGCTGATGATGAAGCCACAGAACTCCTTAACGGTTAGGAGTTAGGGGACAGTACTAACATTGGTCGATATTAAACTAGGTAGTAGTATGTACTTATGCAGGGCTAATAGGGCAGGTGATTTGGTAAGTGATATGCTTGATTCTAGATCGCATAGTCTTCACTTGACTTGAAGCAAAATTTTTCATTCCTAAGTAAAACTCTTAAGGATTCCCTTATTCATTAATTAGCCTTTACTCAAGGTCACAGTACATCATCGCAACTAAAAATAGTGAAATAAAATTATTTTTTTAAAAAAATTAAACCGACTTCAAAAAAAAACACAAACGACTAAAACTAAAAAGCGATAAATAACTTAAGTAATTCTATCCTTAATACATAATTATTTAAATATTACAATTATCACTTATTTTTGAAGTCGGTGCCAGCCAAACAAATAAATGTATATTGTCGTGTGGATTTGCCGGCCGCGCGCGTCATACAACAACAGTCTACGTTAGGTACCAAGAGCTGGCACCGACTTCAAAAATAAGTGATAATTGTAATATTTAAATAATTATGTATTAAGGATAGAATTACTTAAGTTATTTATCGCTTTTTAGTTTTAGTCGTTTGTGTTTTTTTTTTTTAATGTTATAAAAATGCTTTTTTTAGTTAACAGTTTTAGTGTCCAAAATATGTTAAAAGTTTTCAGGAATTATAATTTTCGAAGTTTATAAAACTGCTTTTTTCTTAATGGCCAATAGGCAAGGGAGGCCCCTTCGTCTGCTTTCTCAAAGTAAACATATCGATTCCTTATCAGTTGCCACCGCTATTACCTCGAAAGCTGACCGGACGCACTTCACTGGTATTTCGCTGGGTCGCAAGCCAAGCGGGCAAACCCTATCACCGGCTGAGAAGCGTGGGGGGTTAGCGTTGGGCCGGCATGGCGGTGGCAACTGACAGTTACTTGCCCGTTGTCATAGCAACTTGGGCCTCTTTTTCGCTTTCCATCAGGCGTAGGGAAGCCATTATGTCAAGCTACAATAAAATAAAAATGTAAAATTTCAGGAAGTTAAAGTCCCTTAGCTGACTTATGAAATCTACAGGAAGAAATGGGGTGGTGGTTTGTTTTCTTTATCAATCATTATGATACATTGGTTTGGGTATGGCAGCTGTGGCTTGGGCGGAAATCTTTTCCCAGACCAGTCACCCGATATGGTTGGATGACATAGCGGTGGTGGCCGGGAAACATTGAACAAGATTTGCGAGGGATCGTGTAGTGTCAGTAAAAAGAAGAGGCCTAATACTCAGCAGTGAATTGGAGCAGTGCATTGGATGTGGGCTAAAATGAAGATGATCAGCCACCGCACTGATAATCTTTGTATCATCAACAACAAAAAGAAATCATTATTATCTATCAACCAGCCTCATCCACACACATCAACGCCAAACAAGATCCAGCACGACACTTTTGCTGCAGTGTAGGTACCTATAGTTTCTCAAAAAGCTTCGAGAGCACACCTGCATGTAAATCAGAGGCGAGTTGTTTGTGACTCCAAAATTCGGACGAAAATGCCTCCCGCGGAATTTGTGCTAGTAAATATTCCCTCAATGCTCGGGAGACGGGAACCAATTCTCTCTCGCAGATAGTGGGATGGCTTTCGTGCAAAGGTGGGAATGAAAAAGTCCTCTTATTGCGATGTGCCGGTGATTTTGGAATCAAAATTGGGTTAGAAGTTTTACAGGCAGTTGTGTATCTTTGAAGATTGGAATGGAATTTGGACGCTCTTTTGTTTAGAATTTGTGTTGCTTTATAGTTCATTCGCGTTAAGAAAATAGTGACTGACAGGTCACTGACAGGCCACTAGCCAATTAAAACGCTAGAAATTTAATTTCTATGAAGCCTACTCGTATTTTAATGAGAAGCACTTTATCATCAGGCTATCGCAGTCCCCTGCTGGACATAGGCATCTCCAATGGTACACACATACTTAACACCAAAATACGTTTTATGACCAATATAATGTCACGTCCTATGAAATCAGTTTCCAGTTTCTAAATGGATAAGATTCAAGAAACAAACCTAAGAATTGCAGTTCACTGCTGGGCGTAGGCCTCTCCAGTTCTTTGCCACTTAGAGTAAACGTCTGGAGGATATACCTATAATACGAATTTTTTTAAAACTGGAAATGCATACATTGAGATTTTTTGTAAAGAAAATTATGTTCTAATTCTAATCGAAAGTCTATGTATACAATTTTCCCTTTATATTTTACCATAAAAAATGTGATTATGTGGAGCTTTTTGATGATGGCAGAAGGCCTAAATTAAAGACTTTTGATAACAAAAGGGGCTCAAATTAATGTCAACGACTTAATTTTTCTTCCAGTAAGTAGTGTAGTGTGTGTTAACACATAATATTATCCCCAACGCCTTAGTTCCAAATAGACGGACTGGGAGTTGAATGAGCAAATAGATGTTGAATTATAAAGTAGTTCGTATAGACCATTGAAGTTTATGAAAAAAGACTCCTAGTTACTGAAACAGGCCATCAGTGACTTAGCAAAAAGTAGTAAATTGGGCTTTAATATTTGATCATAATGTTTTCTACGGTTGTAATGTTATAGTTGAGGGTAGGCTAGAACCCCTTGAGAGGGTTGTGATAAGCTAATAGGTAATCATTTATAATCTTCAATTGAAATGGAGTATCTTCAATTCATAATTTATTAATATAGTTATCCTCTCCTAAATAAGTGCCATTCATTAAATACGAGTAAGAGATTAACTTAGCACGCAGACAGAAACTATTTTTTGAATTGACTTTGGTTTCGAACTCAAGACCTCATAGTCCTTTAATAGCAATTGTCTCCACAACCCAACAAGACAGTCAACAGCCTTCATAATATTCAAAAGCGTACCTACGTACAGTATTCGAGATGTTTGCGTCTCGAAAATGCCTTCCGCGGAATTCTCGCTTCCGAATATTCGCCTAATGCCCGGGAGAGGCGAACCTATTCCCGCCTGCGGAGATAGTGAGATGGCTTTTGAGCGGGCTTCTGTCGTAAGGAGTACCAGTTGGTTTTCTACTTTATAAACTGGGTTGGTGATTTTGTGACAACGTACCAATTTTGAGTGACTGAAAAATGAATGGATGGATTAAGAGAGATGAAATTATATGCGCGTCAAAGGTGTAAGTGTGGAGATGATGATATAGCGCGGTCTGAGGGTGTGGCCTGATGACCTGTAGCACAGGTTTCGCTCTGAAGCCTATTTCAGGCACCAGCCCTCCCTATTAGGCAACAACGTGTAATGTTCGTATTTGTATTTAACTTTAAGCTTGCCTAAATTGTGAATAAAAATAAACATTTTTTGAATTTGAACTATGGAAGTTCTGGTCGCCGATATCAGAGCCGCAAAAAGGCTTTCTTATCTACGAAACTGCAATACTTACAATGATATAAAGTGGCTTTTGAACGAGCCCGCGTCTTTATTGCCATATAGAGTGCCGGTAGGAGTGCCATTTTACAAACTGCGTGGGTGATTTTCAGAGTAAACTTTGCAAGTCTACAAGTCTGTACCGTTTAGGGTAAGAATGTTCGGTTAAGTTTTGTAGAAGCGTTTTTGGAGGCAAGAGTAAACAACGATACTATTCTCTTATCCTGGGATGCAAAGGCACGGACTATCATCTTTTCGTTCCAATCCAAACTCACCTACCCGTGGTGCATCCTGCCGAATAACAAACGAGGCGCTGGCCACTGACTGTGGCGGTATAACCATCACAATTGAAGGCGTAGCTAAATACCATACAACAATGACGGGCAGCAGCGTCACCGGAGCGAGAACCTGCCTGCCCAGCGCGGCGATTATGGGTATATCCTCCAGATCCTCCAGATATTTGCCCTAGGTGGCGAACAACTAGAGAGGCCTAGTCCAGCAATGGACTGCAATAGGCTGATGATGATGATGAAATATAAATATTGACAAACAAGTCATGATCATGCAGGCTGATGCTGCAAACATCTGCTGCTGAATATCTTCCTCCTCCCCCGATGACAATTGTCATGTCGTAGGCGGGTTGATGACTGCAGTAGGTTATATTTGCAGCCACGTAAACTCTGCTGTCCGTAGTCTGATATTCCTCAGTCGTCTTCTACGACACCCACGGGATGAGATGGCATCGTCGTATTCTAAATCCGGAAACCACAACGACAAACAAGTATTAGGAAGTATATTAACCCCATTCTTCAAACTTCAAACAAACAGTCTTAGATAAAATAGAAAAGCTATTGTGTCGTGGTAGAATTACGCCCCTGCTTGAAAGGTTAATGGTTTGTTTGATTATTCCACCGAATACGTGGTACTTAGAGTTGGTTACGTCATCGTCAACCGAAACTATGTTCGTAGAAATCCGAATACTTGAGCATTTATTCGTGTTTGGGCAACGTTCCCTGACAGCGTGATAGATTGGCGCTAGAGAATCAATACTGTAGAAAAGGTTCCAGCATAGTTCGTATGCAAATTCGGAAAATGTTTGATACCTATTTTTCATCTCGCACGTCGGGGAAATTTTAGTTCACGCTTTGTCAGTTCTGAGTAAATTTGATGAAGGCTAGATGATGATTCATGGGACTTTGATGTGATCGACATTGATAGCTTGATTTTTTATGTACCTAACTCGCTTGTTTGCCAAGACATGCCATGACACATGCCACACAGCGCCATCTAGCCCTAAACTAAGCCGAAGCTTGTACTATGGGTACTAGACAACTGATAAACTTACTTAGATACATTTTTTTTTTGTAAATAAATACATATTATACATAGAAAACACCCAGACCAATACAAACAGACATGTTCATGCACACAAATATTTGTAATGTGTGGGGATCGAACCCACGACCCTTGGCTCAGAAGGCAGAGGTCACTACCGATTGATTGTTTTACTGTATGTTATATAACACTACCGATATATTATATTTTTCCGACTGGTTGCGGTATAACCATCACAATTGAAGGCGTAGCTAAATAAAAGACGCTGCTGCGTCACCTGGAGCGAGTAGCTACGCCCTGCGATCGCCAACCCGCCTGCCAAGCCTAGCGATTATGGGTAAAGGGGTTTACCCAAAGTGGTGACAACTGGAGAGACCTATGTCCAGCAGTGGACTATGATAGACTGATGATGTTCCGTTTTTTTAAAGTTCGGGTTTGACAGGGCCGTAATTTGTATTCTCTATACGTCTGGACACTAATTCGTCACCAAAAGTCATTCATCCAGTGATTTTTCCACCCAATTAAGTTTCGTTCCGATCTCATATTTCGCGTTCTTCGGTACACCGTTAATATGGAGTAATTTAAATTCCAAATAAGCCGAGTACTGATTAATGCTCCATTCCAAATTGGCGGCTCCCATCCGCAACCTGTGCCAGGAGTAAGGCTGCAGCCGTTTTGGTAGCGGGTATTAATAGGTGCACATTTGTCAACATTTACTATGCTATCCGTTTGGGTAACTTATCAGGTTGCGAAGCTTGGTTGGAAATATCTCCATTAGGTAATTAGGTCAGTTGAGGCATATTTTAATTTTATTATGATCATCGTAAAATCGAGCGTTGATGTAAAATTTTGGAACGTAAATAAAAGGTTGAAAAGATTATGCTTATATTCGACCTAGACTTACCAAATTTTGCTCGATTGTGGGCTTCTCACATCCATGGCTGGCAAGATAAGCAATTTTGCTCAAATCGTCATTCCTCTTTACTCTTAGGCTTACATTACGTTTGCCGAGAAGCGGTATCCACTCCAGAACCCTTTTATCTCAAAGGTTGTCAAACGTCAACAAAGCCTTTGATTTGTTCTCATAACATGCACAATTCATTGCTTTATTTGAGAATAAAAATACTTTAATTAGAGAATTTGGTTACCTCTAACAATTCTTGATCCAATAATTATTATTTTCGTTAATGCTCCGTTTTTATTTTAAATTTTAATTTAAGATATCAAATTGTCGGCAAAAGTCTCCCTTGGATTTTTGTTTATTTATCAATAATTTTATATTATGTCTTTGTTAACTGATAAGTTAATCACCCTCTCTTAAAAAAAATTGCTCGATCCCCTCAATGTGGCTATATATTTTGATGGTGATCAGAAAAAGACTTCATCGTCATCAGTCTACTGCTGGACATAGGCCTCTCCAGTTGTTCGTCACTTTGAGCAAACATCTGGAGACTTTATCCATAATCGCCTCGCTGGGCTAACGGGTTTTCGATCGCGGGGCGTAGCTCATCGCTCCGGTTACGCTGCTGCTCGTCATCGGCCTGTGGTATTTAGCTACGCCTTCAATAATGATGGTTATACCACCACCAGTTGTGTGCCAGAGCCTCGTTTGAAAAAGGCTTACATTCCCGCTATTAGTCGAACCCCGGCCATACCAACTTCATTGTACAGGGAGATAGGAATTTAGGCCAAACGACTTCGTTCTGGATCCGCTATTTATTCGGATTTGCACAACATGCAGACTCTATATTATGTTCCTATGCATTCAAATAAATACTGCATTTGTTCGTTTTATTATTTTCTTCCAGAGATAGTTATGCGCTTATTGGAAAATATTTTTCGAGCTAAAGATTTTAAGCCAAATATATGCGCAAACCATTTCAAGCTTACTTGGAATCATTTGCGTTATTTTTCGCATTTTATTTTTAATTTAGGTATGATATTGTGTGTACCTGTTCATGCTTATTTTATTACTATATAACGATGACTTTAAAGGAAATGAGATGGAATATCTCTAACCCTATTTGGTACTCTTATTTTGTGTATTATCCATGGAAGTATTAAGTACTATGTATTATCATATTGATCGTCATATTTATTACTCATCTGATAGATCAGATAGGTATTTGTGTCTGATCTATTTTATTAACTCAAAAAAATTAGAAAAGATATTCGATATTTGCGTATTTATACAATAAATCCATAAAAACATTATGCATATAAAAAACCAGTAAATAGAAAAACAATGGATTAAGAAGTGCTGACTGAGTCATCAGAAATCAAAGATCAGGAATATTTGTTGTCCACGTAAACGAAATTGCTGCTACCAACTAGCAAATGATAAACATTAAAAATAAATACAATCCATAATAAAGTAAAGTGCAAGAAGACCCGCACACTTGAAAATGTTTACTGTAGCCTATGTATCATGTAGGTACGGGATTATTGTGAATCACATAAGAAAATAAATATCTTTAAACCAACACAGCTACAGAACCCAATAAAATTACCATAAAATACACTCTACCTAACCGGAGTGACACTAATGGGTATGTATGTCACGATCCTCCCCGCTGATCCCAAGACTGAGCCTCAACTTTTCCCCCTCTTTAGTATTTTTGTTTCGGACCACAAAATCCGCTTGTAAGTTTATAATTATATTAGGCCTATTTTTCGTAGACCCCAGTCCAAAACCCTGATCCCCAAAGTTAATGTAGTGTAAAATGGGCACCGTCGACGTACATATCGTGTCCACTGTCCACCTACAATTGTAAAAGCATCTTTGAACCTTCCTCCTGTGGTTTTAAGATTAAAAATCCAGCGAGCGCAGGTCTGTGCTCTTTAAAAGCTAATTTAATTTTGGGATGCCCTATATTTAACCGGCGGATTTTTGTTTCACTTTTTATGTAGGGATCTTGGTTGCTTAAGTAGATACTTATTTCTCTCAAAGCTGTGTGGTACCTGCATTAACATTGAAGTTGCGGTCCGTCGTCCTACGAATAATCTACAACTATGATGTATTAGAAGTCTCCTAAATAGCAGCTATACACAATATTAATCGACTCGGGTAAGTACGTTATAATTATAAATTTCTCGCACGTTCATTCGAATATGACATTAGTTTCTGGGAATCGGCTGTCGTTTGCAATGTTAATTTACATTGGTGGATTTCGGGTTGGTCGATAGCCCACGACCTTTGAATCTTTAAGAGAGAGTCGGTTTTATCGCGCGGTTTTCCCATTGCACAAGCGTTGAATAAATAAGACGAACATTAAACTTGTGAAAACACATTGTTATTTATTTATTCTTAATATTATTTAACTGAATTTTTACCAGTTCTGCACTATTTTACCCCTCTCTTCAGCAAATTTCATGTCCCCTACCTGAAGGTTGTATGAAAGAGAGCGCTATCGCCGGTAAGACTATCTTCTTTGTTTGAACCGCTGGAAGGCATTGAAATGACAGCCGACCACCATACCACAGACGCCTTTCAAACAGTATTAATTCTCCCCAAGGTTGTCACCGATACGCACCTGCTATTTTCTATATCGACCAGTAATCAGTTTGAAATACGGGTTGCCCTTACCCGGATATCGGGTTGCTGATAAATTATGTCCGTTCACTTATGACGAACGGTCGCAGCGATCGGAACGTGATCCCGGGATCTGGTACGCGTATTTGTCACTGTTAAGTCGCAGGCGAGATATTAGTGACTGGGCCATTATTTTGAGATCGCCTGGCTTAGTGACAAGTTGATATTAGATAGATTATTTATTTCTAAAAGGCGTAGCAGCAATAAATTAGTGGGGCGGGGGATCGCGGAGAATGACGGATGGAGGAAAGGAAGGAAATGCTTCACGTTTATGTTTAGTTGTTTTGAGGAGCTATTTATTGGGCGGTTACGTAAGTGGTATCATCTTTTCGCTCCAAGCTAACCTCACCTGCCCGTGGTGCATCCTGCAGAATAACAAACGAGGCGCTAGCAACCTTTGGGTGGCGGTATAACCATCCCAATTGAAGGCGTAGCTAAATACCACAGGCTGATGACGGGCAGCAGCGTCACCGGAGCGAAAAGCTACGCCCTTCGATCGCCAAGCCGCCTGCCCAGCGTGGCGATTATGGGTATATCCTCCATTATGTTTGCCCTAAGTGGCGGACATATGTCCAGCAGTGGACTGCAATAGGATGATGCTGATGATAAGTATTCAAGTAAGTTTATCAGTTGTCTAGTACCGACAGTATAAGCTTCGACTTAGTTTGCGACTAGACAGTACTGGTGGTATGTCTCAGTTTATTTTATTCTTAGATAATAGTCTAAAACCAATAACCTCTCAAGTAAATCCGTGGGCAAAAGCTAATACACTTTACAAAGTCCAAAACTTTTCCGTTCGATACTTCAGCCGAAGTCCTTTCAAAAAGAACATGTCTCCAGGCTAAACCAGCCGATTGAACAGACAAAGTCCCTCGTATGATTGATTACAGGCATTTAAAGTGCGTTGTGTATAGAGGGGGGATATGGGGGATGAATGGGTGGACATGGGGTGAGACGTCTTCATCGCTGCGCTAATGCTAGCGGAATATGTGATGCTTTTATAAACACTTTGAATACGATAAGGAAAGTATGTGCAAGTCACCGTTTTTGTACGGAGATATTGGTTCAATGGTGATCTTGAATGGGTATTTTTGATACTCTTGGGATATTAAAGACTGTTTTTGATGGGCGACTCGGTCATCCAATATTCTGAGTGTGAATTTGTGAAAGGTTAAGGCTTTTCGTCGTCTGAATAGATAAATGTTTTACTTACGTCATTGACTGTAATAGTCTTATATCTATAGTATATTCTAAGTATATATTATTTAATACTTAATTCGGTAGGTATTTGATTTTGTTTTATTTTATCAAAACTCATCATCAATCACTTTGTATAACTTTAAATTTATTATGAACTTTGTAATTCCAAAATTGCCTCAAATATCCTGACGATGAAAAAGAATAAGTAACTGTCGAGTTTCTTGACGGGTCTTCTCGATAGAAAACAACTGTCCAAACACGGTGCTAATTTTTATTTATTGTTTGTACCTGCATAATTCGTCGATCCATAAGTACTTGTTATAAGTGTATGTGAATAAAGATATTTTTCAATTTCTTTTTCGTTTTGGCTACTATACTTCCTGCGTGCCCACGCAAGGAGAATGACCAATTCTCCTTACATTACCCTCTGTGGCCCAAATACAACCAGGAGAGTATCACTTACACAAACATTTGTACCACATTTTGAATCCAAATTGAACGCAGCAACATTTGAAATTCAAAATTTCCCATTTTGATATGCCGACGAAAGGCGTATATTCTAACAAGCTTTCTAATGACAAATTCTTTTGCATAATAATGAACCTTCCCTGTGTTACATTCGTTGGCAGTTGCTTTAAATAATGTATGAAATTGTATACAGAGTGTTATTTTGGTGGAAATACGGTCAATTTTGGCTTGTTTTCTCTTTTGTGTATACCTTCGTATGGAAAATGAGTGTACTGGTAATTCTGTCCATTATAAATTTACGTTTAAAACGCTGAGTGGTATAGATGCAATTAAGTATAATAATTCAAGACATGCCACGCTGGGCCACACAGCGCCACCTAGCCCCAAACTAAGCCGAAGCTTGTACTATGGGTACTAGACAACTGATAAACTTACTTATATACATTTTTTTTTTGTAAATAAATACATATTATACATAGAAAACACCCAGACCAATACAAACAGACATGTTCATGCACACAAATGTTTGTACTGTGCGGGGATCGAACCCACAACCCTTGGCTCAGAAGGCAGAGGGCACTACCAAATGAGCCACTGAGCCTGTCAAGTATGTAAGTGGAGACTTTGAAATATAAAGATTACTGAAAATCTAGAAAAATCGCTCTAGTTTGGTAGTGGCTTGTCTTATAGTGGCGAGCATTGGGAGAGGCCTATGTCCAGCAGTGGACTGATGCGGGCTGATGATGATGATGATGTCTTATAATGAGTGAGTGTTCTCGTATTCCAACGTATTGATAGTTGCTTGATGTGTACCAAATGGGTACAAGATAGGTACGTACCCTATAGCTAAGAATTCTCTGTCTGTCCATCCGTCCTTCTGTCTGTCCCCAGAACCATGACAAATTTTCAGAAAATCGCTGCTTTGAAATAATACTGTCGTAACTCAAATTGGGTGAATATTACAGGATTTTTTCATATTTTAAAATGCTGTATATTTTTATCTATTGCGTAAATATATAATTGAATAAAAACATGAAAACAGAGGTTAATATTAATATATTAAAATCAGACAACATCACATACATTACTCCGATCCCTACGTTGTTCTGATACCCATAACACAAGTGCTTAAGCTACTTACATTAGGATCGGGGGAATGTATGTGATATTGTCTGATATAGATATTTATTTATGTGTCGCGAGCTGTTCGGCGGTGGCCAGCATGACGAGGGTGATGAAGTCGTAAGCGGAATGAGTCCAACTCGCATTTTTTTTTAATGAAAAGAGCGTTCAAGGTGACCTCACTTCACCTGATGGTAAGCGGTCGTAAGATCCAAATGCTAGGTCGACCGGCACATTAGTGCAAACTCTCCGCGCCTGTCGCCCTTACCCTGAAGGCCCACTGAGATGCCGTTTCACGCCCCGCCTAAAGAACCCAGCTTTGTAAGAGGAAGGAAACACATTCTTTTTTATAGTAGCTCGACATAATGGCTTCCCTACGCCTGATGGAAAGCGAAAGAGAAGCCCAAGTCGCTGTGACAACTGGCAAGTAACTGGTTAGTTACCTGTCAGTTGCCACTGCCATGCCGGCCCAACCCTAAACCCCCACGAGCTCCGGAGACCCTACTCACCAGCAGAAACACGACCTGGAGGTCATTTGGCTGCGGTATTCTATAGGATGGAGGTCCTTCCCCGGACGGGCGGCTCAATACGAGCGAAGATTCGCTATGCCCTCTCTTAAAAGGACAAGGACATGCTGGAAGGGCGTTTAATTTAATTTTATTTATAGTACACAAGTGAAGCAAACTCACGAGCGCTTTCCGTTTCTTCACTCCCAAAATCCGGAGGGTCGACAGTTGAACACGATCGGAGAGAGATTACTCGCAAGGCCGACGGCTTAACGTGCTTCCCGATGCACGGAGTACCGTCAACTTTGTAACTCCGGGCGTTACGTGTTCACGTGTAAGAGAAGTTCTAATTAGGTATAGATGACGTGGGAAGTATAGTACGTGCTTAAGATTCATTCTTTAGAACAAAAGTAGCTTTGACTGCCTCTGAATCTTAGAAACTTACTGTGTGTGTACCTCTTTGTCTTTTCTACAATACATACTGTGAAGGAGAAGTCGCGATCTATACGATTACGGATAATATTCAGCTGTAGTACATGAGAAATATGATGTAGGGTCTGGAAAAAAGTCTGAGGGTAAGTAGGTCGCCCTCCTAGTCAAATTTAAGAAAAGGAAAGTATGTCGGAGCGGCACTATCGGTGAAAATAGCTTTTGATTTGAGCGTTGTTTATGGTTTGACGTTTCTGGTCGAACGTCAAACTTATGTTACAGATGTCAGTATGTCAGATGTACAGATGCGCGCGTACGCCGGGTCACTTTCGCTCGAGCTGCAATCGTCTGCATCACGCCTCATGTGTGCTATTATAGCTATAAAGTAAATAATTGTATAATAGTGGTACAAATAAAATCAAATATCTTTTGGTGTATTTATTTCAACGATCCTGCGATGGTTGAAGATAAAGACTCTGCACCTGAAAATTTTAATAGCGTCCCTCCGACATAGGTATAAAATAAATAAAAATGCTTAGCCCAATGGTGTTAACTGGTAGATAATGTATTGCGGCAATAAGTCCGCCTTTTGTGCACTATTTCTATTGTGCAATATGTATTTAATCTTAAATAAATAAAAATATATAAATTATATATTATAAATTTTAAAACATTTTCATTCCACGAAAGACAGCTTAAAAGGAAGTATGTTGATCTCGCGTTCGGAGCGAAAGTGCTCGTAATAATTACTCCTCAGATCAAAGGAAAGAAAAAACCCCGTCCCATTTAACCTCGGATGCGCGAAAATCACTCGACTGTGAAACGGCTTTAATAAATCTACAATAATTAAAGAAAAATAAAACCGTGTCAGCTTTGTTAACGCAGAGTTAAGCTTGTTTTTTTTTCCTTTTTAAAGGACAAAGCTCTGCGAATGAAGGGTGTTTTAAAATGTGTTATTATACAATGAAGATAAAAGATTCTATACTTTATTTGATAAATTACTGCATGTATCATCGACCGTCAAATCAACCCCTAAGTGTGTGAAATAGGGGGTGAATGTCACCGCATACTATAAAAGCTCCGAGTTATATTATGTAGATTGAAATATACGCGGGCGAGGGTAGGGCGAAAAACTAGTGTATAAATAAACACGATATCTACACATTTGTTTAGATTTTCTTTTTGTTAAGGGATTTTTTATACGCTTTATTTTTCATATGATCTATGTATACACATGAAATACTAAATATTTTCTACTCGTACGTAAAATTCCTACAAAACTTACTTTACACTGTTTATTAACAATTATTTCCTTCTTTTCAGGTAAGCCACATAATATTATCTATGCAGGTTTATGAAGAATCATCGCGAATCAATAAGGTATGTAGTAAATTTTTCAAGGGCCGGCAACGTACCTGTGATTCCCATGGTGTTACGGTGTCTATGGGCTGAAGTGATCACTTACCATCAGGTAATTTACCCCCTCTATCATAAAAAAATCAATTAGATTGTCAATTGTCTTGTGTCTCGTTTAAGATAACACATCTGGTTGCGTTAAAAGTAAGTTTATCAGTTGCCTAGTACACAGTACAAGCTTCAGCTTAGTTTGGGACCGTGTCGTCCAGCGTAGCAAATCTTGAATTATTTATTTATATTTATTTTTTTCTGGCACCACAAGGCAAAGTTTAACATCCTATTTTTAAATGTTGGTATTCTAGACATAATACAAATAGTAAAACTACTAAAATTTTACTACAATATTGAATGTAAAAAGATAACTGAGAATTATTTATAACACTAAATTTAAAAGGAGAATTACTCTAAGCCCTTCCTTTGAACATCACTCCACAACGCTCCTCAAAGGAATCACTTAACGTTGAAACAGCAACAAGAAAATAAAAAATTAATCACGGCAATGAATTCATGCTTTATTTCAAATATCATTTCGTAGTAGAGGATCGCGCTATACAATGACCTTCACCGAGACGTTTATTGGATGAAACTTATTTTATATTTAATTAAATATGTAATAAATATTATAAAGAATATGGGTTTTTGACCAAATTTTGGTCCAGGGTATGATTGATACCATACAAATTAAGGCGTTTACGCCTTGTTTTACCAAGCTTGTGACGTCACACGGAATTCGCCTGTTCTATGAACCATTTTTGGACTCGCCCATTAATTGTGCTTTTGAAATTGTGATAATTCTGAGATAATAATTATCTATTAATGAATAATGCTAGCGAACTAGTTTTTCCACCAATATTTCTTTAATGAGGTATTCCATCGATAACAAGACAAAAAACTGCCAAATAGTCTATGCTATGTTCGCTACCTTTCTCGATCTTGGGCTTCTCGCATAACTACCGATAGTAAACTGCCGTTGCCTCTAGTAAGAATTCAATTGCAAAGATAAATTCTCATGGAATCGGATTTTTCCCGACCCCTCTTTGAGGGTTACACCTGATACTTACGTATGGATTTCAATAAACGCATTGAGTCCCCCTATTTTAGTGACTGTTGATATAGGTCTGTAGGGCGAAGCTTCACTGAGAGCGGGGAAGTCAGTATTTAAACTAGTTGGTTTAATTAACAGGCAGACAGGCTCGGTGGCTCATTTGGTAGTGACCTCTGCCCTCTGAGCCAAGGGTCGTGGGTTCGATTCCCGCACAGTACAAACATTTGTGTTCATGAACATGTCTGTTTGTATTGGTCTAGGTGTTTTCTATGTATAATATGTATTTATTTACAAAAAAAAATATCTAAGTAAGTTTATCAGTTGTCTAGTACCTGTGGCGCTGTGTGGCCCAGCGTGGCATGTCTTGGGTTATTTATTTATTAATTAACTATAGGGATTATTTTTAGTTACAGAAACCGCCCAGTGATACACACCCAGTGTTCTTCGTAAAAGAAAAATATGTATGCGACGGTGGAGGAATTTTTGGTAGTACAAAAACAGCAATAAACATATTTTATAAGCGAGCGGGATGATCGAATTACGACACAAGGGTGCAGATTTCTTAAAAAATTATCTAAGATCGTAGATATCGAGAGATCGTAGATAAATAGTGAATTTTCACACATGGAAGGCAAGTTGGTGACTGCAGTAGGTTTTATTTCATCCCAGGGAAACGCTGCTGCCCGTTTCCTAATATTCCCTTTGTTGTCTTAGAAGATGTATGTAAGGGAGCGGCCTATCATCTTTTCGCTCGAAGCCAACCTCACCTGCCCGTGGTGCATCCTGCTGAATAACAAACGAGGCGCTGGCAACCGACTGATGGCGGTATAATCATCACAATTAAAGGTAGCTAAATTCCACATTCCGATGACGGGCAGCAGCGTCATCGGAGCGAGAAGCTACGTTCTGCGATCGCCAACCCGCCTGCCCAGCGTGGCGATTATGGGCATATCCTCCAGATGTTTGCCCTGAGTGGCGAACAACTGGCGAGGCCTATGTCCAGCAGTGGACTGCAATAGGCTGGTGATGATGATGATGTCTTAGAAGAAACAATAAGTAAAATAAAAAATCGTTTCTTTCACATATTTTTCTCATACATAACTAATAATACTTGTGTTGGAGCTTTCTCGTACCCAAACATTTTCAATCATGTAAAAAGTTACAAAATAAATTTTGAAATAGGTACATTTTTGTAAAAAGAAATGGGCAGTTACCATTTCTTTTTCACCAAATGTCATCACCATTAGCAAAAGTACACTACCTACTAGACATATGCCTCCCCCAATGACACTTGTCACGAAATATAATAAAATAAAAATAAAATAAAATTTATTTGGAACTTTAACATGGTACAAATTACAATGGATGTACGATAACAGCCACATTAGTTTAAATATATTCGTAAATATTTCATAATGTGTTGCTAGCTAACAGTGAAGCCCCGTCCCCATTATGCGAATGTAGTGAGTTTTAAGAAGACTTTCTCCCCTAGTCTGTTTAGTGAAGGGAAAAATCTCATATAGGCAATTTCAGAGTCTTTGCTTTTGCCTTATTTAACGCTGCTGTCGTTAAAAGGGTTACGTGGAGGGCTTGAGGGCTTATAGCATTACAGGCATTGCCACGTAACATACTGTTAAGTGAATTTTCTTCTGAGATTAAGAGCGTTCATTTAAGTTTAACGCTTGAATTTAATAACTACTTATGTTTTGTTTTATGGTACGAGACCCTTGCGTTCTTATGTATAAGCGGCTAAGCTATGTAACTCTTTGCCGGACTCTTTAGCAAAATACTTGGAAGCAGCAACAGCTCATGGACCCATGAGATGTTGTCGTCCAGGAAGTCCTTAACTTTGCACCCCACCATGCGTATACATTATGAAAGTACCCATGAACATCATGCATTATGCCTGACGAAGTCAAAAACGATATTTGTATCTTAATTCTAATCAATTCTGTACTATATTACTCCTCTCTTCAGTATAAGTACCATCAGGCGAATCGCAGTCAAGCGCAAACTCATTTTGAAATAAAAAAAAATAGTCCTTTACCTAACCAGACCACCAACACTGTACTACAATAATGTCTGTAATACTTTTTTACCTGTAAGTTCATAATAATTATGCTCTTAAAACTATTATTATACACCATACCGCCATTATGTACAATGGTTTTCAAATTTCATTTAAATAATAACCAAATTACGGAATCCGATAGTAAAGTTTAATGATTCGCACACGTTGCTTTAAAGCCGTAACTTTCCACGACAGTTTGCGTACCATTCATTGTAATGACCTTCGTTTGACAGTTGTGGAAGTTGCCAACATGGCGGCTATATACTGTCAAACTTCGCCCCTATCGGAAAAGTCTATATTTAGAAAGCTTTAGCTAACATTTGCTTTTGGCCTTTTATGAACTATGGACTTAGTAAAAATTGTATACAATTCAGTCCTAGTTTTGTTTTGTAATTACATGTCTCTGTGTTGTTTTATTCATGGATGTAGTCTTTTTTTTTTATTTGAACATTGTTCCGCGTTTGACGTTACTACGTACAACGTAACGTGATTGAAAGAGAATTCTTTCTTCCAGTAAGGCAGCGGGGATGTAAGGGAGCGACCTATCATCTTTTCGCTCTAAGCCAATTTCACCTGTCCGTGGTGCATCCTGCCGAATAACACACGAGGAACTGGCAGCCGACTAGTGGCGGTATAAGCATCACAATTGAAGGCGTAACTAAATATCACAGACCGATGACGGGCAGCAGCGTCACCGGACCAAGAAGCTACGTCCTGCGAACGCCAACCCGCCTGCATGCAGATGTTTGCCCTAAGAGGCGAACACCTCGAGAGGCCTGTGTCCAGCAGTGGACTACAATAGACTGATGATGATTATCCCTATAAACTATCGTAATTCGTTAATTTAAGAGAGGTAGGGCATAGCGAATCTTCGCTCGAATTGAGCCGCCCGTCCGTGGAAGGACCTCCACCCTATAGAATACCGCAGTCAAATGACCTCTGGGTCGTGTTTCTGCCGGTGAGTAGGGTTTCCGGAGCTCGTGGGGGGTTAGGGTTGGGCCGGCATGGCGGTGGCAACTGACAGGTAACTGACCAGTTACTTGCCCGTTGTCACAGCGACTTGGGCTTCTCTTTCGCTTTCCATCAGGTGTAGGGAAGCCATTATGTCGAGCCACTATAAAAAAAAAAAAAAAAAAAAATTTAAACCAGCAATACTTAATATTAAATTTTTACTATGAATTCATAGTAAACTTTCTAAACAATACGTCCACGTGCTTATTATGTCTCCAAATCCCTTCCCTGTATCATATACATTGTGATCGATGCGTGCTAAGCTTAATTAATACCTCAGCAAGACAATAGCACAGGCAAGTCTAAGCACAAGACAATACCTAGCTCGTAACAGCAATCTAGACTTCATAGTCTACACCCAGGCGACCTTGCTACAAGAATTAATTAATAACTGGATAAAACCAGTCTCCTTTTAATTAATTTTGTTTGATGTTATTAGGTCACGTCTGAAGATTATGGAAAAATGCCTTTAGGGCCCAAAGTAATTTAGGTTCTAAGGCAAAGAGACATTTCATTTAAAACTTACATTTAATTGCTTTAAGATCAGTGGGCTTATATAAGTTTGTAAAACGTGATTAAATAGAAAATTTCGGTACTTTTATTAAACGGTACGGAGAAGTCTTATTTCTGTCCATACCGAGAAATAGAGTAAAATTAATAGATTGTGGTTTATTTAAGCAACATCTAAGCAGCTTAAGAAATATATTTAAGGTTATTTCTTATTCATTATGGGCCTCAATTGGGCTGATTTTAAGTGATATTGAAATCTGGAAGGTAGGATCGCGCTTACACAGCAAATACCGATTGACTCTCGCCTTGAATGCCGGAAGATTTTATGTCTCAGGGAACAAGAACTTAAGAAGCTTTCTTTACCCATGCTTCAAGTAGATTTCACAATGGGGAGAAACTATTACCTATAAAGATGGATGTCGTAAGAAGTTCTCGTATATATCTCATGTCCTTTAACATATAAGGAAGGATAACGTATATATCCTTCCTCATGTTCAAAAATTCAATGAAAACAGCACTACGATTAAGTTACAATCCTTTATCTACGCTCATCTACCCCGCCCTTTTAACAACAAAAACCCTTCACTCAAAAGAAACCGTTTCAAGATGGCCGAACTCAACGACAATATTGGGGATAAAGCGTTGGACTTAACAAAACATACCGAAAATACCTGAGAATCTAATGGACGAGATAAGGTTAAATAAAAATAGTAGCAAAAACTTGAACGGCCAAGGGTTGCCTTTTAAACGTGAGATCAAAAGAAACTGTCCACCCGTACAAAGTTTAGGCGCGGAGGTCTAAACTCATAAAGAATTTGGCGTCCAAACAAATTGTATTAGAGACCGAACAAAATTCCGATGGTAAAGCGATCGCAAATGAAATCAAGCTGTTGGATGTGCGGAATATATTGAAAAAGTAACGTAAACGGACACAGGCCTCTTCAATTGTTTGTCACTTTGATCAATCTAAAACCTGTCATCGTTTTGCTCCAAGCCAACCTCACCTGCCCGTGGTGCAGTAATAAAGTAAACGGCTCATGATAATGTACTTTAAAGATTTTGTATGTACGGACGGACTGATGCGAAACTTAAGTCTCGGCCTGCTACTACAATAGGCTAAAATGAAATGAAATGAAATGAAATGAAAAATATCTTTATTCAAGTAGGCTCATGACGAGCACTTATGAATCGTCAAATCCATCTTTATAGGTAAAAATTGGCTAAAAATTGTAATTAGTCCGTCTTTTAGTTTATTTGAAAATAAAAAACACGTATTTTTTATTTGTAAATTAGGCTAAAAATTACAAAGTTATAGCCCGTTGAAATTACGCGTGACGTCACTCGGTGAGGAATTTTTAAGGGAGCGAGTGACGTCAAAGACTCCTACCTTTTGATGCCTTGTATATTTGTTATTGTTTATTTGAATGAAAAAAGGAAAAATACGTGTCTTTTATTTTTGAATAAGCTAAAAGACGGACTAATTTTAATCATAATAGCCTATTACATTTAAAACAATATAAACAAAACTATCAATAAAGCTATACAAAGTTCATATTGATAATTTTCCATTGTTTGGCGTTGTTATTAATAAAGTTATTCAAATGCATTACATGTAAACAATTACTTATTGCGTCATACAATAAAATTCTGAAATTCTGATAATAATGAAATGGTCAATACACGGAATAAATAAGTCTAAAACTGTTTTGATGCAGTGCGTATTGTCCTGATCAATTGAAATGCAACGAATAAATTTGATAGTACATAAGTAAAAGTACCTAATGTAAAGGCATTTTGAGAGTGGCTTATAATAAACAGTACTAGTTTTAATTGTTAAAGTTTATGTTCTATTTTGACTTTGATATTTTGTTAAAATGATAATAATGTTTAGTGATTAGAGACTTCATACTTATAAAAAATACAGATTATCTATCATTTTCTCCGTTTAGATCTCTCTAGAAGGAAGCTTGATAGCCAAGAACTATCCATCCACCATCCTTTAGTCGCTAACTAACTAGAGCCTACAACTTCGCACGCTTGAATGTGGGTACTAATATTTAAATAATAACATGTTTATTTTAAGCTTATGTATCTCGGCAAATACCTAAAACAAACAGACAATATTATCTCCATGCACGCATTTATGTGTACTGATTGTACTGTGCGGGGGAAACCCGCGATCACTTCGCTCAGTGGCATTGAACATGAACACTGCTTCTGATACAACCGGTCGTCAAATTAATTTACACACAAGGGAAGTAATTGTTTTATTGATGATTCATCATCATCATCATCATCAGCATCAGCCTATCGCTGAACGTAGGCCTCTAGGTGTTCGCCATTTTAGGAAAACACTTGGAGGTTATTCTTGTAATGCCCAGACTGGGCAGGCGGGTTAGCGATCGCAAGGCGTAGCTCCTCGCTCCGATGACGCTGCTGCCCGTCATCGGCCCGTAGTATTTAGCTGCGCCTTCGATCGTGATGGTTATACCGCCACCAGTCGGTTGACAGTGCCTCGTTCGTTATTCAGCAGGATACACCACCGGCAGGTGAGGGTGACTTGGAGCAAGAAGCTGATACATCACTCTCTTACAACTCCATTATATTTTACCGATTACTACATAATAATAATAATAAAAAAAAAATAAAATCTTTATACAGTATCATCATATTTACATCAACTGTTAAATGATCGAAATCTTCTTATAAGTACGTAGGCACTTGTGTTAGGAGAGCCCGCTCTTCCGTTACAATAATAGTGATTATTAAAACATACTGAAAAGAAGTGAATTTTACAAAAATATCAATTGATTTATGAACTAAAATATTTTAATTAATTTAATTTAAAATTTGATATTACATTTTATAATTAATGTAATGAAATTCCCTCTAATTAGTAAAGCTTTTCGGATCAATACGATCATATTATTATTATCATTCTGGTAACCGCAAAGTGTCTACGTCCTCCCCTTAATATTTTATCTACTTACAAGGATCAGAGCTCATTTGCGTATCTCCGCGACTTTTTGCGAGATCGGTTTAAATTTATTGGATTTCAACGCGGACGTTTTTACGTAGATTAAGGGGATCCAATGCGCTCCTGTTTTAAGCACTGCTGGAAAATGTCGTGAAAGTACAGGATTATGTTGCCAGATTTAGTTGCCGTCTGTGATTTCTCGTCTGACGACGGTGTCAGATTAGATTATACTTTTTAACCGACTTCAAAAAGGAGGAGGTTCTCAATTCGACGCGTGTGATTTTAGTGATTCTTTGTTTGTTTGGTAGGCCATCATTCAGAGGTGATCCGATATGAATTTTATCAAAATAGACTCAGTGGTTTTTGAAAAAAACAACAAAAACCAAAAAATATGGTATATATTGTTGCTGTAGTCTTGAAGTCGGTTTTTTTTCGAACATTATGACTAATTATTGTGCGTTCGTACGACTTTTCGCGAAAAAGCGAGCCTACAAATTTCTCAAGTGCCTTCAGCGCACCTGCGTCTATGTCGACCATCAAGCCATTTGCCCCCTCTGTAAACAGTACACAAGAGAAGATTAAAGCTAACAAGTGTGTGTGCAAACACAGGTACAATCTCTGTTTCTTGACTCTCAAAATCTGATGAGACAGAGAGAGATAATTAGACACAACCCTAGGGAGATCAGGCATAAAGTGGTTTTCGATACGGGGATGTATCAACGCATACTACTATGTCCAGCGAGAGACTGATATAGGCTGATGATGATGATAGGTACTTTCGGACTGACCGAGTCTGCTAGTGAGTAGTTTATTGACAAAAAGACCCATTAACAACTGTTGGCCGGTCGGCATCCTGCTTCGCCATAGAAATGACGAGGAGAATAAACACAAAAAATCTTGGTTCGTCCGTCGAGCGGCTTACATAGCGTGGTTCTATAGGACCTTTATGGTTAGGTCTGCCATAACACCACTAGGGGAGCGACGGGAGTAGTCAGGAGAGCGTCCGACAACGACGGGGACCTAAGGCGGGTGGAGAGAACTTTGCTAAAGAACTTAGTCTTTTAGACTTAAACTCAGAAGACTAAACTAGTCGTGAGTTCTACAAAAAGAAGTTGTAGTCGCAAAATGAGAACTAAAAGACTTAATTCATTTACAACACTAAATGGAGGCGCCCCTTTTTTTTAAAGGGAAATGCATTTGGCACCTTTATTCCGCTCCCGGGTGGAGTCGACGTGGTGTATGGGACTCAAACCTCCCAAAATGGAAACTAGAACCCCTTGTGTCACCAGTGGGCAGCAAGTTGCAGGGACACGGAGAGAGAGAGAAAGAGAGGTAGGGCATAGCGAATCTTCGCTCGAATTGAGCTGCCCGTCCGGGGAAGGACCTCCACCCTACAGAATACCGCAGCCAAATGACCTCCAGGTCGTGTTCCTGCTGGTGAGTAGGGTCTCCGGAGCTCGTGGGGGGTTAGGGTTGGGCCGGCATGGCAGTGGCAACTGACAGGTAACTAACAAGTTACTTGCCAGTTGTCACAGTGACTTGGGCTTCTCTTTCGCTTTCCATCAGGCGTAGGGAAGCCATTATGTCGAGCTACTATAAAAAAAAAAAAAAAACACGGGTAGCGCCTAAGCATACGGCCACATACGGCTCCCTGCCTGCCCTGGCCAGCCGCAGATGACAAGCGGCCGGCACTCCTAGTCCGGGGATGGCAAGTACCCCTACCCCTGGCGCCAGGTAGCAATAGAGTGCTCCCAACTACTTATATCCTGACATTAACATAATTTTTCAATTTTACTTTGCTATATTAAGTCCACGTTACATTTGGCAAGAAACTCTCATACAAACACGCTCGTAAGTTCAGTTTTAAGTAACAAGCTTGAAACCTATATCCGGCCAAATTCGCGGTCTAAATCAGAATGATATTGTGTTATTGCTGAAATTTCAATAATAAACCTCTTAAATTAAGTTTCTTACTCGTATGTGCTTCTAAAGTTCGTATTCGGCGGTCATAAATGCAATTTGACAAAGTGGTTTGCCGGGTTATTGCTAGCTCGTTGCAGTAAGAATGAGTGTTGAATGAATGCTCAGTCAGGGAATTATCAGCCTATTATAGTTCACTGCTGGACATAGGCCTCTCCAGTTGTATGTCACTTTAGTAAAACATCTACAGGCTTTACCCATAATCGCCACGCTGTGCAGGCGGGTTGGCAGTTCCTTACTCCGGTGACGCTGCTGCCCAACATCGGCGTCTAGTATTTAACTACGTTGATGGCTATACCTACCGCCAGCAGTCGGTGGCCAGAGCCTCGTTTGTTATTCGGCAGGATGCACAACGGGCAGGTGAGGGTGGCTTAGAGCGAAAAGAGGATAGGCCGCTCCCACACATACCTACCCATCCCCATCAGTTATTATGTGAAATGATAATATAAGTCAGTAGTAATCTAGGACATGCGTCGCTGGGCAACACAGCGCCATCTAGTCCCAAAGTAAGCCGAGGCTTGCACAATGGGTACTAGACAACTAGTAAACTAATCTAGATGGCGCTGTGTCGCGTCTTGCGGTATTTATTTATTTTTAGAAGTACAGCATTATGCCCTCCCATTGCTTCATGGAAGCGAAAGACAAGCCCAAGTCGCTGCGGCAAAGGACAAGTAACCAACAATCATCTGTTAGTTGCCACCGCCATATTAGCCTATAGTATTACATTTCTATAAATAGGATATGCATCGATAATAATCGTCCCTAAAAATAAAATAGTCTATTGTCTAGCACAATCATTATGATTTATGTACAAAGGATAAAAATATCTAACAAAAGATCAAGTAATAGCCTCCACAAAAGTTATTCTAGTTCTCTTATCTACTAAAAAGCTATTTTGTTCACCGACCCAAGGCTAGTTCCTATTTCGGCACAAAATGTAACGGGTAAACTGCGCCTGATAGATACAAGTCGATAAAAAACGGTGAAGTGTGAGACGGATTTAGGTATAAAAGAATTCCATTTTTACAAAAAAAAATATTATTGTGGGTGGGCAGACGAGCAAGCGGCCCATCTGATGTTAAACGGTTACCGCCGCTCATAGATTTCGCAATGCCAGGAGCTAAGCCGCTGCCTACCGTGAGGAAAGAGTTCTCTTTAGACCACGTTTGAAGAAGGGTAAGTCGTAGCGATCGGGAAACACTGATTCTAGATTACTTTTTAGTTTCAAGTAAATGAAGGTTAACAAAGTTGCTTTTTTGCTAGAGAAAAATACGTAGGTACCTTCACACAGTCTCTCCGGGGGTGGAGTCCTACACACCACATGTGTAGGACTCACACCTCCCAGAAAGGGAGGACATACCCGCTAAAACCCTCTACTGAACCTCTTTTAGGTTACTTGCCGACCCCAAAGTGACTAGGGTTAAGTATGAGGTCCTTGTTCCCCGAGAGATATCTTCCGATGTTCAAGGCGAGAGTGAACCGGTTCTTGCTGGATGAGCGCGTTCCATCGTAGACTGCAATATCGCTTACCATCAGGCGAATCGCAGTCAAGCGCAAACCTACTCAGGATATAAAAAATAGTAATCCTAGTTACTTTTGAATCGTTAACGATTGTCTTCCCACTAGTAGGTAAGTTTTCACATACCATCAGATAAGTTTAGTATAAAAAGATACTGTAAAGGTATTATTTATTTAAATATATCAAAGGACCCCTAAAACAGTTTTAGGCCTGTTTGTCATTGCGTGTACTGTCGTAGTAAGTCAATAACAAATCGGTATCGTGTCCTGGCCTTTATAGACCAAGAGCTGTGGTACAAAAAATTTCAGTTAGATTTTACTATATTTCGTATAGATTCAATGCGAGAGTGGACTGATGATGATGATATAAAAATTGTATAGGTATAATTTAGGTTCACGTATTTTAAAAGTGGAACTCTTCACCAACACTTTTACTAACCCGTGCCTTTAACATTAGACCCCGTAAATAAAATGCGAAGAAGCATCAAGTATGAAAACGAATGGCAGTCGTTGCCTTGCGACGTAGGTGTCCATCAGGCAAAAATACATTATAAATATTATTAGAGAGCCTTTTTCTATGACAAATGTGGTAAAGAAATAGAAAACTGTTCGCAATTTTAAGAGAAATCCAATTAGTTTATTAAAATTTCCGCACATAATATGACTAGCTTAAAATTATGTTTTATGTACTTCTGAGGCTTGGTTTTTGAGTTTTGATAATTTTTTACGTTTCTACAATATCATATTTAATTAAAATTACTTACTTAAAAAACTTTAAATTAATCCGAGATTATTAACTTGATTCATATTTTGACGGATGACATGTATTTCTTAATGACTATCTCTTGAACTATTATCAGGCACTAAAGATATCACGCACTACTGTTTCCTCGATAATGTATGAAATCATTCTGTTTGACAGCTGGTTACGATAACCGAAGGCATTAGGCTGATATAACTTTAGTTACTACACGAAGTAGGTATAGGACTACTTAGGAATTAGGGTACTGGTATTATGTAATCCATGATGTTATGTAAATATGATGAGTCTGATCATTTTTAACCGACTTCAAAAAAACAGGACGAGATTCAAAATGTGCACCTTTGTCTCATATGACCGCTGTGACCAAAATTATTTCGGCAAAGCATTATTCCAGCAAAATATTTCCTCACTTTTTCTCAAAAGAAGAATAATGATGTTCTTCGTTTTAATCAAAATCTCATTGCGTTTTCTCGGAGCTTTGCCGCATCTCCACAGGCTATGTAATGCAAAATTCGTGTTTGAGTTAATGTAACCATATTTCTCATAAACGTACGCCAACGAGAATCTTAGAGGAACTTTTTAGTGTGCATTTTTGTTTAAGACGATCTCACGTCCTTACTATAGCTGTAGACGAATTATTACTATTTTAATTAAGATTTTGGCAACATTACATACATGTAGGTATTATTATAAGTTTCATGTATTCCTGGTTATTCTTTGTGATACTTCTTTTTTGTAAATAAATACATAGTAAACACCCATACCAACACAGACATGTTCATAAACACAAGATGTGTTTGTACTTTGCGGGGAACAAAACCTCTGCCGTTTGAGCCATGACCCTTGGCTCAAAAGGTAGAGGTTTGCCAAATGAGCCATCGCGCCAGTCAATATTATATTTACAAGGATTTTTTCTCTCATAGCATTTCATAAACTTTATATTATTTGGTATTTCACCTTCGATATTTGTTTCAGCAAAACCACAAGAACCCGAATTTCGCAAAATCTTGACTTTAATCAAAAAAGTTTTTATCACATATAAAGTGTAAAATTGATAATAACGTACCCCTACCGTATTTTCGAAGGCGAATATCCGATGGAAAAGTTCCAAAGGCAATATCCTTGATACTTTTAAATTACTCAATTTCGTTCAGCCAGAAAATCCGGGAAGCTTGCACGATAGAGAAAACAAACAATTTTAACGTCTGCTTCTGTATAATATTTCTTCGATATCTGCGGTACTCGGGTGGTTAGTTACTAGCAGAGTTCATACTTTACTAGCTTGGTACAGTCGGCTGCAGAAGTGGTCTATCAATTTTTATTCGCAGTGTTCCCATATATTACAACGATTTATCTTCTGCTAAAAATCTTCGGCTGTATACTCGTACCTTTATAGTGTTTGTGTGTTTTCCGGAATTAGAATAGGCCCACCCCGTGGGTATGGTAGATAACGACTATGGGAATATTAGTAAACAGGCTGCAGCGTTTACCTAGGTACAATTTTTCTTTTATATATATAGTAGCTCGACATAGTGGCTTCCCTACGCCTGATGGAAAGTAAAAGCCCAAGTCAATTAAAACCTATTGAGGTCCGTGACAATTATTATTATCATTGGGGGAGATCTCAAGCAGTGAATGTTTGCTCTATACTACATCTTTTTTTGCAGTCAGTCCTTTACTATGATAAGCTAGTTTACAGCCAGTTTAACTACAAGCCAAAATGTTAAACATTATAATCAATCAATAACACACTCTTTCTAACACGCCGTATTTAACATGAATATTGGAAATTTTAAAAACAATAATAGTAAATTAAGCCACTTTTGTGGTCGACTGTAGCAACTCGAAAGAGGCTAAGGGATAGGAGTCGAAAAGAAAGTAATATTATATTTCGACAAAAGAACGAACCGTTTTCTTTGTGATTATTTGGAGTACTTGGTAATAACAGACGATGCATTATATTGATGATTGAACTGTTTTGTTGTATATGTGTTCCATTTCGGCTCGCTTGTATTTCTCACTCAAATGTATTTGATTGAATTGTGTCTTAGACAATATTTTTATTACTTCTATAGGCGATATTGTCATTTGCTAATGAAATGTCGATCTGATTGATACCTGACGTAAGGTACATAAATAAGATTTTATCTGATGGATAACTTTAAATTATCCATACGCATGGTTTTGAGTTAGGATAATCTCGTCAAACTGCAAACATTGATCTTGTAAATACATAGATTTTATTTCTTCAAAGTTTAAATTTGTATCATTATCAGCCTGCAAACGTCCACTGCCGGACATAAGCCTCCCCCAATAATAATTGTGGTTTAAGGGAGTTTGCTTTAGTCATTAGTTATGCCCGTTGGTGATCCCAGTAGGTTTTATATTTGTACCCAGGTAAACGCTGGTTCCCGTTTCCTGACATTGCCTTTTGGCGTCTTCTACGATACCACTACGGGATGAGATGGGATAGTCTATTCTAAATCCAGAAATCACTCGGCGTAATTTAAAGTTTCCCTATAAAGCAAAGCCTATGTGTCAATCTGATGTAAATATAAAACTATGTTGCTTTAAAGTTTCATTAAAACACTTTCAGTCGTTTCTACGTGAAGTTGTAACAATGACTAGGTATCTAAACAAACAGGAAATACTCGTCTAAACATATCATGTATTGTAGGATTCTGAGCCCCGAAACTATACGGTTGGCTCTTTGCCCGACTATGCCATATCTCAGGAAGTTTAAGGTCAAACAGCAAATTTATTATTTACTAGCTTTAACTCTCGGATCCTATCGGTCCTTCAACTATCATAACCCTTTTGCGTCTATTATAGATGCTACATACGTCCGGTGTACATCTATGCTCGTATACTCGTACATAAATCTATGACATGCTACATTAAGTTTACCTTAGTAGGCGAAGATCCATGTCGGGTTCCGGTGACAAAAAACATCGTGTTATCTGTTGGGGATGTAAGGGAGCGACCTATCACCTTTTCGCTCCAAGCCATCCTCACCTGCCCGTGGTGCATCCTGCCGAACAATAAACGAGGCTCTGGCAAACCGACTGGTGGCGGTAAAACCATCACGATAGAAGGCGTAGCTAAATACCACAGGCCGATGACGGGCAGCAGCGTCACCGGAGCAAGAAGCTACGCCCTGCGATCGCCAACCCGCCTGCCCAGCGTGGCGATTATGGGTATATCCTCCAGAAGTTTTCCCTAGGTGGCGAATGACTGGAGAGGCCTATGTCCAGCAGAGGACTGCAATAGGCTAAGATTGCAGAGCAGGGTGTAGCGTCCAGCACCGGTGAGACTAGCTAGGTCTAGCGCTGGTATCTCTATGATTCGCACCAGTTCCGCTTCTTCGCGAAGGTTTCGTGTAATCTTGTAATTTGTAGTAATCTTTAGACATTAAATGTGACTTAATGCGAGATTAAAATCTATGTATAGGCAAATCAATAATATTATGCGGCATCTTGCGAAATATTTTTACACTTTTCCCAATGAATGAGTTAACAGTTTTGCGAAGCTTGAGGTTAAAAACAGCAAGTTTGTTTTTAAGTTGAACGATGCACAAGGATTGTACTTGCGTGGGCGTCACTCATTGCCTTAACGAGAATACTCATATTCGCCGATGCTCAAAATTAAAAATGGCCGCCAAATTAAATGGTGTGAATTGATTTAACTTAGAATTCTAATTTAGCAAAATTTTCAGCTACGTAATTTTGTTCTTGAATTTGTTTTAATTTAATATTTAGATATTGTTGCCTAATCGCTTTAGATGCATTTGACAACTGAACCAAAAACGAATTAAGTGAAATAAAGGAATTTCAAAGCGTTGAGCTAAATTAAAATGAATAGCATCGAGTTTCGGATTTTAAGCCGATTTTCACTGTGGACTAACTCTCATTAATTTATTTGAGTCTGATAGACCCACTCATAATGTAATAAAGTTTAAAAAAATAAATATAAAATCATAAAACACAACATTTAACTAAATTAAGAACCTCTCTTTTTAACCGACTTCGAAAAAAGGAGGAGGTTCTCAATTCGTCTGTATGTATAATTTTTTTTTTTTTTTTTTTTTATGTTTGTTCACCGATATTTCCGTCAATTATGGATGGATTTCAAAAATTTTTCGACAGTTCGACAGAGGACACTTCCGAGGTGGTCCCATTATCACCAAGTCAGGATCTGATGATGGGATCCTGGAGAAATTGAGGGCAACAACCGAAAATTGTATGCCCAGATGGTGTTTTTGTTACGTAATCATATTTTACTCAGCAGGATGCACCACGGGCAGGTGAGGTTGGTTCGAAGCCGAAAAGATGATAGGCCGCTATCTTACGTCAATTGTTAAATACTCGTACAAAGCTAGTCTAGTCCGCTAGTCAGTCTATAAGGACAAAAGTGAATTTTGATTAATGAGCGGATTAATTCACTCCTTTTTCTTTTATCCGTTTAACATAATCTAGTTTACCAGCATATAAACTATATCTACTTACATTTATAGTGTTATAAGTTGGATTTGATGTAATGTCAATATAGAGGGCCTAGACTTTTCTTTTCACTGTCCTATGATAATATTTTACCCCGATACCCTTAGACCCAACGTAATCTGACTTATCCCCGTATTGTACAAATATTGCTTCAATTTTAGTTCGACGTCGCTCCCAAACGGTGTTTCGTACAAAATAATGTCAATATTCTGAAGATCTTGAAAGTTTAGCAGTCCACTGCTGGACATATTAATGGGGCCTGAAAGTAACCTGATGGTCAGTGATCACTTCAGCCTTCCGCAACACCAGGGGATTCACAGGTGCATTGCCAGCCCTATATATATATATATATATATATAATACCTTTATATACCTTTCTTAGTGCACCTCTACGGTACCTAAGCTATCTCTCTTCCCGAAGTTACGCCGTTTAGCCGTTTAGGCTGTGCGATGATATGTCAGTCAGTCAGTCTCTTTCTCCTTTTATATATTTAGATAGGCTGATTATGATGGCGACTACTCCACTGGCTCAGCAATCCGAATCTTGAATCTGGGCCTCCGACATCAAAGCGTGTTAATTATTCCGGCTGCTTAGGATATTTCTAATACTTACCAAAAATTCCAACCAAACTAATACTTAACAAAACTAGGTTATGGTTTGCAACGAAGCTTTACTATTCCAGCCTAAAACATCATTAATAATAGACCAAATAACACGTTTATAACTTCTTTAAACGCCCCTTTAAGACGTAAGAAAGTTTCTCCACTTCGAACGTGTAAGACAAATAAGTATTAAAAATTCCTTACTCCCCGACACAAAACTCGGGGGCCGTCTAAAAGAAAATGGCTACGAGTTGGCAAAAAGTTGTTTCAAAGCGGACTGGAAACTGAAAGAGTCTAAGTTAGTTATAACAGTTTCCTAATTTTGGCGTATCTTGTGAATCTAAAACATTGATGGATGCGTCTTGGCTTTTATGGCGTTTTGTTGGGTACACTATCTTTTGAGGGGGATCGCTTTTTATAATTATTAATGTAAGATAGAGTGTCTATACTGCTTTGCGGTTTCCCGGGTTGGAATAGGACCAACCAATCGAGTCCCTGGGTGTCGTAGAAGACATCTAAGGGTGTTTTTTTATAGTAGCTCGACATAATTGCTTCCCTACGCCTGATGGAAAGCGAAAGAGAAGCCCACGTCACTGTGACAACTGGCAAGTAACTGGTTAGTTATCTGTCAGTTGGCCACCGGGCCATGCCGGCCCAATCCTAACCCTACTCACCAGCAGAAACCTGACCCGGACGTCATTTGGCTGCGGTATTCTATAGGGCGGAGGTCCTTCCGTCCGGCGGCTCAATATAAGCGAAGATTCGCAATGCCCTAGCTATCTTATAAGATAGAATGTCTGTATTGGCCGTGTGGTTTCTGGGTTTCGAATAGGTTCACCCTATCTCATACCATTGATGAGTGTCGCCACTAAGAAAATATCAGAAAAAGGGCAGCAGCATTTACTTGATGCCCAGGTGCCCAGGTAAACGCTGAAACAACAACATCTTTACGCTCCAAGCCACCCCACCTGCCCGTGGTGCATCCTGCTGATTAATATACAGCAAGGACCAACCCGTCTGCCCAGCGTGGCGATTTTTTTTATAGTAGCTCGACATAATGGCTACCTTACGCCTGATGGAAAGCGAAAGAGAAGCCCACGTCACTGTGACAACTGGCAAGTAACTGGTCAGTCACCTGTCAGTTGCCACTGCCATGCCGGCCCAACCCTAACCCCACACGAGCTCCGGAAACCCTACTCACTAGCAGAAACCTGTCCCGGAGGTCATTTGGCTACGGTATCCTATAGGGTGGAGGTCCTTCCCCGGACGGGCAGCTCAATTTAAGCGAAGAGTCGCAATGCCCTACCTCTCTTAATTTAGTTTATTTTGGATAATTTATTTGATTATGGATAGATCTTTCAGGTGTTATATATGGTGGCGAACAAGTGGAGAGGCCTATTTCCAGCAGTGGACTGCAATAGGCTAATAATAATGATGATGATAAAACGCTGCCGTCAGTTTCCTGATATTAAATTGTGCAACAAGTGTCTGTAATACCTAGTTTTTAAGTCAATTGTATGGTGCGCAATAAAGAATATCGAATCTAATCTAATTCCCTTATAGTTCATTCGCGTTAAGAAAATAGTGACTCATCACCGACTGCCGGCCGCCTAGCCAATTAAAACGCTAGAAATTATAATTCTAGGCGGCCGGCAGTCGGTGATGAGTCACTATTTTCTTAACGCGAATGAACTATAGTCGTGTGCTACGACATCCACAGAAGGAGATGTACCTACTTAGTGATCCTATACTAAATCCGATAACCACACCGACATAACCTTAAGAGCGGATAATGTGAAAACGCTCTAACGTATACATATAATATACTAAAACGTAGGTATAGTTAATCATATATCCCAACGCGGAGACTTACCCACACTTACCCAAACATAATATTTCAGCCGACCGTGTACAGTCAGAATTATGGAGTTCGTTTGTACTGCGAGTGATTAATGGTAGGATGGAGATATCTCGCCGACTATACCGTTTTTCCATAGATTACTTCATAAGGGTTATTTTTTGCTGCAAATGGTGTTAGAAAGATTCTCATTGTTGTGGGAATAAGGTTTTGGTAAGATAATGTTTTTGGCTTAATAATTTTCGTCATATGTTTTTATTTTATACGTACGTTCTGTTTTAAGGTTTTACAGTAGATCGTTGAAGTAAAATGCAGTTATAAATTAACAACAAAATTATATAATAGGGATGTTTCCAGGGTCAAAATACTTACATTATGTTTAGTCCGTATTTTCGATTATAAAAATATATTGGACACGTATTTTTCCTTTTTTCATTTAAACAAAAAATAACAAAGATACAAAGCATCAAAATTTAGGAGTGGGGGTTTTTGATGTCACGCCGTACGACAAAATGCCACACGGCGTGACGTCACACGCAACTTTAACGGGCTATATCTTTGTAATTTTGGGTCTAATTTACAAATGAAAAAATACGTATCTCTTTTTTTTAATAATCTAGAAGACGGACTAATTATTTTTTTTATGGAAACAAGCCTATTCTTCGTTACGTCTTAACTCGTCTTTTCCTTCATGCCACTTCCCATAGACTCCTCTCAAAAGAGTTTGCGGAACTCATTATAAAAATAAATCTAGAATATAACAGAAAATAGACCTTCTCCCACACGGAGCACTTTACTTTTTAATGGCTGTTTTCCTGCCAGAACACGTCTTAGGTTATTAATGAAGGTTATAAGTTTTCTATAACAGTTTAAAAATGTTTAATAAAGTCACATACAAATTAGCTAATAGATACTAACAAATACATAATATTAACAATGTAATTAAATAAAATAAAAAGATAAGTGTAGGTATTATTAGGGTTATGACACAACCACATTTTCATTTTTTGGTTGTCTAACATCATTTCAGCCCCCATCCATTCCAGCAGCAGTGGGGGGCCACTGCTGCTGAGTATAGTAGTTCCTAATATAATTATTATTATAGTCTTTATATTTACGTCTGTAAAGGTCTAAAGTTTCATGTTAATGTCGGTGTTGAACCGAAACTTCAAAGCAGTTTTAACGAGAAAGGTGTTTTACTAAATAAACTTTACCTAAATATATTTACAGCTAGTTATTTAACATCTTGGGCACGTACAGAAATTCTATTAACTGAATTTCCGCTCGGATAACGTTGAAAATATCTAGCATCTAGAGACTGAAGTGTATCATAACCAGTATAACAGTTGATAACCCAATAAATAACACAGCTCCATCTAGTCCCAACTAATCCAAAACATGTACTATGGGTACTAGATAACTGATTTTACTTTAATACTTTTTATCAGATGTAATACAAAGCCATCATCTTCAGCCTGCAACAATCCACTGCTGGACATATGTCTCTGCAGTTGTTCGCTACTCTGGAAAAACACGTGGAGGCTTTACCCCTAATGACCACACTGGGCAGGCGGGTTGGCGATCGCAGGGCATAGTTTCTCGCTCCAGTGACACAGCTGCCCGTCGTCGGCCTGTGGTATTTAGTTACGCCTTCAATCGTGATGGTTATACCGCCACCAGTCGGTTGCCAGAGCCTCGTTTGTTATTCAGCAGGACGCACCACGGGCAGGTGAGGGTGGCTTGGGGCTAAAAGATAATAAGTATTAGCCCTTACATCTCAGCAAACTCCCAGGCCCATACAAACAGACATTATGTCCATGCACACGAATGTTTGCACGGTACAGGGATTCAAACCGCGATCACTATATTATGAACTAGCAGTGCTCGCGACTTCGTCCGCGTGGCATAGTTATTTTTCCCCCTTTTTTTACATTTTCCATTATTTCTTCGCTCCTAATAGTTGCAGCGTGATGTTATATAGCCTAAAGCCTTCCTCGATAAATGGTCTATTCAATACAAAAAGAATTTTTCAATTCGGACCAGTAGTTCCTGAGATTAGCGCGTTCAAACAAACAAACTCTTCTGCTTTATAATATTAGTTAAGATTATCTTCACTAATTAGCGTTCACTAGGTACAAGTACTAAGTTGGTAGTATCTAGTAAACCACGTAGGTCGTACCAAGAAATACCGCTGTACTCCCATTTAATAGGATGTCGTCACACGAACATGTTGGAAGGGAGAAATAATCACAAAAACAAACTAAGTCTGCAAACAGTATTACGTATTAGACTGTTTCAGTTTAGTGATGTCGAAAGAATTGTTTTATCGATAACTAGATGATGCCAGCGACTTCGTTTGCGTGGATAAAGATAAATTTATTGCTTAATCATTACCTCTACATCAAAATAAACGCTTCTGCAAATCAGTGTCTTAACACAAGTGCTTAATATACTTACTTTAAGAGCAAATATATGTGATATTCTCTGGTATTTATTTGTTATTTATTAAAAATAGAACATACTGCTTGCCAAGAGTGGTGACTAGGGCAAAGCAGGGAGCTAGGGTGACTAGCAGGGAGGTAAGGGAGTGAGCCATCATCTTTTCCCTCCAATCCACTTTAAACTGTGGCGTAACCCGTTGAATAACGGACGAGGCTCAGGCAACCGATTGGTGGCGGCATAACCATTAGAAGGAAGGCGTAGCTAAATATCACAGGCCGGTGACGAGCCGCAGCGTCACCGGAGCGAGGAGCCACATTCCTGCGATCGCCAACCCACCTGCCCAGCGTGGCGATTATGGGTAAAACCAGATGCTTACTTAAAGCGGCGAACAAGTGGAGAGGCCTATGTCCAGCAGTGGACTGCTATTAGGCTGATGATGATGATATGACCAGCAGTGGACGTTAACAGGCTGACGATCCTCATTGATGATTAAATTTATGATGGTTTTGATATAAATGCCATCCAATTTATTCTCTTGCATTAAAATACCGATGTCGATAACCAATCTCTTTTCCAAGCTCTATCGCGTTCTATTACGAACCAAATCCATACCGATTCAGTACCAATCACAAGATATCAATAAAACGTCTAGAGACGTCTAAACTAAGTTACAGAAAGAACATGTTTTCGACGTGCCAAATTAGCTTTTGTCATATAAGACTTTGAGTTCATTATCCTATGTTGTCTCATGATGTCGATGTTCTGGGTGAGTTTTATTGGGCAAATCAGAAAGGGATTAAGTAGCATAAAATATTATGTTCCGAAAATTAGGTGGGTCTTTATATGGGTACTTTAATGAGTACTGTTGGCTTGGGAATAGGGTTATTGCCTGGGGATGTCTCTGTCTCGAAGTCATGTTCTTAGCGTTCCGTAGCTCACGTTAACTAAGTAAGTGTGGCTCGGCTTGGCATGTCTTGGGCTTTTTGTTATTTATTTTTGGAGGTTCCTCACTTAACATGATTTTTTACCAAATCTTAAGCATTTTTAGAAGTGTCCTCTGTCCATAGCATGAAGGTATTCCATCGTACGTACGTCGTATTCATTTTTAAGAATTAGAAGATCTGAAAAGCTCAATTCGTTAAAAAATGAAAAGTATTTGCAGATCTATATACAATTTTAATTAACAACCATGTCATCTGATCAATCACACATCTTAACAATTTTAGACAAATACATAAATAGCTTTAGATACGAAATGACGGACTTTTAGTCCTTTTACAGATAAGCAAAGAGAAGATTGTTCCGGAATCTTTGCGTACACCTACTGCGTTCGCCAACCCGCCAAGCGTGGCGACTAACCATTGGCACTAAAGTATAAATACGTTACGATATTTTGATAAAGTCTTAATTATTTCATTAATACATTTTATTTCCTAATGAGTAATAATCACAAATCGCATCAAAATCTTAAGTTATTGTATAAAAATTTTAATTATCACATTGATAAGGCATCATAACGTAGTATTTATTTCGTCAAATCACTTTTTAAGCACATTTATACATAAAATTAGTTACCAACGAAAAGTTTTTTTTAATACTTTAAAATATTAAACAGAATACATTTAAGAATAACATTTTTATAACATAAGATTTTTATAAAGTATCTCAATCAAGTTCTATATTTTCAAATACTAGGTACATCATTGCCAAAACACAAATCGTTTTTTAATCACATTCAGCATAATGTTTCGAACTAGTAGTGTTTAGAACCAGCATAATTAACACTAGTTTAATAAATCACTGTAACATTCAGAATTTGCCGAGTTTTGAAATTGCATTCGCGACTCTCTATTTACTGCCAAACGATTTGCATGACGTTTATGAACGTAAAAGCCTAAAAGTCCTATGACAATGACTGCACTTAAAATACCACACCAAATGTAGAGAACAGATTCAGTAGCCTTTTCTTTGAAACCCTTTGATTTTGAAGCGAATGCTTTGGTTGTAGTCGATTCGTTTGTACCATCAGTACTGTTACCACATTTTACCCCATGCACGTTGTCTTCATGGTAAATTTTGTGAATCGATGTTAAAGAAACTCTAACACTATGGGACATATTTGAAATCTTGTGATTGCTCCAAATTATTTCTTCGCAGGCAATCGGATTTCCACCTATACTCAAAAGTTCTAACTTAGGAGCTGTTTTAACTACTGTCTCGATATTTAGACTTGTTATATAATTGTAATCAATTATTAAAGTGTTTAATTCATAGCATTCGTGAAAAACTTCGACTTGTAAATAACTGATCTTGTTTTTTGATAAATTTATATTTGTCGTTTTGTTTAAACCTCTAAAAGAACCAAAAGGTACGTTCTTAATGTCATTTGAAGATAGGTCTAATACTTTTAATGAATTCATATACTGAAATGTTCCCGGTTTGATTACTTTTATTTGATTGTTGCTGAGAGATAAATCTTTCAAAAAAGGTACATTTAACTGAGAACTATCTATGTAACTGATTTCATTATTACTCACATCGACCTCTTGCAAATCGTTATAAAATGTCATATTTATCATTTCTTTTATGTGGTTAGAAGCAAGTTTTAAAACGATCAATTTGTTCAATAAATTTGTATATTCATTATTAAACAAAGTAATATTGTTGTGAGACAAATTAAGAAACAGTAAGTTTCTTAAATTTTTAAAAGTGTCATCTGTAAGATTTGAAATCTTATTTTGTGAAACATCTATATTCGTAAGTATTGATTCATTTCCAAATATATTAGGTATTCGGGTAAAGTTATTATTATTCAAATAAATTTGTTGTAAATTCTCCAATTTAGTTTCAAGAGCCATTTCTGTTAGATCATTAAATGATAGATCTAGAGTAATCATTTCGTTAAGACCCTTAAAATTACTTGATTGTATGAAGTTAATGTGATTATGTGAAAGATTTACGAGTAATACTAAGGGTAA